>VZTU01020549.1:25234-83679 GCA_013400835.1 Zapornia atra | reverse complement strand
AATGTCAGTATATTGTATATGGGGGTTTTGTGTAAAGCATGTTCACAGTCTATGCTGTTCAAAGTGGGAGATGATGAATTGTTCAAGATGCAAAACCAGAGATGTAAATATAGCTTCAAGGATTTTAAAAAAGCCAATGAAGACTACATCAATTTGGATGTTACGAATAATAAAGGAGGAAAAAGGCTTTGCTTGGATAATGGTGCCATGATGAATATAGCCCAATGACAGGGAAACTTCTTCTGCAAGAGTGGCAGGGAAATGAGCCACAGTGCTGTACATAGGAGAGCTGCAGAAGTGAAAGTGAATCCTGTGCTGCACAGACGGGCTGAGCCGATGAGTCTTCTGGGATGCGTTAGGTGCAAGTTCTCTTTTTTCATATCTGTGTATGGTATCCAGAACTGAATCAAAGCCAAAATCTCAGCAACTGTGAGCCAGGGATAAAATCTTGACACTTCCTCTTTTCTGGAATTCACTTTCCTTCAAATCCTTTCCTGTTTAGGACTTCTCATCTTGGCTTGTGGCAGGATAATTGGAGAGGAGAAGGTGGGATTGGACACAGCAGCGGCCTTCACTATGAGTTAGAACTGGTGGTATTTGGAGGTGGAAAGAGGAGACCAACTTCCTACAACTTCTGACCCCACTGCCATTTTGAGGAATGAGGAAGGGAGTGGCTGAAAAAGACTGGTTTGAGAAAGAGGGACAACATGACAGCCTTACATCTCCCCCAGTGTGCCCACTAACCCTCAGAGGTGCATGATGCCCAGGCTTCCTCAGGCTCAGAAAGGCAAAGGGTGGCCAAACTGGGGCTGCCACGGTGGCATCACTTTGGGTACCTAAACTAGCTGACACTTCAGCATTCAGGTGTCAGAGCAGGTCTTGGTGCCTGCTGGTGCCTAAGTAACAAGCTGGTATTTGAAGGGGAGGGTGAGAGGGTGGAAGAAGGCAGGTGGGAACAACCAGCAAGTGAGGAAAGGGATGAAGCAGACATCCCTGTGGTAGGACCAGGCAAGTTGCCACACTACTTTACCACATGCCTCTGCATAAATCCAGTTCTGAAATGGTTTAATAATATGTATTAATAAGCCACCTATTTTTTAATTAAAAAACACCAAACTTGTATGCCAACACATTTTTATGTAGAACACCTCAGACTGACCAAGCAACAAAGTGTAAATTGGCTTTAACTCTAAATTTTTTTACAATTATTGCTCATCCACAGTGAATCAGGGGTGGTTCCTGTTTAACTGTTAATGTGAAGGCAAAATTAGCTGAGGATATTTTACAAACTTATGTTTTATTCACTCAAAATATTTTGTAAATTTTCACTAGCAGTTGAAAGGTGGCAAAATGTTTCTATTTGTGGAATATTTTCTTTTCCTTCTGTGACTTCCTTTCAGTCCCCATTTTGTCCAAAAAAAAACCAGTCAGTTCCACTGAGGCTTTTTAGTTTAGTTTTTTTCGGGTTTTTTTAAAAAATGACCAACACACTGTCATGCAAGTTGGCTGAGGTGGCGTAACAAGTTTTCACTGCAATGTGATGCAAAAAATCAACTTACCTTAGCTCCCATAGCACAGACTTTGAACAAATGCCATCAAAACACCACAATCAAGGGTGAACTTCTAATGTGTCTTTGACAATTACAAGAAGTCCTGTAAAAATAACTAGGATTAAGCGTAGCACAATTGCTGGCCTGGCACTGTGCCTGTGCAGGGAGTGCGACACACTGCCCAGAGTAGATGGAAGGTTTTTGCTTTTTGGGTCCCTGGCATCCCACTGGGATTCTGGAGGGGAAATGCTAAAAGGTAACCCCAGGGTTTTTGGGGTAGAATAACACAATGGCAGTGCAGTCAGGGCACCTTCTGTGGCCACCCTGGGAGGGATAGGTAGCCAGGGCTGGCTCCAAAGTGTCTCCAGCTCAGCCCTCCACAGCTCTTTACTCAGGGAGAGCCAGAGGCATCTTCAGACAGTCCAACAGGTATGAAATCTGACAGCATAGCTCTGCATAAAGGGTGTGATAGGCAAAAAGCAATCAGCCAAGCAAATCTGTGTTAAGGCTTGCTTTCAAGGTCACTTCTTCATACTAATCTCTCTTTAATTCCGCGTGCAGCCAGCACACACCAAAGGCATCAGGGAGGCCTGTGTGGGCATGCAGTGATGCTGCTTTCCTCACTGCTGCAATCACTAGCACAGGAAGAAGTCTTGTGTAAAGAAGAATAAATACTCATTTTTCATATCAGGAGTTGTTTGTCATTTTTAAACAGCTTAAAGTGTAAAAAGAGGTAACAATGAGCAGCCACAGGGCTGCGAGGAGAAGGTACTGTGGGTTTCTCAGATGTGTGTATTTTCATGTCTTGAAACACCTTTGTTATTTTTCTGAGAAATAAATTTTGCTCCTGTAATGAGTGTGTGAGTGTGATTTGAAGGAACACTGAACTCAGGCATTAAAAAGGCAAAGTGGAGTGCCAACCAATACTAAATTTCAGGCAGCATGCAATTGCATCTGAGTCTCTTGCTTCCTGGGAATGCGCCTGAAAAATATTTAAGGAATTTGATTTTGGAATGAAGCACAGATATTACAAGCTCGTGCTTTGTGCTATAGTCAGCTTGGGATACAGGCAGGTTGGACTAACTCTCAAAATGTCAAGTGACAGAGGATTGAGGAAGAAGTAGGGAAAAGAGGTGCAAATCCTTGATGTTACATAAATGCTGTCTGAAGTGTGCTTCACTGCTAGCAAGCAAATACTTAACAGGAAACCCCAATGGCTCCTTCCATGGCTTCCTGGCAAGAATAATTTCCTTTCATATTTTTGTAAGCTGACCTGGCTCACACATAAGTGAAGCCCCCAGGAGACTTCCTTCCTTCTCTTTTGGGATTTGTGCTGGGAAAAATTGCAATTAATGTGATCGAAAGCAGCTACACATGCCACTGGAGCCTCCCAGCCCTGGGATCATGGTGAAGAAGTGATGTCTGGGCACTGTTAGCTCTGGGACATTTGCAGCAGCATGGGGCCATGCAGTTACCAAATCACTCCTATCTCATCTAATGTGTCCAGATGCCTCTGTCAGGATGCCTGCATTGTATATTCATGTTACGCTGGCTGAAAGTCATATGGATCTGGTAGCACGGTACTGAGCTTCAACTAACCAACCCTATGCAGAAGTCCCTGTCAGCAGCTTCTTTCTTAGATCGTTTGCTTTTTTCCCCCAGTATTTTCTTTTTTCTTTCATTTTCTCTTGTCAGGACTAAGATCTATGTTTTGATGAAATGAAATATGGACTTCTGAATTCATGGTAACATGAAGAGGTAGATGCCCATGAGCACAAAGACGCTGGGGTTGGGGTCAGAGCAAAGGCAGCCCATGGCAGCGATGCCCTCTGATATTAAGCCTGCTACTGCTGCTTCTCCTAACCATCCCTCACACAGTATGCAAACACCAGCACTGGAGTCTCTAAATGAGTTACATCCATTACCTAAGCTTAAAATATTCAGCACAATCCGTGCCCAGCACACTGTCCCTCTTGCCTCTGTAGGCCTGTTTTTGCCACTGGCCTTTGGGATTCAGAAATGTGAAACTGTCCGCAGTTGGCATTTTGTTTGTTGCTGCTAAAAAGAAAATGTTCAAACAATATGTTTCAAATAGCAGCAGGGCCCTGCACAGCACCATGGGGGAAATGTGCATGTAACACATTGTCTGCTTTTGACACACTGTCCTTGAATTTCTGTGCCAAACCATGTGAAGTACATAGCCCCTGCAAAGTTTTCAAGTCTTCATGTGCTATTTTGTATTAATGAACAAAATATATTACAAATTGGTAAACAGATGGAAAGCAATATGGCAGATGGAAGAAATTATAACAATTTTTTAATTTTCAGTCTAGGTTCAGGACTGGGAAAGTTGGAAAATGTGTCTCAGGTGTCTGAAGCTAGGCAGGATGGCTCTGGGCTTATGATATACTTGTATTTAAGAGAGCGATGAAAATACAGGCTCTAACATCAGTCTAAGTTGTAATATCTACCTTGTTTGGAAAAACTCCATCTCTTTTACTATGCTCATCAATCAGGCTGATTGAGGAGCAGCACTGATGTGGCTTCTATTGCTTCTGGTTTCAGGTTTATCTGAGCTTAAGCATTTCTGTCATGCAACATAAGTAAACCACTTGCTCGTATGTGGTGGTCCTGCTTTTGAGAGTTTGAAAGGTTTAAAAGTCATGTTGCTCTTGAAAAAACCCACCAACAAACCACAAGAAGGAAATGAGTAGTGTAGGATATCTATTATCCTCTCATTTGTATTTTATTAATACATATGCAATAACACAATAATATCCTCCAGGTTGTATTTTATTAAACTATAGCAGATAGTTAATAAAACAGCAGCTGTCTGGTTACCTAACAACTGCCCACTTGACATGGAAGTAATATATTTCTTGATGGATCAGAGTTATCTAGCTCATGCTAGCAGTATCTTGCAAAAGCAAGAACTTTTAGAAGCTTTCTTGCCTATCTAGTCTAGCTCCTACTTCTACCTGCAGTATTTTGGCTAACTGGTTTGGCACAGCATCTGGCCACTTCCAGTTCTCCTTGAGCAACCTTGTATTAGTTTCTTTTGCATGCTTATGTGGAATAACATGGATGGATCCCAATGATTAGACTTTGACTGACGATTTTGGAAAGCATCAAAACCTGTCCTTGTGGCTCTGATTGCACAGAAATGCCTGAAGGGTTGGGCCAGAATGCCTGACAGGAGAAACAAGAGTCATCTTTCATCACACATGTGGTGGGTTGACCCTGAATGGAGGCCAGGTGCCCACGTAAGTCACTCTATCACTGTCCTTCTTGGCTGGACAGGGGAGAGAAAATAGACTTAAAGGCTCTGGAGTTGAGATAAGGATAGAGGGAGATCACTCACCACTTACCATCACAGCCAAAACAAACTCAACTTGGGGAAACTGATTTAATTTTCTACCAAGCATAACAGAGTAAGGTAATGAGAAATAAAACCAAATCTTAAAAACATTTGCCTTGGATCTGGCTGGCAGTAGCCCTATTGGATATGGGGGATGTTTCTAGAAGCTTCTAAGAGAAGTCATCCCTGTAGCCCCCCTGCTAGAAAAACCTTGCCATGTAAATCCAATACAATGCTCCTGTCTGCTAAGAACAAAACTGAAGTAAAGGCTTTGGTTACTTATAATATATCGAAAGTCATTTAGACAAATTCTCGTGTCATTTGCCAACATACATCAGGGTTGTGAAGGTTCCCTTGGTTTAAAAAAAGGTCATAGGTTTTTAGTCTTGTTAAGAAATAACTACAGAGCTGTAAACCATGTCTGCATCCGTCTGTAGACTCTTAGTAGCCACCAAGGTTAAAAATAGAAATACAATACTTAAAATAGGCTGGTTGCAGACCAAACTTGGGTTGGAGGGACACAACTGCCTCTTGAGATCTGCAAACATCCATTGGCCTGTACCTCTGTCCTTTTGGCCTATCACCTTATTCAGTTTTCAAAGACAAATTATGTTAAAATGGCATCAAGCTGGAGAGTATATACACACACCATTTAACGTAAAGGAAATTACGGGAATGCTCCAGTTGTCAAACAATAATGTATAGACAGGAAGTTTTCCACTAATAGTAAGTTTAAAGAAATCTAAACAACCTTAATCTGCAACCTTCATTACTGGTACGCTTAGTGGTGTTCATGCAGTAATGCTTAATTATTGGTTTTAGTGGTCTTCCATTTTTTACACGCAGTGTGAGTCACTTTGAAAATGAGAGAAGACTGCTAGGTTGCTCAAAATATTCTGAAATCAATATAGCTCATATCTCTCAGTCGTTAGCAACTGTGACAACATAAACCACAGGTCTGACACTGGTCCCTCTGGAGTGATCTTCCTTCACTGATGGGCTTTTTTTTCTAGAATTGAGAACAGAATGGATGGGTGCCAGGATTATTTACAAGCAGTCCAATCTCCCTAACAACTCTCCCAAACCATTCATCTGGTTCAGAATATGAAGGATACTCAATTATTCAATGAAAAGGTTAAGCCTGTGGTAAGTTGCATAGTCAGTAATGAAATGTACTTCCCCTGGGTATTTTTTTAGAAGGATCCAAACTGACAGATGTTTACCACATGCTTCCAAGATATATTTTCTGAGTTTTTAGTTTGCGACACTGCTTATGTTTATTTTCAAAATGCAGTTCTTTGATTTCATTGCTTTACTGAAGTTGCAACTGGGTGATAGTGAAGTAAGTGAACCATAAAAATCCATGTGCACCCAACCGAAGGCAATACTTCCTGTAACATTTCTGTGTGAGTACCCTGATGCAAAGAAAGTCCAGGGAACAGCCCACCTAACTCTGCTGGCCCCAGGCTTGCATCCATCCGTCTCTTTACTTTCATTACTACAGTCTTTCTGCTATGTATTTTGCACACAGCCATCAATAAGTGTTACAATACATATATAGGACCTTGTAACTGTTGACATACTTGGCTCTGGTGCTTGGATTGGAGCTGGTTTTTGTCTTCAGTAGTTGCTGCAGGTTTCTTATGTCAGTAAAAGCTTTTGCTGAAACAGTGGGACTCCAAACTGATACGTGACTTAGCTAAAGACAGCCCCTGCCTTTAACACAAACTATTTCCAGCAAAGTCTGAGTGTCAATTTTTTTTGAAGAATAAATACAAACACATCATACTATGTCAGCAGTTTCTCCGAGGGACTGAGTTTTAGGCACAGCATCCATGGAACGGAGATCTCTGCTGGGGAAGAGTGCCACCTTCCAGCGCGCCCTCAGCGTGGAGCAGGTAACATGCAGAAACTAGCTCAGGGGTCAGAGCACCGCTGTGGACTCTCAGCCGGTAGCTAACAGTGACTGGCAAACCTTGTTCCTGCTGTTGTGCTCACGGAACATATGGGGACCTGTGGGAACAGTGTTGTTTCAAGTGTTGGCTTCTAGAGGCCACAAACCCATCAACTTTTCTCTAGCCTGGGGGGCTGGATTGAGCAGGTTCTGCTTGCTAGTCCCTCCTCCTTGCTGGTCCTTGTCTGTTCCCTGTCTCTACAGCGTGGCCCAGCAGCCACATCAGCATGCGTATTTGAGTGCCTGGGGGTGGTGGTGGTGGTGTTACCCTATTGTGGGAATCATTTGAGTAAAAAAGAATTAGGCAGAAAAAGGGAATTGTTTTTAATGCCATCATTTCCCTGAGACAGTGACCTGAGAGCTGCATTGCACTTTGGATCAGTTTCCCTGTGAATTGCGAGAGGCATCACTTGGGTTGGAGAGGGCTTTGGCCAGCCCTGCCTGAGGCACTTGAATAAACCTCATGGACAGAGAGAGGTGAGGGGTGTTTAGCCAGAAGCAAAAGGTTAAAATTAACAACTTGACTCAATTATGTTTGCATGGATCATTCAGGGATAGAAAAGACAGATTTAAAGAGGAATGCAACATCAGGGAAGTTTGCGTAACAGTTAAATATTCCCTATATCTCATTCATCTCTTTACAGACACAGAGAAGAAAAGTATGCATTAAAAAAAGCACTAAGTTCAGGCAAATGAGAGGCAGAGAGTTGAAGTTTCCTGGAGCTCATCTGAAGCATAGATCGATATAATTACGGGGTTTTTTTCTTGTTACTGATCTTTAAAACTTTTGTAACTGTTGGCTGTATTTTAATTGTGTAGGTATATTTATTATTTTTTACTGTGCCTAAGGTGTATGCCAATGCTGGTTTTTAAGCAATAAATACCATTAATGATCCATCCCCATGTTTTAAAAATGGATTCTGGGGCCACTTGTCTGCTTCCCAGTGTTCCTATATGGGTTTTTTAAACATAAAAGAAAACACAGCATTCCTCCCCTGAGCTGCATGAGAGCTGGCTACAAGGAGGTCTGTACACTGCAAGTGTCTTCAGATGACTAGTGTTAGCCAGGAGCACCCTGACCTACAGCAAGGCAATGAGAAGAGTGGCCAAAGCCCAAGGGCCTCACTTGGTTCTGCAAGTCTGTCCCTGATCTCCCTGTCTACTTTCCTGAGCTCTCATGGATCTGAGAGTAAATCTGCAATATTGTGTTTGATTGCAATTGTATGGCAGGGCAAGAAGGGTCTGGAGTTAGTGGGAATGGATTTCAGACCCCTTAGTCTTCCCAGAAATCCATCACAAAGAAGACAAAAAAAGGAGGGGGGTAAGGGGGTGGAATTTATAAATAATCCAAGCTAATACTCAGTCCAAGGGTTTGGAAAGCTGGGTAGTTTAAGGACACTTTTTAGTGTGCCTTCATTTAAGTAACACCTCATTTGCTGCCTTAACATTTCCAAATATTTGCTCTGAGGGGTGGTCATGAAGGTCTTTGATTTAGTCTGATGCACACCGAAATGTTTTTAATACTCATTAAATTCCCAAAGAAAAACAGTTCAATTAGACAATCATGTCAAAATGTTGATGGTTTTTCTTATTTCCTGTGGAATCTTTCAGTGGGAAAATATCTTTCTCAGAGCGTTTCAAGGATATTAACTGCCTTTGTTGTGGAGAGAAGAACTTAATGAATGTGTTTGGGTTTTTTATTCTCTTGCTGTATTCTTATTGTTACTTAAAGTTTCTGCATCTGAAACGCCCAAAGACTCCAAGGAAAATAAGGATGCCATTGCATGAAGGAAAAATGGGGGCCAGCCTTTGGCCCGAAAGGCTGGTGAACCAGGTTTTGTGTGCTTTTTTCCATCCCATAGAACACCGGATCTCTGAGAGCTCAACATCACTGCTGCTGACAAATGGGAGCAGTCTGGAGAGCTTATAGGCAACGGCCTGCCCAATTGCAATGAACTGCTTGCTGCGTTGCTCCTCAGCTGTGTGACAGTCCAGAAAGACATAAGATACATGTGGAACTAGAATTTCCTAAAGATTTGCAGCTGATATAAGTGTGCAGATATTGTAATGAGTATGTAATGAGCACACAGATAAACTGAGAGAAGCATTTAAATACACAGAATCATAGAACAGACCCACATAATATCCTGAGTTGGAAGGGACCTGTAAGGATCATCAAGTCCAACTCCTCATGTTACTGGCTTTTTTTTTTTTTCCCCAGTTAAAACTATGCAACATGAAATTGGACCCTATTTTACAATAAGGCTGAGGTCAAAGGAATTACGCTAGTGCAAGAGAGCAGAATGCGGTTCATGGGCAAAAGGAGAAATACAGGGAATGCTACATAAAACAGAGGAACGAAGTTGGGTCTGGAATTTACCATGATCTTACTTGCTTTTCTAATGGGTGACATGCCATGACATCTTAATTGTCTGAGTTCTTGGGGGACCCCACAGACGGACATGTACACAAAAGTGGTACTACTGCAACCTCACAACTGCAACAACAGAAAGCACCAACATGATGCATCAAATTAAAGATGAGAGAATCACAGAATCGTAGGGGTTGGAAGGGACCTCAAGAGATCATTGGGTCCAACACCCCTGCCAAAGCAGGTTCCCTAGGAAAATTGCTCTCTAAGCAGACCCTGACCAAAACGAGAAGTTGCAAGCTTCCTTTTGCTCATAGCACATAAGAAAGTAGCAGAACTGCCTTAAATACATACTATCCGCTGGTGCTGGAAAACAGTTACTTAAATCAGCAAGAAAAAGATATGAAGGAGGAAAAAAAAAAAAAAGCTAATGCATTATCTGCTGTGGGGAAAGTTTCTTAAAGTACTGGACTGCTGCATCATCACTTACCACAAAGTAATGGAGAACAAAGTGCTAACCAAGCAGTGCTCAGATGGCAAATCTGCTTGCAGCTCACAGGCACTAGCTGCATCCTCACAGATATAGCAACCCCGTGTCCTGACTCCAGTGCCAGATTTCAGAGGGCCAGGATTAAATTTGAGGGATCACTATTAAAATACTCATTCAAACTCTCACCCAGACATTAAGAAAAATTAAAATGACTTGCTGCCTAGTTCATTAATTTTCCCCAATAACAAAGAATAATCAATTTCCTTGCCAAACAGTATTTTACGAAAAATTATGAGGCCAAAGCAGCAGGAAGATAGAGAGTGAATGCAGCAATACTGGATTACACCTCACTCAAGGTACGGCTGTCGTGGTTCCTAGTCCTGCTCTCCTTTCTGGTTGTTGCTGAGGCATTGGCCTGACTGCGTCCAGAGAAGCAGCCCTGGCACCCCGCACGGTGCCTGTGGCCAGGACATGGTATCCTGCCCCACGCACAGCCTCGCACGCTGCCCCACACACCGCCCCGTGCACTGCTGCATGTACAGCCCCACACGCCACAGGTCTTCATGCTCAGCCGCCCCTCTCAGGTGCTTTAGCACCATCTTTTTTTCTCCAGCTATTTCAACTTTTCCACAAAACTCCCCATAGCACAGAGTCTCTTTCCAGTGCTCTAAGGACTCCTAAATGGATTTTCTTTCAGTTTATTTTTTCTTTTAGCTTTTAGGGTGTGAGCCTCTATACAGGAAGCTTCCTCTCTTTCCTGGAGAGGGGAACCACTAATGTGGGGCACACTTCTGCAGCTCCTGGTGGCCCAGCTTTCTGACCATGGCTGCCATAAACTTCCTACTGCACTGTGATACTCCTCCTGGCTTTTTCTTTGCTAGTAGTGCCTCATGACCTCAGCCTAGGAGCTTCTGTAAGATAAACAAGCTTTGGGTCTGGCTGTTGATTCCTTTCCGTCATGTCTCCGCCAGATGTGGATGGAGAGGTCCTCTCCTACAGAGCAAGCTGGTGGAGAGAGGAGGGGGCAGTGAAAAAATGAGATCTATTCTCTTTTAGACCCACACAAATTTCCTTTTTTTTTCCCCTGAGGATTTACAGAGATTAAAATGTCCAAAAAGTTTGAAAAATAATTAAACACTTCTTATTTTGAATATTCCACTTGTGAATATCATGTTGATTCAGAACAGAAAGTCACATGAGCTGGGATTTTCAGGCGAAGATGAAGACATCTCAGACAAAGCATCTGTACAAAGCCCAAAGTAGCAGAAAGTTCCATCCAGTTGCTTTGCCTCAGATTAAATCTACACAAAACAAACTTAACAAACATGCATGCAACCACAACATTACTACCAGTTTGGCTACAAATGTCTTCTGTTCCTGGGAGTATTAGCAGAGGAAGTTTCCCTGGGATCCACAGCTGAGGTAGACAGGACTGCAAAGTAAGTGCAGGGAAAACATAGGTGGAAGGGGGGGGCAGAAAACAACTATAGGTCCCAACTTCTAAAAGAAAACAGAAAATGAGGACCACCGGGTTTGCTGGTCCTCACAGGGCCTGGGAGAGTTGGACTTCGTTTAAATACAAAAACATGGGAAATTTAGAAAGGGACTGGTTTGGCTGGAGTGGCTAAACCCGAAGCCCCATTACATGAACCACAAATGGCCAGGATGCCAGTTATTTTATGTTTGCCCCGGGCAAATCAGCTGCTGTATCTCATTTCACTACAGTGGTGCCACAATAGTTCAAAGGTTGCCCAGGTTTTCCTTGTGTTCAGATTTCATCAGTGGAGCAGCAGCTTAGCAAATATACGGATATTTATTTAAGTCTCAGCTTTCTCAGCCGTGGTTTAGTTATAGTACTGACAAAACTCAAACTGTTGGAGCCATGAGTTAAAAGCATGTGTGTTATTTATGCCATTTAAACTATCGGGAAACTGGGGACAGGGAGGTTAAATAGTCTAGGCTGCTGTTTCTGAAAAAAACAGGAACATGGGAACACCCAGCCTCATTTTAAGATAAAGACGTAAAGCCTGTCTGTAGGAGAAAGGGTGTTTTCAAGCTGTTGACCTATTAGAAGATGCTGTGCTTCAGGGAGATAACGGTAACATAGTGACATCTCCATGAGTATTCACCCTGACACCAAGTCAGGTAGGCTGTTCCTGTCACGGTCTCTGTTGAGCATAACCCTGGGGCATTTCAGTGTTACTAATTTTGCAACTGTGCTGAAATTCCCACCGTTACTGGTGATTTTTTGATGAAAGTCTTAACCCTATCAATCAGGTTATTATAGGGTCTTTCCAGATCTTGCTTAAAAAAAGAAAAAGGAAAATCACGCTTTTAACACATATGGTTAATGTGGTATCCAGGTGAAATACTAAAGAAGGGTAGGAAAATAAAAGCAGCACCATATTCATTGCGCTTTTCAGAACTCACAAATTTTAAAGCTAATCTCTGGGTTATTCTGGGCATGACTCATGATTTCTGTATGTCTGGGGTTAGCTATAGCACATCCTGATTTACTGCTCTCTCTGAATCTGTGTATCTACACTCAGCTACATCTAGGCCAGCTGGCTAACATCATGCTGAGAACAGCACCCACCACTATATCATTGTGTGGGTGTGTGCTGTGCTCCTTGCTGCACTCCCTGGACGCTGCATTTTGCATGGATGTCCAGAGCAGCATACAGGGGCCAAAACAAAAAAAAGAAAGAAGGATATTTCCCACTAATGCAACCAGTTGTGGTGAGTGTCTGGCATAGTGTGGATTTTTGCATGCCCACAAATATCTGTGCAACTGAGGAGCCATTTGCTCAAAACTTCTGTGGCAGCAGGGACATGCTCATTGCCTCCCCTGACAGTATTCCCTCCTGCTCTGTGCCAACCCAGAGTCAGCAGCTTCCCCATAGCAAGAGCTGTGCCTGACTGGTGGCACCCTCCTCTCCTCCACCCTCATTCAAGTGTTGGGTAAGCTTGGCCAACCTCTGGGCAGCTGGCATCTCAGTAGAAGTGCAGTCCCTCCTCTTGGAAGAGTTTCACCAGGAGGGTAGCTGGAGGTGGGAATCAGTTACTAATTGCATCCTGCCTGCACATTGCTGTGTGCTAGTCTATCCTCTTATTTAGTGTGAGGCAATTCAGTTTTCCCTGGGTAAAAAGTCGCTGCTTAAACGTTAGCTATGGTCCCTTGGAAGCTGTTTCTGCCAAAACAAATTTCCTCCATAAACACTAACATTTGCTGGTCCCAGGAGTCAGGTCCATCCGTAGAGCAGATACTGCCCGCAGTTCCCAGAGGATAGGGGTGAGCATCCCGTGGCACCTGGGTGAGAGGAGCATGCCACACTGCCTCCTCTCTGCCCTGGGGACTTGCATTGAAATGCCTGATGTTTGATCACCCAAGATGAAGCGAGCCAAAAATAAACCTTCATGCTCTGTCCCATGCTTCACACAGCAGACTGCCTTGCTGCTGCTGGAACCAGCTGTGAGCACGTGCTGCAGGCATGGCCTGGGGATTGCATTATCATGTAGTAAGCAGGACAACTATCTGACCTTGTGTCCTTTAGGTGACTCCAAAGTCATGTTTAGAAGCTGCAGCAGGGCAAAATGTCTTTTTGGTTTGAGGACTGTGGAAGAAAATGGTGTAGGACTGCAAAAATCAGTTTTTCCAGTAGGAACCAAGCTATAGTATAGATGTGTCAATAAAATATTTAAAGGCTAATTAATTATACACTAATTAATTATACCAAAACTTTTCTGCTAATGATTCTGTACCTCAGCAGGCAGTTGTAAGCTTGGGTGGTATTTTGGGAGTGGGGGAAGGGGGCAGAGAGGAAGAACATAGCAGCGTTTTAAAGAGGGTTGTATCACAAGACAGACAGTGGAGATAGGCAGAGATTTCCAGAGACCTCTACGGTGTGTTGTGACAAAAGGGAGATATAAAGAATTGATACCCCCTTGGGATGCAGTTTGTGTGAGGAGAGAGGGGGGTCCTCTGGTACCTATAGCAGCATGCCCTATGTGGTGGCAGATCCCCAACCTCTTCAGCGCCCAGTATTTTCTGCTTTGAGCAGGTCATTGGCTCAATCAGTCTACTGTAGCCACTAATAAATTATGTTTCAGCTACTTCCACAAAGATATTGGCACTCTCTTTTGCAGCAAATCAAAGACATCAAAGAGGATGTCCAAAAAGGTGAGAAAAGGTGCTGGGGAATTTCTCAGTTGAAGATTCTGATCTGAGCTGACTACACTCAGTGTCACCAGTGCTGCTGCATGAACTGTTTCCAAAACTGAACTCAAGTTTGCACTGGAAATCATCTCTGCTCTGATGTGTCTGTGAATTGCAGCAGTAACTTTGGCATATCAGGGTGCAGCAGGAGAGTGACGTGGAAGGCACAACCACGTTCTGTCCTCTGCTGGTGGCTGCCTTGAGTTACCATGGCTGTTGCAACCTCAGCTTTGTGGATACTACAGCAATGAGTTGGGACTGGGGATCATTTCAGACAAGAAGGTCACAGGAAAACATCTCTGCAAGCTTGGCTGGAAATTCAACTTCAGCAAGTCTTGTTGTGGTTGACTTTTAGTTCAGGACAAGTGCTCACTTGCCACTTTAGGACTTTGCATCAACTTCATCCTCTGTTCTCTTCTCCTGAGGAGTTAATTTGGTTTTCCTATTAATTCTCCCATATAAAGCCCTTCTGAAAGTTCAAAACACCCTCCTTTCTACAGCAAGGGAAAATACCTGCAGTCAAGAGAGGTTTTTTCGTATTGCTAGCACAGAGGCAGAAAGGCCATAAAACTTCTGGCCTAGTCTTGTGTGCATTACGAAATTTCTCCACAGTCTTCTGGTCTCGGATATCCTGTAACCTCACCTGTCTCCTATATTTGTGTTAGCAAACACACTGGGGTTCTTCAGGCTCCAGGACTATCAGGATACCTCAAGATTTAGACAGCAGTTAATGCCCTCGAGGAAATACATGATGAAATGCTGAGTTCTACTGAGTCACAATAAAACCTTTATTCATAAAAAAAATTACCAAGCATTGTATAACTGACCACGCATAAGTTTGTCCAATGCCATTGTTCTGTCCTTCTTAAAGAATTATATTCCACCCTTTCAGACCCTGAGCACAACTTGTGACCTGTGTTTTTCTCTGATTTATTGCTCCCTATGATTCCCGCTGAGAAATCTTTTTGCTTTGGAGGGATGTAATTGTGTGTTGGAAAGCCCAGTTCTCCCAACAAGACACGTAGGAGAAGAGAACAGCCACCTGGCATCAGTGGAAACATTAAGAACAAGAGTAAGCAAGATGTGTCTTGGGACTTGTGAGAGCTGGAGAGAGGCCAGCTGTGGACAGAGGGATTGTGTGAACTTGAACATCAACGCATGTTCTTTTTGTTGTTGTTGCTCTTTTTAGGGGAATATGGGATAAGGTTTGGAAATACAAGAGAAAATGCACTTTGGTCTGAAGTAGAAGGGTCTCAAAATGACAGAGAATGTAGACTTTATTTGAATGTGGTAGGTTTCTTTTTATGCACAACCTTTCAGTGAGCTGTAGGAGAGAATAAAATAGATAATTCCAATTAAAACGAATGGTGAATAGGAAGGTCTTCATAAATTCAGATGGTCTGGCAGAAGACAAGACATTTTGAAGAAGGATGAAAAAGTGAGAAAAGCCCTGGGTTTCAAACATAGAGAACTTTTTTTCAAAACTTCTGGAAAAACACCGACTTGATGCTAAATAAAGGCTCAATAAAGGACATTTGGGCCAGATTTCTCTTAAAGAGGCAGGAAGCCATCAGCTAGAAAGCTGTTGCTGGACTTTAGGTTCCCTCCGTGCCCTGGAAAGCATGAATTTGTTTATTCTTGTAAATGGAGAGGGGGAAGGTTGTGTCCAAAAATCTCATGTCCTTTCCCCAATTTTTCTTCCTAACTCAAATAAATTAAAAATCTTCATATATTGAGCTGGTCAGGGAAGCCAGAAGAAGTACCATTAATGTTTCACAGTAATTGTATTGCTGCTAGGAGAAGGAGAAAAAGGGAATATTGAAAGTATGACAGTAGGGAGGGAAAGCATGTGCAGGGAACTGATGCCCTGGACACCTCCTCTCCCCCTCCTCACACTGTGTCTGTATGCAGATGTCATGTATCAGTATGGGACACAAGTCCTGCCTCCAGCATGGCCTGAGCCAAGAGCTGCCAGCTGTGTTCTGGCAAAGCAAGACTAACATAGACACGCTGTGCAATGAGGGTATTCCGGCTGAGGGTACTGTCACTGGTTATATCAGTTTTTTGCTTTTCCTGGTTCTTCTGGGTGACTTCAAAAGAAGTGACTTGAAAGTGGCTCCATTAGAAGGGGGTGGCCAGCAGGGACAGGGAGGTGATTGTCCCTCTCTACTCTGCCCTCATGAGGCCCCATCTGGAGTCCTGTGTCCAGATCTGGGGCCCCAATACAAGAAAGATGTGGAACTGTTGGAGAGGGTTCAGAGGAGAGCCACAAGGATGATTAGAGGGCTGGAGCACCTGCCCTGCAAAGAGAGGCTGAGGGAGCTGGGCTTGTTCAGCCTGGAGAAGAGAAGGCTGCGGGGGGACCTCATTACAGACCTCCACTACCTGAAGGGAGCTTATAAGCAGGAGGGGATTCAACTTTTTAAAAGGGCAGATAATGGCAGGACAAGAGGGAATGGATTAAAACTAAAGGAAGGAAGGTTTAGATTAGATATTATGGGGTAGTTTTTTACGGAAAGAGTGGTGAGGTGCTGGAACAGGCTGCCCAGAGAAGTAGTGGATGCCCCATCCCTGGAAGTGTTCAAGGCCAGGTTGGATGGGGCCCTGGGCAACCTTGTGTAGATCCAGACCTGGAAGTTGGTGGCCCTGCCTGTGGCAGGGGGGTTGGAGCTCTGTGATCCTTGGGGTCCCTTCCAACCCATGCCATTCTATGATTCTATGATTCTAAACCTTAGAGGCCATCTTGCACCATTTCCCAAAGCAGGCTTTATCTGTGCTTCTCTGGATGGTTGCTGGGTATAGTTTGCCACAGTCTATGCTGGCTCAGATCCTTTCAGCCATACCTCCCACAAGTCAGTACATACTGTTTTTCAGAGAGTAACATGCGCGATTCCCCAAACCGTAGTATCTCCGTGTTAACATTTATCCAAAGCCAGCGTGCGCATCTACAGGAATGGAAACATCAGCAATCTAACACTGGTACTGTTTCTTGAAAACAGCTTTTCTACCATTTAGGGAAGGAAAAAAATGTAAAAAAATCTCTACATCCATATAAAGAACAATGTGTTAGCTTGGCCCCTCCGGATAAACTTTTTTACTGTTCCAAACTCTATTCTGCCTCTTTTGCACCACGTACCACCGCATCCGCCTGCTCTCGCTTGCTGTTTCCGCTACTCAGTTTTACCCTGTCTCTTTTGTGCAGCCTCATTTGGAAGGTTTTCTTCTGCAACAGCAGTGTGATGCAGATAGGAAATTCCTGTGCTTGTACCACTGACAAATATTTTAAAATGTTGCCCATCTGATGTGTGAAATATTGCATCATCTGGTTTTCACAACAGCTAAAAAGGGAGAAAATACCACGAGGCAGAACAGTGGTGGACGCAGTAACTGGCAGTGGAGGTAAGACGCTTGACACTATATGTATGCCAGGTATAACCTGTTTGATATTGCTGCTTCTTAATGCTTACATCCATATATTAGTATTGGTAGGAAAGATAGGTAGAGGCTGAGTGGCTACAGCCTCTCGACTTTGAAAGAATCACAAGCTAATTCCAGAAAGGCATGGCTAAAACTTTCAATTTTATGAAGGTCCATCTTGGTTTTTTAATTTTGTGAAATAAATCACAAGAAGGTTTGTTGTGGGTTTTTTTACCACAGGGTGACAGGTACTAGAATTTTCTGCTTAAACTGGTTTTAGTTTAAAAGAAACCAGACAAAATTGAAGGATGCACTTTTAAAAGTAGTTGAGTAAAGTTGATCTTGCCACACAATCCCTTTGAGGTTTTCACATGCTGGAAGACATCTTTGTAAGCATTTCTCATTCGTAGACATTTGACCGAGAGTTTAATACAGAAAACTACTTGCTTCTGTGGTACAAACTATTAAAAACACAGTAAGAATTTGATGAAGGAAAATGAACCTTGTCAGCAGCAGAGTGCTTGACTCACCAGATCTCTTCACTTTACACAGTTGTCTATGTTATGGCAGAAATGATGCAAACCGTTATTCCTGCTGCCACTGTTGTGTGCAAAGTCAGCATTGGTGACTTACCACACAGTGATCCAGAATAATACCAGAAGAGTATGCAGGTATTTGCTGGTTTGTAAACAAGGCTGGTGGTTTCATCTTTACATGATGTCTAGACAGCAGCAATTAGCAGTAATTAGTAAGTGCATCTGCTGTCTGCTGAGTTCATGGCAGCTCACATCTGTGGAAGCAAGGGATCAAAGAGTGTTACTTCAACACTGATACTCCATAAAATAGAATCCTGCCTTGGATTCCCACAGCTTGAGTACCCACTTTGCTCTGTGGTCCTGGTTCAGAGCTTTTGAGGTTCTCGCTCCCCTGTTCAGGAGCCAGCAAATAAAAGGAATGGATTAAATGGTAAACAATTTAATGTCAAAAGAAGTCTTGGGCTGGGTTGCCAGCATATAAATAAAATCCCACATCTAGTTAAAACCCAACTGAGAGCATTGGAGCTTCACAAAACATGCTCCATAAATTCAGGCCTGTCAGGTACTTGCCCTCTGAGTTTCACCTGGTAGAAGGTAACGTTTGTCATGCCATCGTGCCACCATGTGGGTGCTAAAAGCACCCTTGCCTTGTCTCAGGGCAGGAGGGAGGCAGGAGTCAGTTGCAGTATGCTCTGTGTTAAATAAATAGGAGTCTCTGCCATTACTAGTGCAGAGACTTCCCTGCTGTCTGAGAACAGACTGCCCTGTTCCACTACTAAACTCGTGTGGAAAATATTGTTATCTTGTGTTCATGCAAAGAAAGAGGAAGAAGGTAAAAAAGAAAATTCTTGTTGTTGTTTGGGTCGGGGTGGGGGTTCCCCCAGGTTTGTTTTCAAATATCTGTGTATGTGTCTGCTCACACCCATGGGCATCACTGTTAGTGGCTCACATTCTCCTAATCTCATCTACTTGTAGAACAGTTGCTGCCAACTGTATCAGGTAGTTTCAAGAGTAAACCAGCCTTGCCACAGAGACCACGAACTGTGCAACATACAGCTCTCTGACACCACAGTGGTGAAAGAGGAGTGACCAAGAAGCTTAGAGACCTGGGTTTTCCCCTGACACCTATCTCCACATTTCTCTCCCCTAAGCCAGGAACTTTATTCTTCTATGAGCTCATTTCACACAGGAATATTGTCAGCCCTAGCAAGTAACATTTCTGTCATGTATGAAGGTCAGGAGACCTGAATGTGTTTAAAAAAACCCCAACTTTATGTTCAGTAGTCATGGTTCTCCACAAACAGCCAGGACCTCTTTACTTGGGGAAAACTTCCTATACATTAGGCTACAGAACTCTTTGGCTTGTTTTCTCTACCTCTGTCCCAGACTTTGTTAATACATCTTATATGAGGAAGAGGGGAGAGTGGCTGTGCCAGAATTGACCTGAGGCTGGTGCCTTCGAAATGCTCCAGGATGAGAAGCTATAGCTGCCACAGCATAGGTTTTGTCTCTTTGTGTTACTGACACATTGCAGCTGCTTGATGAGGAGTGTTTGGTGGGATTTTAGCAGAAAATTCAGCTGGTGATATCTTGTCTGGTGGCCCAATATTTTTCCCTAGGATTTGGTAACATGACTGTTCTTAAAACATGGACTGAGAGCATCTCCTTGCAGAAAACTGCCTATCATCAGGTTGCTCTGCGAACCCAGAGAACTGTGGTGCTAAATATAAGACTACTTTTTAAAAGCAGACAGAGGAAGAAGAAAAAGAAAACTCTGTGAGATTTTTCCAAGCAGTAAAGGTCTTGTTTATTGCTAATATTTTCATTAGTCATTCTAATCAGCCTGAGTATAGTGATTTCTGAGGCGACTGCAGTCTGCAATGTAAATCAGTGTCTTAACATCACCGTTACATTGAATCTGCAACAAATTTCAAATCCAGATTGTGACACACATTTGGGGATTCCCAAAGTGTCCAGAATGGATTTGCCACTCTTCAAATAAACATCCAGCTAAATCTGTGTTTTGTTGCTCTTACAGGGTGGAAGAGTCCAAAGAGCCAACCCGCAATAGACCAGTGCATTCCGTGGAAAAAAAAAACAACCCAGGGTTTCAATTGTATACAAACTGCAGCTTCCTAGCTGATTTAATGCCTAGGCTAATTCAGGGTGCAGAGCAGTAATCCAATTTCAAACTGAGACATGGGTCATGTGAAACGGTCAGTCTCCCAGTCTGACATAGATTAAAACCCACTCATCCCCGGTCTTTGTTGCTACAAGAGTATCTTAGCTACATGAATATCTAAGAATATTTTTGCATCCAAAAGTATCACCAGATTGTGAAATCTCCTGAAGGATAACTAAACATCTTTCCTCACTGGAAGAGGCAGAGACAGTCTCCACAGAGAAGTTCTCTGAGCTTCCTCCTCTTCCTTTGCTTTGTGTACACAGTGATCTGAAGCAGAAAAGGTCCTCAGTGGAAAAGCTGTATTTTGGCTTACATTTACTCACTGAACATGAGAAAAGCCAGCATTTTTAACACTGACAAGGATATATGAAATACAAAAATGGACACGTCAATTTTACCCAAGAGTCAAAGGTTCAGACACATACAACAGTGTTTAAAGGAGGAAATTGCAGCTAGTCTGGCATGATTAATCTTCAGTTTCCCATTTAAAGAAACAAACATTATTGAGAAGTGCTTGATTTAAACTAATAACTGCAATTTGTCCTACCAGCCCTTCCTTGAAAATTTCTATAAAAACCATACCTAAATTTGGTGCAAAATTACTTGCTCAAGTGGTAAACATAAACAAACTTGTCAAAATTAAAAGTGGAAGGACATTCTTCAATATTTTGTCAAATATTTGGCTAGCACTGGAGATACAAAGATCCACAGTCTGGAAAAGTGGGAACATTATTTTGAGATGTGTGAAATGTGTTGTATAGTCAGTTTAATATTCATGGCTCTCTTTGTGGCTAATGAGTGATGATGACTCTCTCAATATTTTATGAAATTTAGCCTTATTACAGGATTTTTCTCCAAATGCAGTTTTGACAGATTCCCCATTTCCCTACTATGCTATTCCCCTGCCACACATTTTTTCAAAGATGTTGTCTTCCTTAAAGGCATCTGACTCCTGTGGAACACATACTTGTAACTGCCCCGCTTTGGAAAGCAGTGTAGGTGAGAGGGACATGTGGTTCCTGGTGGACAGCAGCATGACCATGAGCCAGCAATGTGCTCTCATGGCTAAGAAGGCTGTTGGCATCCTGGGGTGTATTAGAAGGGGTGTGGTTAGTAGGTCAAGAGAGGTTCTTCTGCCCCTCCACTCTGCTCAGGTGAGACCGTGCCTGGAGTACTGTGTCCAGTTTTCGGGCCTCTCAGTCCAAGAAGGACATAGAACTCTTTGGAAGAGTCCAGTGCTGGGCCACCAAGGTGATTAAGGGAGTGGAACACCTTCCTTATGAGGAGAGGCTGAGAGAGCTGGGCCTCTTCAGCCTGGAGGATACTGAGGGGTGACCTTATTAATGTTTATAAATATGTAAAGGGTGAGAGTCAGGAAGTCATAGCCAGGCTCTTCTCAGTGATGGCCAGTGACAGGACAAGGGGCAATGGGTGAAACTGGAGCATAGGGACTTCCATGTGAACATAAGAAGAAACTTTTTCACCGTGAGGGTGACAGAGCACTGGGACAGGCTGCCCAGAGAGGTTGTGGAGTCTCCTCCTCTGGAGATATTCAAAATCCACCTGGATGCGTTCCTGTGTGATTTAGTCTAGGTGATCCTGCTCTGGCAGGGGGCTTGGACTATATGATCTTTCAATGTCCCTTCCAACTCCTAATGTTCTGTGATTCTGTGACTGCACATATGCTTTGTTTCCTCTGTGTTACTCCCTTTGGACTTTCTTGCTGGAAGGCAGAATAGGGAGAAGAGATGTATAGCAGCATTAGTTTCTTAATAAGGCCCTACTTAGTGGACTGTAAAATATGCACATGGTGGAGGCTGACCTTTGAATTATACCGGCTCCCAGCACTGTTCATATTGCCTCAGAAGTAATAAGGAGAAAGGTTTTCAGTCTCTTTTTTTTTTTTGGAAAGCTGGAGCAAAACTCCCTGTGTGTATATACACCCCAAGCCCAACCTTTCCCTCAAATTTGATATGCATAGCAGAAAAACAAATCCACATGGTCTGGGGCTAGCTTAAAGGGATTTATCTGATAGTTCATAGGTCATATTTGGGAGTCTTAGTAAATTGCAGAAAAGATTTCTAGGAATCTAGAACTGCTATAATTCTGATTGCTTAAAGAAAATCCATTCCTTAGCTGACATCAGGCATGATCACTGAGTATGAGGAGGCTATAAACTGTTGCAGCTACACAGTCCTCACCCTAGGGCTGCTTTTTTTGCCTGGGCTCTGACTGTGCAGTTGGCTTGTTATGCACAGATGATGGTAGAGTCTGGGACACAGTTTTCATGGATTTAGGATTTATTTCTTCATTTATAAAAGAAAAGAAAATATGACTAAAAACTTATTATCTTTTGGATGAAAAGGAGAGTGGAAACCGAAGGATTCCTATTCCTCCATGAAAGCTCTCCATGTTAGGCCTTTTTGCTTTCTCAGTCACTTACCCATTCCAGCACCTCCTCCAGCTCAAGGTGATGTGTGAGAAACAGGTTAAAGGAATAATATACTGCTATTACCACACATCCTTACACCCAACGCCTCCTCAAATCATTACTCCTGTTTGACTTGTGGGTTAGGAAGGAGTAGCACACAATTCTGTTTTGGACTGAAGACATTGCCTGACTTAGCGTTACGAGATTAACATCGAAGTACCCACATACCATATGAAGTTACCCACATACCTGCTCTGTGGTTTTTTTAAGGTCCACTGCTATGTGCATGGGAAATGATGCATCTTGATTAGCTTCCTGTCCACTTGGCCTTCTTCACTGCCCAACATTCAGCTGCAATTCGAAATATAATGAATTT
Organism: Zapornia atra; assembly: GCA_013400835.1. Taxonomy (NCBI): domain Eukaryota; kingdom Metazoa; phylum Chordata; class Aves; order Gruiformes; family Rallidae; genus Zapornia; species Zapornia atra. The sequence goes on along the minus strand of VZTU01020549.1, from coordinate 60,795 downwards.
TGCTTGATTTTTTTTCCCTAGGTTTCAAATGCTTACCACTATTTTTTCAGGTGTTTGCCTACAGTTTGAAAAATTTTCAGGAATTTGCACCTCCCATTTCCATGCAAAGTCTTCTATAGCTTGAACAGAAATATCCCACCAGAAGGTGGAGAGCTTTATTTAGTGGTTAAAGAAAGTGATGGATCTCCCTAGGTTTTCAGTTCAGTTGTATTTGGAATGAAGAAATTCACCTCGGTGCAATGTTAGTGTGTTATTCAATTTACTCCAAAATTGCACTGTTTCTGTGTTGCTGTACACATTTTCACTTCCATTTGTCCTGTTGCAAAAGCACTACAGTAATGTTACCTGATTGCAACTTGCATGAATCTTAATTCATGAGCATTTGTGAAATATCACCAAAAGTCTCAGGAAGTCAAAGGTCGTAGAAGCATCACATTTTGAAAGTTAAACTATTTAGTGCATTTGGAATGAGGCTATGAAAACAGTAATTTCTAAATAAGACCTACAGTTTTCCTGTTGCACAGAATTTTTATTAAAATCCTGATAAGGGGTGCTGCTTTGCAAAAAACCCAACCCAACAAAACAAAAAGCCAAAACCAAACCCACCCCCAAAAAATAAAAACCCAAACAAAAAGGTACATGAACATAACAGTAATGAGGACATCTGAGAAAGGCCACAAGAAAATGATTAAAAATCCAATGTCAACACAACAGAAAGCAAATGCAAAGTTTCACCCAGGACTTCAGTGACAAGTAGGAGTACATCTTAGCACAAAGTGCTGCTACTGTTTTCTTTATGACCTTTTCTGGTAGTTGTCATGACTGCATTAGCTGCCACTTTACTGAAGTGTTTGTACTCCAAATACAAACATTGCAGTTCTCATCTGGGATTCATTTGTGTGAGTCAGGACCAAAGCTTTATACTTCTATAAAAGCCCCTTGTGAGTTCTGACTCAGGCCCAATATGTTTAAAATTTCCATAACTCTGCCTGATGTACACCTTTATGTGCATGGATAACATCTTAAGCTCACTAAGATTTTCTCTGAAAGCATGTGGTCCTTTGTGATTTCGAAATGGCTAAAAGCAGAATGACTTTGCATCTGAGAAATTAAGATATATCCCTAATGCTTCTAAGTAGGATGCTGGATAGGTGAAATGTGCTACCTATGATTGATAGATTTTTCATCTACCTTTTCAGTCTACTTTGTGGGTGCCTTATCCAACAGGGATGCTGCTGAGCAAACAGGCTTTCATCCATCAAGCCACTTAAGCTCCTGCTCATCTTGGGACATCTGAATCTCTTCAGTGAGAACTCTGAATAACAGGGGAACGCTGATTTTTTGAGCCACCAGTCCATAAAATCCCATGAGGAGAACACAGGAGCATTTCTGAAAAAAACAACTGAAAGCAATATTACATCTTGCTACTCCAATTGTTCAATACTAAAGAACATATCTCAATATCTCCTGAAGTTTGGGGAGCTGCTCCGGAGCTGCCCAGAGCCCCAGACAGTTAGGAATTGAGAGGAATTAAATGTTCATTACCAAGTGGAAGTTGTTGGTGTCAGTGTGAATGGTCAGAAATACTCCCTACACAGAAATCCACAGCTTCCAGGAATGCAAGCCACCACTCACTGTGGGAGCAGCGCTGGGCACTGCCTCTGAGAAAGCCCCACCAACCAGCATTCTCTGGTGTACCTCATCCCAATTCCTGTTCAAGCAAAACTCCTCTGAATCTGGAGACAGCTTTCCCCACGGGGACTGAGAGACTCCAGAGATAGTTCTTGGCTGCATGCAGGTGTAGCAAAATTGTCATAACGAGAAAGAGGATGCTGACATACTTATCATGTTTCTGTTCAGTTCCATTTCATCCGTGCTCAGTCCATGAATGTGCACTTGGTTATACTGGATTAACAGTATTATTCTGGCTTTGACAGAGCAGCATTAAAAGGCTAGCATCTCTAGTCCCCCTGTAACTACTCATGGCCCTGTCTTGTTCTTAGAGTGACTATATTGACAAGGGCCATTTGTCAAAATCAGTTTGAGAAGCAACTGTACCTACTCAGCCCTGTAAGGAGTAGCCTCAGGAGAATGGGTAGCAAATGAGGGGGAAGAAGGGGAGAAAGTGACTTTCTGACTTGGATTTCCTTCAGTGAATTCAGAGCTCACATTCATTTGCCCTGATTTAGACTGAAGGTCTCCAAGTGCTTGGCCATATCCTGGAAGGCTAAGGGACAAAAAAAAAATTTTTTTAGCAGGAGCTTTGAAAAACCGGAAAAAAAAGAAAAAGGTGTGTGTAGAAACTGGGTTTGGAAAACGGGTTTTAATATGTAAAGAGAAATTTCTTTAAATTAAGAACTTGTAGATGGGAAGACTTTATCTTCAGGTGGCTGAGAGTATTTAATTTATGATATTGCAGTCCCAGGCAATTAGGATTTGTCATATTAATTACTGAATAGATGGTAACAGTTTCTTGTGAATAGGCACACAGCTGAATACCATTGTTTTAAAGGGAAACTTTTTCTTTTACTGATCTATAAGAGAAATATACTTTATGTCAGTGTAGACTGAAATTTGTAGATGCTAACCTTCAAAATGACCTGTTAGGTCACTTCTGGTTCAGGCCCTTGAGGTCTGTGAGTATCACTTGCAGTCTGTATTCCGAGATGATGCCAATTCATTTTAATGTGATTCACTGATGTTCCTTCCCTATGCTTGAGATAATTTTCTACCCCCATCTAGCATATCTGACTATTAGTAACCCCTTTGTGTTTTTGCAAATCAATATTCTGTTGTCTTTTCTGTCAAATTCCTCTCAGTAGCTCCATAACTTTTGAAAAAAAAGGGATCTCAGTTGGTGAGCTTACTTGTAGTCCCAGCACAGCAGGATGAATGAAACCTAAACCAACCCCGAGTAATACTTCTCTGATCACCTTTGAAAATACTCAGTGGTTGTTTTTTAAAGGGGTGTAAGGTAGGTGGAAATGCCCCCAACCTACATCAGACTTTGTGGTGGGGTCAAGAAGTGGGACGGGAGAGGTCTTGACATCTCTCTTGCTATGGTGCTGGGAATGGTTTTGTTCTCAGGGCTACAGCTTGACAGGAAGAGACAGGGAAAATCTGGTGTCCTGACAAAACTTCAGGAAAAAAATAACATCCTTATGTTTTGTCAGAGTGCCAAGACAGCCCCTGTGCTCTGGGACTATCAAGCCAAGCTGGACATCTGGGATGGGGATTCATCTGATGGAATGAGGATGACTACATCTGAGTTAGTCACTCCAGGCTTTCTTCAGAGCCCACGGGGAGAAAAGGGTACTTCCAGGGCATGATTCATCTAATTCTAAAGCAGTTGTCCAGAAACAGACTACATGAATCGTGGCCTTGATAGGGCCAGGTTTCTCTGCTGAACTAGTTAGATCATTCCCATTTTCTACCATCCTGACACCAGAAAAAAAAAAAAAAGAAATTTCTATTATAAATCTCTATGTAGCAATTCAAGCTTACTTCTTGCCCTTCCCCATGGTCACAAGAGAGCAGTAGGTCACCAGACTCTTAACTACAAAACTTTAAGTATCAGACAACTGTTGTCATGTTCCTGTGTCTTCTAGATGAAATAAACAGCTTTTCCTCTCAATCTTTCCTCACAGGACATGTTTCTCTAATTTCTTATCACTCCCACGGTTTTCTCTGGACTTTCTCCAGCTTGTCTTCAACATTTAATATATATTCTATGCTGTTTTAATAACTCAGGCTCTTATTTTTCACACCTCAGCTTTGACTTCTGTTATCTCTCTTTAGTCTCATACTATAAACACTGAGTCTTTATAAATATTGAGTCTCAAAATAGATTTTGAGACATACAAGTCTCTGGTCTTTCCTCATGAATATATATTCATACAAAACTTAGGAAATGAAGCCAAACTGAAAAATGCAATTATTCCTTCCTGTGCTTGGCACTTCTACAGCTTCAGTGCTGACACTGCCAGTCCAGCAGAGAGGAGGCCAAATAATAAGATTAGCAGCAGTGGCTTTGACTCCAAATGCCTTCCAGGATATTGGCTGCTCTTGGGTTTGAATTTACATCTCAGCAGGAGGCAGATTTACATTTCAACCGTTAGATCTCTGTGAGAAACTTCTCCCCTACACCCTGCACATTTGTGATTTTTCTAGCTTGTAGTTAATGAATACGCATAGATTTAATGCTAGTGGTAACAAAGACACAGGGAGCTGAAGGATAATGAGAAGCAGGAAGCAGTTCCACACAACTTCTGTGAATGAAAATGCATGTGGGTGTTCACAGTTCTCTACTGGAGTAGAAAACGATGGAGTTCAGTAAAAATAAATGTTGGCGGACTATCACCCCTAAAAAAACCCCCACCCTTCTGAGAACAAACACTAACTATAAAAGCCCTCCAAAAAATCCAGGCATGGGTGACGGTTACACTGCTCTTCTGTTCTGCATAGCCATGGCATTGATTTCAATGAGACTAAGGCCTTTGGAGACATGGGTGGAGGAATGAGTCATGTGCTGGTCACTACATGCTCACCTTATTTGCCTTCTGTGTAGGGCTACAAAGGGGAGAAAGGCATTTGTTCATGTCTGTTGAGTTAGCCTGGGTCCCAAGTAGTTCTTTGCTTTTTTTAAAATTCGGGTCATATTTCTTTGACGTGAGCACGGGTATTTTTTTGTGGTCTGTTTTCTCATAGGTGCTGTTCACGAGTCCAAAACCTGTCTTGTTTCTAATTTGTGCTGCCCTGAATAAGCTCATCTTGGGCACCAATGCAGCATTTGGCCCCAGAATGCAGCGTGAGAAAAAAAGTGAGCTTAATTTTTGTGTCTACATCACATGTGATACAATAAATACTAACCAGCAAGAACTTGTGCAGGCAAGGCTGAAACATCAAAAGAGGCAGTCTGATGGTGCCCAAACCTTTCCAGGCTTGTCTTGGCTCCCGCTACTCAGTGTAAATGAAGTCATTTCATGTATGGAGATAGTGGTGTGATCCTACCTCACATCTTAGTCTTCCCTCAGGGAGTCAAAACCAGCCAAGTATTTTGAGGTCCCTGATACCCTGAAAGCAACCACTAGCTATGGTGGAGCAGCACTTCCAGGGTAGTCACTCACAAGTGCAGGCCTGTAGGCTAAATTGTCTTTTCTGTCTTACTATGTAACAGAGCACAGTCAGCAGAAGGTATTAGATGTTTGATCCCTGAGAAATAAGCACTCTCCTGCTGACTGGGGAAAGAGCAAGGTTATCTAGAAAACAATAGTGCAGAGGAGAATACAAGATTAAGAAAAGCAAAACAAACCCACAAACAAAAGAAGACCAAAAACCTCCATTGAACCAAACCCCAAATTAAAGAGAAACACGGCAACAAAGCTCTGCTCCCTTCTCCCCTCCCCAGCAGCAGCAAAGAAACAAAATGAGTGGAAGCAGAGGCAAACAGAAAAGATGCTTTGCTCTACATTTCTCCTTGATAGAAGTGTGGTGCTCAGAGGGCAGTCTTGTGTTTAAATCTCTGTTCTCATTGGTTTTGTTACATCTCTTTCTCTGCTCAGCCTGTTTCTTGGTTATCCTTCTCAAGACCCAAGCCATGTCTTTTCTTCTCAAGTTCTTGATTCCTATTATTTTTTCTTTCATAAGTCCTTGTTTTACTTTTTTCCAGGGTTGACAACGTGTACTGCAATTGGTTCACATGGCTGTTCACTTACTTGAGAGGCAGGTTTCTCTATGATGCCTAAGCAGATATTTTCAGGATGTCAGACAGAACCAGAACAGAAAAGTTTGAGGATTATTTATCTTTTTTCAGCCTTTAGCCATGTCTACATATGTTTCAACATCTGCTGTTTATAGGCACTAAATACTGCTTGAGCAGTTAGGTAAGTTCACTGGTATATTTGTACTTTAACCAAAGGACCATGGGTTTTTTGTACATGTCTCAGAATTCATAGATGCATTTAGACAATAACAGATCATGTTGGACCATTTAAAACTCTACAACTTCTTCTGGTGAGGTTTTTATCAGATTTGTCATGCTGTTTGGAAAAACTAATTTGATCTGCCTAGAGAGACAGTTTCATAGGGAAGGGAAGGGAAGGGAAGGGAAGGGGAGAAGAAGATCCCAGTTCTTTATATTTGATATCCTTTCTCAGAGTATCATTTTCTGTGTTGTATATGTGCTTGCTATTGCCTCTCTGTAAGTGCGCTGAAGGTACTGCAGGAATTGTGTCTGAAAAGAAGAATATTTAACTTTAAATATTTCAAAAAGGGCAACTTGTGTTTCCTGTTTTTCTCTATGCAGTGTGCAAGAAGCAGGACCAGCTATTAGACCTGGTTACTTACATGCATGTACATCCACAATCTGAGCAGCGCAAGCTGCTCTGGGCAGCTGGGATCCTTACTGTACTTGTCCATGCATAACTTCTAATCACAGCCTAACTTTAAAAGAAGACATCCAACTGGATTAACCAAAATGAAATGTTGTTTTGAGAAGCCTAGTTGGCTGTTTGGTTTTTTTTCATACAAAATATATAATTGAAATTCAGACATAGTGTTTAATTTGACTTTGGAAAAGTGACAGCTTTTGTTTGCAGCAAAATCACCCTATATTTTTTCCTGAGAAAGTAGAGATTTACAAATTTTGAAAACAAGACAGAAGCTTGGGTGCCCAGAGACTGTCTGTGAGGTATTTTGTAGATGTAAAAATAGTTCCTGCAGTTTCCTGGATTTATGGAGAGAAAAACACAGCAAATCAAAGCAGAGAAACAGCATAGCCCCAAAAGTGAGGGATCTTGGGCAGAAGAACTGGCACAACAAAATTGGAAGAACTGAGAACTGATTGGTGCAATTTTAGGTTTATGGGTACTTGGGGGGATGTGTGTGTGTGAGAAGACCTGCAAGTCCACGACTACTAATTCCCCTGGGGGAAGAGAGGCGCAGTTCAGAGCGACTGAGCAACAGAATCTGATTTTCCCTACAGCAGACCTTATCTCCCTTCACTGACTAGAAAGAGCCCATAGGGGCTTCTGAACTTTGCTGATAATGAAAGGTATTTGGTGAAACATGTCTCTATCTAATGAAGTTAGCAGCTTTACAAGGGTAACTCTATTAACTAAGATGGTTTGAACTGAAGGGCAGGTACAGAGGAACAGGTTCAGACCAACAAAGCTGCTCTTCATCAGACTCCCTTCACAGAGCCAGGGGGACAAAGTGACGTCCAAGGCAGCTAAGCTGTCCCTGGATTGCAAGCAACAAATACTGGTACAATGTCAGGGAAGGTTTTCCCTCACAGTTCCTCAGCCAGAGAAGCAACTCCACAGTCTTTTAGTGTATTTTTGGGTGGAAGAAGGGTTTTTATCATTCTAAATAGCTCTCTCTGCCTCATATTCACAACCCAGTTTGGGTTTTTGTAGAAAAGCATGCTTACATCACAAGTCCCACACATCACCTGCCAGCAAGAGTGGCTAGGTGAACTTTCACATTTTCCTGAAGACTAAGAAAAAGCAGTAATTTACAATACAACTTTCGTGTTTTTGAAAACAGAAGAGGCAACTGAATGGGGAACCTCTGAGTAGTTTTGGAATGTGACAACAAAGGAGAAAGAGATGGCAATCTGCCATGTCATAGGACTGACCTGCCTATTTTTTCCAATCGATTCTTTTTCTAAATAAACCATATTGCTGTGCCTTAAAGACATAGATGCAAGATACCATCCCTTCTACCTAAAGTCTTTTAACCCCAGTTTTATACACACTAGGTTAAAAGCTGTTGCTTCTGTTGTTTTTGCATTTCTGAGATTTTGTTACTTCAAAATCAGACACTTTTGTAGATTTTTGCCAGATAAGGGGCAGCTGAAGCTAATGAGTATGTCTCTGATATTAAGCAAAATTTAAAAAGCATTGTAACCTGACAGAAGGAATATTTGACATCCAGTGATTAGCAGGTTGCATTTTCAATAGTAATTAAGAACATAGGTTCTGTAATGCTGCCTATTGCTAAAATATGTTTAATTCAAACATATAAATATAAAATTAAAAAACTGGTCTTAATTATCTATCAGAATCCCTGCGTGAATATACCTTTATGCTACATAATATAAATTTAAACATAAATTTATACTGGTCCTAGAAGTCCAAGAAATAGTCTCATACTTCAAAGATTTGTGCAGTCATTGGAAACAAATTTTTAAATGTTTAGAGCAGTGCTATCTTACTTAGTCACTGGGAATTGTGTATGTCCCTCTTGAAAGGTGACAACTGGACTATATATATATATGGTCTATGTATCTTCTGCAAAACTTTTAAAGAGATAACTTCCAGGTCTTGTATTATCTGCATTAGTGGAAGAGTCTTGAAAATCAAGCATGGGGCTGAGTTTCAATCTTTTCATTCATGAAATGGTGATTATTTTGATTTAAGCAGGCTTATTATAAGATAAGGTGGAATTTCAGGTGAGATATAATTATTTTACATTTGGAGATAAAGAGACTGAGTGTCCTACTTTCTTTAAAAAAGTCTACAATTTTCACTCATCAGTTGTCAGTTCTCAAATGGACTGGAAGCATCTTGTCTAAATATTTTGGATATATCCTGTAATTTAAGGTTCAGTTTTACTTTTACAGCTCTGTTCATTCAATATCTCACTATTGTGTCTCTATTAAAAAAAAAAAAATTAATTAATTATGCTTCCTTTTTAAACCTTTTGGAGGAATGAGCTTGAAGCAAAATAAGAATTCTGTTTTCTGAAGAATTATCCTTACAAGATGCTGGAGTCTGAAGGCATTCTGAAGGCATGCTTTGGATAATAAAAGGAAGGGGCTTGCCTGGGGAGGGCTATGTTGACAGGTTGGCAGTACAAACATTCAGGAAAAGGAATGAGCACTAAGAATAGGTAATTAAATTGGTACAATGACTTCAGGCAGAATTACAGAAAACATCTGGAAATTTGGAGAATGCCAAAAAAGATCATTGCACATTGAGCTAGGGACCAGTCAGTTCATGTGTGGTTTGGACAAATTTCAGCAAAGGTGAGCTCAAGAAAGATTCCGTGCTTTGACATCAATCTCTTGCAGTGACTTTGCTTGGTGAGAGCTGCTCAGGACAGTAAGGTCTTGCAAGTATTCCAGGGATATTTCAACACTAAAATACACTTCCAGTCTAAACTACTCAAGTCTACCTGTTGCTTGGAGGTTATGCTGTTGTGCATGGAGGTTATGAAGGCTGCCTACTTCTTGTTACCCCATCTTTCCAGAAACTGTATCAGAGGCCAATAATGCCAATTAAAAGCTACTACTGAAACTTTCCATGGAAATGCATCACCACACTGAAGCAGAGATGAATATAACAAAAGTACAATGTTTAAACTCCTGTAGATTCAAGGAGACAATATTTCGCTTTTTAGTCATGGTGGCACAGTAAGTACTGCAAGATATATACTGTGTGAGGAATAACAATTCTCCCAGCAGGCAACAGACCTGAGTGCTCACAATTATGATGAAGAGAGGTGGAGGGCTTTCTGTTCTGCTTACTTCTAAGGCGATGGGAACTGGAACGTATAACTTCTTGTATGGTGTCAGCTGGAAGCTAATTTGTCAAGACTTAGATACCAGCTGATATGCATGATTTGTGATTTGGGAATGAATGTTTTGCTGAAACGTCTTATGAAAGACTGAAACAAGTAGCATTTTTTTTAGAACATTAATACTAAAGTGTGTAAGACAGTTTTCAGAAGCAAAATACTTAAACAAATTTTCTTCATTGTCACCATAATTATGTGAGAAAAAACACTTCCCTGTTTCGGACTTCTTCCCATGAAAGCAGGCCATGTTGAGAAATAAAAGCATGAACTCTTCAGTAACACACTCCAGCAAATTCTGCAGTCCATTTTTAATTATTTCCATGGTAAGCAATGACATACATGAAGCTTTGGCTGGTTTTTGTTTACAAATCAGCAGAGAGTATTTCAGTATACAATATAAATCACCTGGTTTTCTTAAGAGATAGCTTGAAAATCTTGAATATTTGCAGGAGTTCCCATGTGCTTTCCAGCTGCTGCATTTACACCAGAGAAACCAAGGCCTGGGTTGAAGCAGCAAGACTTATCTTGATTTCCAAATTATTTGAGTGGTTCTCCTAGAAACCATCGATCCATATTGGAAGAGGACAGGGACACAACAGCCACATAAATTTATGATCTGTCACTGAAAACCTCGTTCTGTTAGTCTAAGACTGTATATTTTTATTTCTTAATATTCTTCATACCAATGAGTATGAAAATCCAGTGTTACATTTCAATTTAGTGTTTCTGTGATTATGAGACAAACATGTATGATCTAGAACTTGTGACACCCATCCACTGATAAGTGATTTCCATTGATATCAACAAACCTCAACAGTTTTCAGCCACCGGGGAGTATGTTGAAAAAAATACATTTCTACCAAACACTGTAAGGCTGCCAGCAAAAAAAACTTCACAGTATTTGGGGGAAGCAGTACAAGAGAAAGGAGGCAGGAAGACGTGTGGTTATTCTGTGGATGGCACGATCTGTTCTGTCCACATGGACATGCTGGGATCTTCCAAGACAGTTTTGACTCTAAGCACATGTCTTTTCTTGACTCTTCCTATTTTTACTGTAAACTAACTATAAAGTATCCCTACATCTGTGTTCTGGACCATCCTTTAATATTTTTTCCCATTAACACCTATGTCCTTCCCCTCTCTTCTTTCATTAATTGATTATTCTCCTTATATTATTAACTAGGGAGTGTCAATCAGTGACTCAAAAATACTCTTTTTTTCTGTAATACATAGGCCTTGACATCATCCCTTCAATTTTTTATCTCTGTATTTGACATGTCTTCTTCAATACCCAGCTATCAGATTGCATTTAGCATGGATTTGATAAAATTACTGGTGTGTTTTTGTGGCTTTGCTTCCTCTCACACATCCTGGCAGCTGATATTAACATCATATTCATATTGTGGTTCATTTTGTCTCCCTGACCACTCATATCTAAAATGCTGTTGTCCATATTTGATTTTTAATGATCTGATCTTGCCTTTTAGACAGCACAGCTGGATATCCCAAACAGAGCCATACCCTGTCATAACCTGTTCTGTTCTACCTCTTCTAGTTCTGTTTCCTTTTTGCCTACATGTTCATTTAACTCAGAGCCTAATATGTGGAGAGAAATCATCCCAGAAGGCAAGTGAGAATTTAAGTATCAAAAGAGAGGAAGAAAGGGCAGGGTGAATAGCTTCCAAAATTTCTCTTAGAGCAAATGTTGATGGCTCACTGGGCAGATTACCAGTCTTGGCTTTTTCCTGAGCCACAGCTTCACCTCCTACCTGTACCTCTCTTGGCAAGTTGCTTGTATACTCAGGTGGTTTCATGTCCATTTGTGTCTACTGCTCTTGTGTCCAGTCATTCCTGCTGCAGCACCTACCAAGCTCATTTGTAGAAGTTAAGAAGAGCAGAAAACCACCAAGATCACCTATGAGAGAAACAGTTCGGAGTGGAGACAGAAAGATTTAATTTAAAACTGGGACTGACTAATGAGGTTAAATTTGAACAGACCCCAGTTCGTGACACAGATTGGCAGTCTTTTGGAATTACAGCCTTTCAGGGGAATGCTCCATCAAACACTGCTGGAAGATTTCATGGTTCACTGCTTGCACCTCCCTGTCCCAAGAGAGTAGAAGAGATTTCACAAGCCTAAGCTCCATGGTAATGTAGGGGGGCATGTGTCATTACACTGTCAGCAGTCCTGTCCAGAAACTAACCAGAGATGAGCAATAAGAAAGGTGCAGGGCTGTGTGAAGTGAGTACTGTGTCGAGCACATATTACATTACTCTGAAATTGAAAAATTACTGCTCCTAAAAGTATAACTGGCTGAAGGCTTAATCACCACATATAATTCCTTTATGGAAATGCGATCTGTTTTCAGACTGCTGGAGAATGCAGAATGGACAGTTCATTGTTTCACAGATTTTGACAGATTGACATTAATGAGCTAAATTAATTTCTCCAAGAGCTGAGTGTGGCCTTTAGGAGCACCTCCAGACATTACCCTAACTGCTAGTGCAAAGCAAGCACTTACTGATAATGTGCAAGCTGCTTTTTACATAAAGGAAACAGTTTGACTCTAAAGCACAACTGATGAAAGATCAACAAAACGCTTCTGTTATTTTGACTTTAATAAAACTTCACTGGATTTGCACACGTGAAAGCCAGATTTAGTAAATTATTATTAAGAAACGAGCAAAATGAGTACCATTTATGCCATTATAATTTACTTTTTTTTCATTTTCTGTTGCTCTTTGAAAACTGTGTTGGATTGGAATTTGTCTCTGTCTCATTATTGTGTTTGGATAAGAAAAGTAAGCAAGGTAGTACACAACAGTTTAATTTCTTATTTTAATGAGTTTCATCCAGCTAATTAGTTTAATCAAAACTTCTATACCTACGATTATAGGTATACAGAAGTTATATAGGCAGGCTGGGTGTAGTCCACAACACAATTAGTGGATTTTAAGAAAAAGTTATAAGAACAGTGTTAAAAGCATCAAAAATTACTTATACAGTACCATATCTCCATATGTAGCTAACAAGCAAATTCTATCATCTGTAAATTGAAGGGTATGCTGCCTCTCTGTAACATACTCTATAGCCAAGTTATATAATCAGAAAATGGTTTGGGATGGAAGTGGCCTCAAAAACCATCTAGCTCCAGCTCCCCTGTCATAGGCAGGGACACCCTCCAGTAGACCAGGCTGCCCTTAACACCATCCAGTCTGGCCTTCAACACTTCCAGGAGGGGGGCATCTACAACTTCTCTGGGCAACTTGTTCCAGTGTCTCACCACCCTCACAGTGAAGAATATATAATCTAAATCTGTCCTCCTTCAGTTTAAAGCCATTACCCCTTGTCCTATCACTACCTGCCCTTGTAAACTGTCCCTCTCCAGCTTTCCTGTAGCCCTCCTTAGGTACTGGAAGGCTGCTATAAGGTCTCCCTGGCACCTTCTCTTCTCCAGGCTGAACAAGCCCACTTCCGTCAGCCTGTCTTTGGAGGAGAGGTGCTCCAGCCAACTGCTCATCTTTGTGGCCCTGGGAACCCCACAGCTGGACACAGTACTCCAGGTGGGGTCTCATGAGAGCAGAGCAGAGAGGCAGAATCACCTCCCATTACCCTCTAGTCATGTTTGTTTTGGTGCAACTGAGGATGCAGTTGGCTTTCTGGGTTGCAAGCATGTATTTCTGGGTCATGTTCAGTTTTTCATCAACCAGCATCCCCTAGTCCTTCTCCTCAGAGCTTCTTTTAATCCATTCTCTGTCCAGTTTGTAGATGTGTTTGGGAATGCCCTGACTCATGTGTAGGATCTTGGACTTGGCCTTCTTGGACTTCACAAGGTTAGTATAGGCCCACCTCTCCAGCCTGTTGAGATCCCTCTGGATATGCCATCCAGCGTGTTGCCTGCATCACACAGCTTGGTGTCTTCATCAAACTTGCTGAGGGTGCACTTAATCCCACTGTTGATGTCTTTGAGAAAGATGTTAAACAGTGCTGGTCCCAATACCAACCCCTGAGAATGAGTAGATTGCAGTGGGGTCAACTAAGCGATGACTTTTTGAAAACTGCCAATGTTAATTTTGTATTGTAGGATTGATTAGATTCAGTAACGTGAAGCACAGGTGAGGGGCACTGCCATGAAGGAGCTCCAGACCTAAGCTGTTGTAATACCCCTTTAGTATATTTATATCAGGCTTACTTCTTGTGGAGGATTTTGGGAATCAAATAAATTTATCCTGAATTTCAGAAACAACTGGTGCATCTAAGGTAACACAAAGTATTTTCAAAGGCAATGTTTTGTTGTGAAAAGGGAAAGTTCTTAACAATTGCGGCCTTCAGATCACATCTATTAATAGAAACATGCATATTTTTGTTCATTTCCTCCTGACAGGGCCCATCAAGAATACCAATTGCTCATATGGTCCCAGAGCTCCCTTGAATGTTATTCTACTGCCTTTCCTGTCTTACTAATATGTGAGGGTGTGGAGGTGATCAGAGAGTCACCATCACCCCTTTCCCTTTTCTTTAAAAATAGAGCAAGCACATTCAGATTTTTCAAAAGTAGTCCCTCATTTTGGATACCTATGATTTTTCATTGGTATCTGTGATACCTTCAGAATCTTTACCACAAAATTGCACCTCGTTCTGAAAAACCTAGCTGCAGTACTTGAATGCCCATTTACTGCCTATATGCCAGCCTGCATACTTATAGGCTGTGGCTAAACTCCAGTCACATATAATCCATTTGTTGTTTTGCTGTGGGGAATACAGGACATGCAACACACTGTTCTGAATTTTAGTATTCATGGTCTATAACATTTGAGGTACTTGCAGAAATGAAGTCAGTCTTTTATATTTAAATAAATCCCACTTTGATCTCACATGTACAGTGGAGCATGGTAAAATATTTCATTCCCAAACTCTTCTGTGACACGTTATATGAAGCCAATTAGGTACTCTGCATGGCAAATGCTGTATTCTGGCCAATAGAGCTGCGCTGCTCAAAGAAGTGTGTGTTAATGGTTTTTGCAGAAGTTGGAACACACTATGGGAATGTTATCCTAGTCAATGAGGGATTCAAAACTTCCTCAAAAAGTATTAATGGAAATAGTTGTCCGGAGATTTCCCAAAAGGTTTGAAGACTTTTCCCCTCCTCTAATAAAACAGTTGTTGAAAAACTGCAGAGCTTGCAGTGTTCAGAATCAAGAAAATACTCAGCAGATGCTGTTTCTGTCCCAATGTGAGAAGTTCGTGGCTTTTTTTGGCAGCCCCCTGCCTGTGTTGGTGGAGTTCTCACAGACTTTCTAAAAGGATGCTCCGAGGTGGAGTGGGCTCCAGAGGAAGCGTGCGTCATGGGGGATGACGCACTCCAGCCCTGCAAGAGAGCTGAACTTGCCCTGCTACTCCACACTTCCTGCCAGCCAACACAGGCAGCACTGCTGTGCTGTCTCTCCAATGAAATGCTCATTTGTTCTGTGGGAAGAAATGAACCACTCTCATTGTCCATCAGAATTAAAGCAGAGCTCCTGGTGAAAGAATGAAGATGCACCAGGCTGATGGAGAACTCACTCTGTGCCTCCCCTCAGAGTATATGGCTCTGCCAGACCTCAGCAGAACAGCAATTCAAGTGCAAAGCTTTTGGCAGGTGTCAGGTACATGGGTAAGGAATGGCTGGTGAGAGAGGTATTCATGGAAAGGAGACTGACATTCTTGGTTGGAGGGCAGGAGCAACACAGAGGTGTCCCCGTCCCCTATTACTGGCCAGTCCAGCCAATTCAGTTCTGTTGCACTCTCCTCCAAGAGCTTTTTCACTGATTCCTCAGGGTGGTCACCAAATGATCACAGTGTACCGGAAGATACCTATTATCTTTCCGTATCTCCTGTAAACATTAATAAACATTATTACAAGACATTGTCCTGTGTCATATCTAGATACCACATGACCTCAAGGTTTCTGTATTGAGTGGGATAGAGGCATCCAGCAATGAACTAGTGAACAACCCTGATCTTCAGTAGCTTAAATAAGCGTCCAGTTTGTCACATCCCCTCATGGCCTCCTTTGGCCATTTTGGCAGTTCTTTCTATTCTGGTGACTGCTTTAAACTTTTTTTACGTACATTTCCCTATTCTGCAGTGATGCGTGACTCGTTATCCACTGCGGGGAGACCTTCAAACCTAAGGGCATAGATTTCTTCATCTACTCTGATCTAAAAAGCCTTACTGTCCAGCAAAGGCTCTAACAGGCATGTTTTGTCTTGCACATAGAAAATACCTGTGCAGAGAGACACACAACTTTTGCTTCTACCAATGTGCATCAAAGCAAGTTTAGTGAGGCTGAATGGCACAAATGTGATCAGGACTTTCCATTTGTTTTTCTCTCGTATATCTACTTGCCTGCTGGCCAAAATAGAACTCCTAGCACTTGCTCATATGGACTTGACATCTGTTTTTCAGCTTTTCTTTTTTTTCCCCCAAATTGTATTCTGAAGGCTATTTTTCTTGTTATCAGTGTGAATGATCAGAAGATATATTGCAGTGCTTGCTCAGCTTGAAATGATCTAGCATTGCTTTGGAAGAGCATCTTGCTTTCATTTATGTAATGGAGGAGACTGCAAGTAGGACCACAAGTTAATTTATTCAGCACAGAAGAGATGAAAATCTTGCATTACCACCCCAAAATCAATGGCTAGCCATATAATGCTGCTCCCACTAACTCATGCATGCACAAAGACACACACAGGGAGTAAATTCTTCTAGTGATAATTCTGATGTATATCTTACCTTGAAAAACTCCTTGTGCAAAGGTTGCTTTTTAAAATTTGAACTAAACTTTCTTTTAAAGTAAAAAAAAACCAGCAGCAAAACATTGAGTGACCTTGTATTAGGGAAAAAAAAGGCAACAGTCATGGGATTTCCCAGAATTTTTATATCCTTACTGACAATATTTTTGCAGTGGCAACCTCCTCCATCCGAGTATATCAAAAAAACCCGTACGATTTTATTTCAGATCTTCAAATACAATTCCCTGATTAATTTGACCTTTTTTTCTTTATTATTTGTCAAATTTCTTTTTAAGTAGGAATATATCTAAACCTGTTTAAAGTATTTCATGAGATAAAAAGAGTAAGCTTTTATTGAGGGAAGAAACTGAAATGGGCAACTCCAGTGATCTGACCTTTTTCCTCCAATTCTGCAACAGCCAGAGACAGTACAAGTACACACTGTAATTCCCAGTTTAAGTAGAGAGGACAAGTTCAGAACTGTATTTAGCAAGAGGAAAATGGCCAGCCATATAATGCAATCTGATATACATTGTCTCTAAAGCTGCTTACAAATCATACATTTCCAAATAGTTATGTGCTTTCTGCAGTCGCTCATGTGGTCTGGATTAAAACAAAATTGCCTGCCTCTGCATTTTATCAGATGTTTTTGATCTAACATCAGGGCTAACCCACAGAAAAAAAAGCTGAACTTTTCAGACTGCTATGGGAGAAATGCAGACTGTATGTGTACATATAATGTGATTTACTGACATGGTTCTCCAGGTCCAGTTTCCATTAGAGAAAAAAATAATAAGAAGAAATATTCTTTCAGCTACACACATAAAGCTTGATTGCAGTATAGAAAAGTATCCAAAAAATGTGGAAATAGAATGAGTTTCCTCCTATGTTTTTGTAATGCTTCTCATTAATTCAAAAACTATACAGGGTTTCACCATATTATTAGAAAAAACTTTACATTCCTTTCTACCTTTCTTCACAACAGAAGGAGAGTTGGAATTCACTGAAAGCCTTCTGCTACTCTTGCATCATGAAGTGAGCACCATGGCCTGTAAAAACTTGGGGTTTTGTCTGTGATGTTATCAGCCTAAACCAGACCTGTAACCTGGTAACAGCTCCAGGGAAGTATTCTTAAATATTTTAAAATTACTGTTAAAGTGTGAAATGTCCTTATTTAGATCTTAATTAGTTGGGATTTTGCATTTCGCTGCAGCTGCAGAAAACTGGCAATGGTGGAAACAAGAGAAAGTTGAAGAGTTCTGAAGACCTGTGTGGAGACTGGGCAGGAGGAGCATCTCCCCAGGCAGTGTCCTCATGAAGAATCAGGGAGAGGGCTGTGCTGAAGCTGGCTGGGGTAGGTGGAGGGAGGCAATAAGTGAATCATGGCCATGCCTGCCCAAGGAAGGGATGCTCCATGTCCTCCCACGTGTTCAGGGAGAGAGAGGAAGTGTCAGCTACCGTGCAGCCTCCTGTCTAGATCTCATTATCAATGCTGCTACAACATTTTAGATTACATTTCAAAAAATCACCATTTCCTGAAGATCCTGACATCCAGCTATGAAAAAAACCACAGTGTTATGAAAATAAACCTGGTTTTATACTGTTGCAATTTTTTGCGTAGGAATAAGTATGGCGACAGTAGAGCCAACCTGTGAAGCAGGCCGAACACAGGACCCAGTGTGCTCTGCCAAACGCAGGCCATGACAGTCTCTTCCTTCCATAGAACTGATTTTTGTCTCATTCCACTTGGGTTTTCTGTGGCCAGTTTCTTAGCTGTAGACATAAACTGATGGATGGGTTATGACTGAGAAAACGCTGAGTCAGGAAGAAGTACTTCTCACTTACCTTGGGCCAAGTTCAGAGAATCTGTATGCATGACAACACAGTATATATTAAGGTATAATATATAGTACAAGATACATTAAGATTCTATCCCCTGGTGCATTCTCCTATGAATGGGAGTAGCACAGCACAGCTATGCTTAGGAGTCAGGAATTAACTTTTCAGGAAATCCCTCATTCTTTTTCTTTTATGTTTTCTCACACGTAATGGGAATTTCTTTTATGTCCTTGTCCCTTTCACCAAGACAGCATTCAACTGTTCATCTGGTGCTCTGCGCACTGCACACCCTGGGGAACTTACCAGTGTTACCTTTTAATGTGTTTTTCCTAGTAGGACTCCCAGCTGATTACGTGCAAGTTGTTGCCACATCTTAAAAATACTTATTAGTGACTACTGCTTCATTAATATTACTAGTGTCATCAAATGTAGTATTATGACATTATCCTTGCCTCTTCTCATATGCTGGTTTAATTAAGGCATTAGTTTGCTTTACTGTTATTATTTCCTGTGCCAGGAAGCCAAGCACACTCCAAAGATGTTAACAATGGATTCAAAGTCTCCCATATGTACCTTGAGGGAATAATTTTTAAAAGTCCATTAAAGGGTTAGGGTTAGTTTCACACTTTTCTGTTTTTTCCCTAGAAGGAAGCAACTTGACTGCCTGGCTTCATCTGCAGTATATGCCAATATTCGTTTACACTGGCTGTTTGCCTGAACAGCTCAATATCCTATATTTCCACACAAGAATAAACCTAATGATACTCTTTAGTATGCACCACTGCAGCTAAAGAAACATCTCAATTACTGAACTTAGCTAGAGAAATTCCAGCAAAATTGAAACTCTCTTTGAACCTTCAGAGCAGTGACAGAGCTACAGTCAGGCAGGAACTCCTGTTGTGCACAGATCCCACAGAAACCACCTGGCCATCCTGCAGTTTTTGAAAGATGCGCTGCTTTGTGTGCTCTTGCAGATGGACATGACACCATTGTCAGAGTTCTGCCTGTTGGGATTGCCTATGGCTGAGTGATCGATAGAGATTTTAGGGTAGTGCTTGAGATAACATGTCCTTCAGTTCCCGTACAGCCGCTCTCAGAGCAATCAGGCCAGTTAGAAAGCCAGAAACCAGAGGGTTGCCCTTGGCCAGACCCTTGCTAGGGCCTCCTGTAAGGTAGTGGCAGCAAGGGATCATTGCAAAGCATACTTCTCTTTGCGGCTGTCTGCAAGGTCACTGAGCAGGTGTGAGCAAAGAGCAGGACAGAGGCTTTTCTAGCTCTGCCAGGGCGTTGGCTGAGAAAAGGAGTTACGACACAGGGCTCAATACTCTGTACCCTCACAAGAAAATAACTGTTGGTGATACAGCCCAGTGGCTCTGACAGGAACATCAGTCGGAAGCTCATTTTTCAGTGCGTGTCTCTGAGCCTCACACCACTAAGGTGACAGGGTCGGTGCACCCATACTGGGACATTTGGCTGGTGCTGCTGGCTGGTTCAAGAACTCCACGTGTGATGCCTAGACATGCCACTAAGGGTTATTTCCATGAGGATGTGCTAATCAGATATGAAGGGGAGAACATTGCTCATAAATGAAATGCAGCCATCAGCCAAGATCCTAATGAGCCACAGCTGGCTGCTGGTCTGAAGTACTGGTATGTGCACTAATTACATCACAATGAAGCTTCCTTGCTGACATGTCACCACACTGCTTTCAGTACACCAAGCACAACTAGCCAAGTTTACATATAGGAAAAAACAACTCTGCTAACTCCCCAATTCATCAGAACAAAGTGAATTGCAGAAGCAACAAATCACTGTCACAGAGGTGTGCCTGAGCTCCAACTTTATAATCAGCCAATGAACTCAGGCAGCTAGAAGTGGACCCAAGAAGCTGTCACTGGGAAAAAGGACACTGAGCAGAAATTGTCTCTCCCACGTGTTAAGGTAGCAACCTACAGGAAAAGGTCCCCAGTGATCCTGCCTCTGGCAGCTGTGTCTAGGTGCCAATCTCCCAGCCAAACCTAATCTTCGATCCCATCACAACGTGTGGCCTACAACAAGATGGTCTCACTGTTGGGCTTGAACTGCTATGTCTGGTGAAAGCTAAGGAAAGCTAATGGTCCAGAAAGGTGCCCCTACAAACTCAGTGCCAGTGCCAGTATACTGGAGCACCATCTACTGTCTGCTAAATATCTATTAATACAGGTGTGCTCAAACACGTCTTTTGCACTCTCACCCAAAACCTCGGACCACTTTCCTCTGATCTGAATTTTCTGCCTGCCTCCTGGAGCTTGTCTCTGGTATATAGCACAGACATCTTCTGAGAGCAGGCACGTCTGTGTGTGTCTCTGTGACAGAGGACTTGGAGAAAACATGGTAAAGAAGAGCCTGCGTGTACGTGATCTGCAGGGTACCAAGACGGACAGGACTGAAGTAAGGCCACACGGGCATCAAGCACAATAGGCAAGGGCCTGCATATGCAAAGACAGAGGCACTCACCTCTCACCCAGCCACGTTAATGTCAAAGCAAAAGCTTTCTATACACCTATGAGAAAAAAGCCAAACAGCATTATTTCTCCTCCCCTTCCTGCCTCGTGACAGGGATGCAAGATAATGGAGCAAAAAGGAATCTTCTGGACAAGTATTTCAGCCTTTTCACAAGTTCAAGCAAACATTGTTACATCAATCAGACTGGCTGTATCTAGGGGTACTTTCCAGACTTCTGGCAATGACAGTGGTAAGAGTTTAAGAATGTGAAGCAAAATTTTGATGTAAAGTCCCAGGACCTCTGGTCCTAAACGTCTGCCTGTAATGCTTATCTTTCACCTCCTTTTCTTAGAGGAAAGTTGGGAGAGAATAAAGTGAGAAAAAGGAAAAGCACAGGGGAGATGGTGGTTAATGGAGGTAGAAAACAACAGCTAAAACCAGAATAAAAGGACTAAAAAGAGAAAAAAATAAAATGAATGCAAAAGTGAAAGTGTTGAGAGAAATCTACAGCTGTAGGAGAGAGGTAGAAGGCTGATTAGAAAGAAAATATCTAAGGGAGAAGATAAAGTAGGAGGGAGAAAAAAGAAGAATGAATGCAGAAAAGTAATTAGAAGAAAAAAGAGAATGAGAACTTGTGTGACTCAAAATGGATAGCAAATATTTAACAACAAACTATTCTTCAACTCTATTATGTCAGAAATGTACACATAAACACAAAAATTAATCTAGGACCATAAATAAATCGCTTGCTGCCTGAAACATACATTTCACTGTCTATTTTAGACACTTTCAATTTAAAAAATAAACCAACAAAAAACCCTTAGCTCTCGGGCTTTCTTGAAGTGTTTTCTTTATTTTAAAAAAAAAAATCACACCTTCTTACACATGTGAAGCTGTAAATTAATGTGGTTTTCAGTGTATAATATTACTGTTTGACCTCTCTGGTAGATCTCTAAAACATTTTCCATAAAATCTAACATCAGTAGAACTGTTACAGTTCAAGCCCAGAATGAAGAGTCAAGCAATGGGCAGATTTCTTTTCCAATAGTTTTTACGAGACAAAAGCTCCTGGCCCTTCTCCCTGGAGACCAGCAATCTGTGTAGTCTGTGGGACAGTAACTGCACTGTTTCCCATTTAAAATGTTTAAGATGTTCTTACAAACAATTTCTATTTACTTATTGTGAAGCAGTTTGTCACGGGTGAAGTAAGTAAGGGCTTTATCATGGCTTTCTGTGGATTTCACCCTTGGAGTGGGTTTCAAGAACCCACTGTTTAAATTCACTGTAGAACAGAGTTGAACTGCCAGTCTCAAAGATTTTCTAATCAATAATAAGTGTTTACATATTTATTGGAAAAAGAAGGCAATCTGCTGTTTTCCATTCCCGCCCCCCGCCCCGCCCTGCTGCGTTTCTAAAGACTTTCCTCTCCAATACCATTGACAGTCTGCTGTAACCTGTGCCTTTTGGATGCTGGTCCAGAAACATCACAGGAATTTGTTGTGCTGTCTCTGAATGTGCTGATAGAAGACAGGGACTGGAGAGCTAGAGTGTAATGGCAGGAAGCTGAGAGTTAGGACAGAAAGCCTGAGCTCTCCGTCAGACTGCGGCAGAGGAGCAGTGCAGCAATTCAACATTAATTCAGCATGGCTCAGAGCCCCCACTTGGAAAACCTCTGAGTTCAGAGCTGTGTGGTATTTGACACAGTTTTGGGTGCTTTGTTTAATCTCTAGATTGATTTTATCGTGCCGTAAATGTAAGATGTTTAGTTTGGAAATAAAACTAGGTTGAGTAATCTTCCAAGGAAATGCAATGGTCATTCTATCTTTGGAAACTTTTCTGTTCCATTAAAGAGAGACATTTTTTTAAATTCTGAGTGTGTCTCGATTTCCCTCTTACTCTTTCTTGAAAATATTGATGCTGCATCTCTTCAGATACCTTTTGTGTGTGAAGTGGCATCAGGAAAATAATCTTACCAGTCAAAGGATGTAGAGGTTTAGAAGAGATCTATTTGGGGGCTTAACTGATTGTCAGCAGCAGCAGCAACACAAACTGCAAAACCTCAGGTTATCTGAAGGTCACTGGGTTTAGAGAAGAGCACTGTGACCTCTTCTTTAGCCGCCCTTGCACTCTGCTCTGGCACACACTCTCATAGATAGTAGATGTTTGCTTCGTCAGATAGTACATCTATGATCCTGCAAATCAGGGAAACCAGTGACACTTTATTGATAATTCTGTTATTCAAGGCAAACCACCTGTGATTTCAGTGCTCTAGGCCAAGACAGGACATAAAAAATAAGTCTTGATTAAAACAAAAGTGTACGGGATGACGGAATGCATCACCAAGTTCATCCCCTCCTACAGCACCACACATCTGAATGTGATTAACTCGTGTATCTGATGGACATAATTCCATAGGCTCATTGCTCATTATGACACCAAAAAATAATTTGGAAATACTGTAATTTTCCAACTAATAAACCAGGATATTTAATTTTGAAATGGAGATAACCAAATGCTTGGCTAGATATCAATATTCCTATTTGCACATCTGATAACTGCTACTGACTTTTAGTCCAATCATATGGTATGAAGCTTATAATGTGAAACTCTGATTAAGGTAAACTGATCCCAGGAGCATTTTCCTTGGCTCGGCCTTGTTGTGCTTGGGGATATGATGTTATGAAAGTAGTGGTTTAATCTTGCAATCTCATGCTCTTGAGAATACTTACAGTGATAATTATGGAGTCTGATTAAGTAACAAGGACTGGATTTCTATGTGGCATAAGAATATTTTTTTCTGCCACATGCAGTAGTTAGTTACATTGCTTTCTATTGTGTGTTTCTGGTGTTCACATTCCCACCTTCCATGTTGATAAACTCAAGTAACTACAGAGTGAAGTACTCAATATGAAGATGGGAGATCAATGTCTTTGTTAAAGAACTGGTGACCAAGCTACTGAAATCCCAAAGTATGCATCACATACTTAGCAGTGCATACTTGGGACGTGCACTTGAGCAGGGACTTGACATGGTGGGCAGACCCAGATTGCCATAAGGTGATCAAATATCCCCTCAGAGGTGGCTGTGTGTAAGCACTTGTGGGGAAGAGCTTCACTATAAAAACATGTGGGTATTTTCTCATCTCCCCCCACACAGGGCATCGTGGGTGGAGGGGTGGGAAGGAAGAGCTGGCATTGGTGCTTCTTTCCCTGGGCTCTCCCCACAGTAGCTGGTGGGAACTGCAGAGGCAGATGGGTGTGAGGAGCTGAGGGATGGTTAGGCAGATGATGTGTCTCACAGTCTTAAAATGCAAGAAGAAGGCCTGGGACAGCTAGTTTGCTCCCACGGAGAGACTCTGTGTACTAAGCTAAAGATCAATGCAAGCTTCACCTCAAAAATTCTCAGTGAGGTCGTGTTTGTCTTAGCACGTTCATCGCCTTCCCGTTGTTCTCATGGACATCTGACAGCAGTCTGCCTCTGCGTTCATGACATAGGTCACAGTACATGTCATGGGGAGATAAGTATAGGACATAGTAAAAAGTGGTCTTTCAGTTACTCTTTGGGAAGATCGTGTTTGTTGTGTGAGTTTCTCAGCTCTCATAGGAAATTGCTGAGGTTTGTTGTTCTGGGGTTTTTTTGTTAGGTTTTTTGGTGGTGGTTTTTTTTTTTTACAAGCACATCTGCTTAGCATCTGAATTTCTAAATAGCTTAAAATTAAATAAAGTACTGGATTAACCCATATGAGACTCTGAAACTCTGGGTCCTTAGACACTGAGTTTTAAACTGCTTCATCTGTTCTGCACTACAGCAATGACTATTTCCAAACAACCCTTTTTATATGATCTGGAAACAGGGATGACGAAGAGAGATCAGCATGAGATGCAGCTTTATACCTCTCTGTCAACTGTACTTTGAAACTGTTAGCTTTACAGAAGCATCTTCAACAGATGAAAGGAATAGAAATTATTAGTAAGTAGGAACTACTGCAGGGAAAGCTGCAAATACTGCTTTCTTGGGACACATGTATACCAATGATGCAGCTACACACATTCTGGGCATGAATTTACAGATAGCACTAACAGTATTACTCCAGTTTGGAAAATGATGCTCATGTGTCCAGACTGCGGCCATGCAAACCCAAGGATGCTCTTGGCTGTGCTTTCAGGTGTTGTGGCTGCTCCTTGACCCTCTATGAGGGTGAAAGCCACCCAGCCCCAGGTTTACATCCCATGGACAGGCCACAGCGTATGCCAACCCCTCCTTGCTTGTGGCATCAGGTGCTGGGGGATACACAGCTACCTCTGGCCTCCCTGGCAGTCAGCTGAGATGTAGCCAGAGATTTTTAATCGAGTGCATGGGCCAAAAATGCATTAAATGACCTAATAAATGACCTGTTCTTAAATTGGTTTATTTTTTAATGCATGTCTTTTGCATGAGGGTTTCTTAGGTATTTGTGCATTAGCAGAGGCTATGTATCAGACTTCAGGCTCTAGCTGATATAATCAGAGGTGTCTTCACTTACACTGTGAAGCTTCCCTGGCAATATACACTAATGGAAAACTTGGGCCAAGAAAGGCAGAGGAAATAGCTGATGGTGCACTAAAATTCATGCACCTTTCAAAGAGTCACTTGTTCAACTTACTATCTACTTATTGACAAGAGTCTCTGTTAACTCCCACCTACCCAATGAAGTGCTAAGATAATTTGTTTCATCACTTTGCAAGGTTGCAAATTTTCATGGGGAATAATTACCACCTTTAAGCAGCAAATGTCACCCTTGACATCTTCCTAGGATTCAAGCCCATTACGTACGTCACTGACTTCTTACTCAAGGCTTCATGACTTAAGACTTCATGACAATTCTACCATCAGCTCTACAGAATAAAATAGCTGATACCTCAGAGCTCACTGAGCTGACTCTCCCAACGGCAGAATCAGATCAAGAGAAATTCTCACCGTGAATTGTCAGTGAAGATGAGAATTTTGCATGCCAATTTGCAAAGCTTAATTTTGGACCAGGTACAGATACCATAACATAACAACCCCACTGTAAAAATCAATCAGAACAATGCAACTTAAAAAAAAAAAAAAAAAAAAAAAAAAGAAGAACAGAGCAAAATCTCAATTTATGTGCAGACCTGGAAAAACTCCAAGGGGCATATTACTCAATCCTAATATCCAAGATTTGAATACACCATAAAATATTGTGATGGCAACAGCTTCCTGTTACTTTGTTTCTGTATGTACACACAAAGATTTATTTTAGTGTTTTGTGGCAGCCCTTTAGAAAGCACAGGTTACTATAATAACACTGTGTTGTTATTCATGTAACAGTCTGTCTTCCAGGTAAGAAATTCTGACACCAGACCTGTTATTTTGATTTCTCTATGTCCTACTGATACTTGTGTACACACTGGGCCTGAATTCTATCTTGGAGGTTGCGGTGATGTTCAACAAAAAACCCAAAGGACATATACTTACCCATTTACTTTATGCTCTGATTCGTAAAGTCCCAAAAATACTGGAGGACTCCCTGCGGACCTACTAGAAATGAGAAACATTTTGTTTTCCAGATGGTCTTGTAAAACCCATTCTTTAATGTTGATTAATACTCTTACTGGTTCAACTACTGAAAGAGATAGCTCTAAGTGCATCATTGCCAGTTAAACCCTAATGATTCTTATCTTTATGGAAATGACTAGTTACTACATACAGGTATGCAAACCCCTTGCGCTTGCTGTGGGCTTTGATACAGGAACACATGTTTTAATGGGTATCACACTGGAGTTTCTGGGCCAGGAATAGCCTCTGAGATGATGCCTGAGACTGTGAGGTGCACCAGCAGCTGCTGCGCCCCCTCCTAGTCTGTAACCAGGGCTATGTATACTCTGTCTCGTCTTCCCCAAAGAAACATTCAGATGCCTTTTCTATCTGTTGGAATCCCCCTTAGATTCAGTTTTCCTTTTTCTTTCCTTTCTCCTTATCTCTTGGGTTCTGCTTGGACAGGACATTTCCCTGCAGCCATCAAAGCTTTTTGCCCTCGGAGTGTTGAGAATATGGCTGCAAATGTCCACCTGGTCTGCAGACAGGCTCACGTTGCTCTAAAAGCAACATACTTTCTCTCAGGACATACAAAGACAAAAAGCAGTAAAGTAATTTTAAACCCAAACAGGAAGGACAGAAGAAGAATCATTAAGAATTTTGTTCTGTTTGAAGGTTCTCTTATGTCTAAAGAACTTAGAATTTCTTAACAGGTAACAGAAATACCAGACCTCTATTTTAAATGCATTTGTAGCTCAAAAGAGCTGGGAGGCTGGAAATACTTTTTTAAAATTATTTTATTTTAACTTTTTTTTTGAGAACAGCAAAAACAAACCTCTAGTTTGCATGTACAGTGTGTACCTCCTGAAACTGTCATTTCAGAGTACTAGGATGAAAAGGACTACAAGTCCCTCTTAAATTCTAACAGGTTAGTTTCTTAGCCATATTTAAAACCTTCACAAAGCCCCAGGTACCCAGAAAGTCACTGGAGAAATCCTTGGGCCGCTCTCCCCATCATTACATCCCTCATATTCACAGTAACAGTGGGCTCAAAGTCCAAAAGGATCGAGCTCTCTCTAGCCTGCAGAGAGTGAATTCTCCTGCAGGACATTTCCACTGAGGTCAGTTCCTGTTGAGTAAAGACTTTCTGAGGAATGGCTAGGAGTTGACTCAGGACTGAGGGTTTGCTCCTGCAGCAGGCCCGGGTGGCTTAGCTGCCTTGTCAATGCCTCCTCCCAACAAAAACTTCAGCCCTGATAAAAACTCTCTCTGCTGACTCAGGGTCACTGCTGCAGCTGGAATGGAGTTGCACCACTGAAGTTTGGAAGAGATGAGAGAAAAGAGGCCAACATGTTCCTCACAACCAAGGACTCTGCTTTCCTCTTCTATTCATCAGAGCAGCGATACAATCACATATGGATCTGATGTGTGGTTTTGAGAAGATGACAGCATTATGATTTCATGTGCTTCATGTACTTCATTTAGAATTTTTTTCCAGATTGTGTCCCAGAGAGGAATACCTCTCTGTAACATATTTTTTGTTAAAGGTCACAAAGTCAATAATTCCATTCATTTCAGTGCTGAGCGCAGACACAGCACAACAAGATATTGACTGCCATCAGCTCTTGCCATAAAGTCCAGGGACCTGAGGATACGCAGCACTCTGCAGAAGCAGGATCATCGCTGCAGCAGGGAAAGCATGAGCTCCAAACTAGAGTCTAAGGAAATCTCAATTATATCTGGCCGATTGATCACCTTAGCCATAGAAGCATCATGGAGCCACTAAAACACTATTTACCTTTGACAGAAACCTCTCAGCCATGTTCAAAACGGGCAAAAAGCAGAGGGCAGAAGGTAGAGCTATTGACAGGCAGAATACCTAGGAGAAAAATCACCCTAGGCTCCTTAGGTTTCAGTGGCTTTAGGAGTAAACAGGATGGCTTGGTTTTAAAAAGCCCATCTAAACATCACATCTACTCATTCCTGAAAACCCCTTTTAAGTATTTATTTATCCACTTAAATATGAACCCTTTTGATATGATTCTTTCCCACTGCTTGGGTATACGTTTATCCTCAATTGAGCACTTTGACAGACAACATATTCCAGATCATAGGTCCCATTAATTTCTCCAGCTGCTTCTCTCCATTTAGCAGTGTGATGGTATAGACACTGTCTGTAAGTCCTTCACTTGTCCGAGTCTAGATTTGCCTGTGTGTACATGCAGTTCAGGTGAATAAAGCATTTGCAATCATGACCTACTATTTCCTATACTATATATTACTATATGCTGAAATCTGGATGTGACAGGAGTGTGACATGTGGAGAATTTCTGTGCAGTACCACTTGGCAGCTAAAGCACAAAAAAATGAGGTGTTACATGGGTTAATTACAACTGAAGCAGAAACTGCAAAAGACACCCTCCACACCCTCCACCCTCCCCTGGAAAAAAACAAAACAAAACAAAACAAAATGACTGTCGAGCAGATTGATCGATTGGTTTCCAAAAGTTGACAATTTTTAGGAATTCAGCTGCTCTGAACTGTTAGAAAACAGGAACTAAGGAAAATGGGGACATTCCAGCATCAAGCCTGTCTGGAATTGTTAGCCAACAGTTCCCAGAGAAATGGATGATTCACTTATCAGTTGTCATCTGTATAGAACAGCACCACAGCCCTCAAGAAACGAACGAGTTAGCAATAAATCCTGTATTCTAAACAGGAAATGATTCTTCATCTGGGGATGTCTGAAAAAGAAACAAGCCACTGTCTCTCAAATGGCATGTATGACTGGGGTCCTTACCCACCCCTAGAGAAGTTTTATGGCTCAACTCTGTTGATTCGCTGTTGCCCCCATATCTGCTGGGGCAGGTTGTGAAGTTAAGATTGTAAAAGAGAGATGGAGATGCAGCTGTTTAGGTCTAGACTCTGGGATGTAAAGGGAAGAAACAGGGGCACTGACCTTGTTTCAGAGAGCTTTCTTTTTGCCTCACTATAGTTCCTGGCAGCAGACTACATGACTCTGCTCCTTATGCAGTGAGGGACAGCAGCCCAGCCATATGGGGCAAAGGCAACGACTACTCATAGGTCAACAGAAAGCAAAGCTCCTTCTACTTTTCCTTCCCTTCTGAAAACTTCATGCTTTCCTGACATACAGATTACAGGAAAGCAGAGAAGATGTATGGATACTGTCAATCGGATAAATGGATACTAACAATGAAGGGCAAGGTAGAGGAGAGAGAAAATAATTTCATTAGGTGATGAATAATGTTTCTGCAAATGATAGGGCTCTGCTGTCAATTAGAAAGGTCAGAGCTGGAGTGGAGCAGAGCAACTACCTTCCTTGTAAATAATGATGCCAAAAATAACCTTGAACCTAAGATCCCTCATGCACAAATCCTGTGTGAAGCAGTGTTTTGAGGGGGATTGAACATCACCCTCTTAAGTCTGCCAGGGGTGGGGTTTTTCTCTGCTTGCTCTAGGTTCCTTTGGAGAGCAAGGGTGTCAGTCTTGCATTGGCTTTATACAGCAGGAAATACATTCTGCTGATCTTGCTTAGGACCAATCCTCTGTAAGGATTTGTCACTCACCTTAGCACTTAGGGCATTGTTATGCCATACCTTTGTGGCACCTTCTGAATCCTTTCCCGGGTGTCAGTTTACAAGTAAAATCTTAAAGGTATGCTTGTGTCTTTCCACAGTTTAAAGTTTAAATTTATAATGCAGATGATAAAATATTAGCAATAATCAACTAGTGCAAATACTCTTAGGTTTTGATGAGGTCTTTTAAATTATAATTTCTCATTTAAGAAACCTCAAGAACCAAAACAACCAACTACCAGATCTGTTTTCAGAATTGACAAAACACCAGTTTTGAAATGCATTTTAATGTATCGGTAAGGTCTTAAAAGAAATCACATCACTGCCAAGCAAAACAAAGTTGTAAGTAAGATGCAGAGCTTTTTGACAAAGATTAGGACTAAAAATGAGTCCTAATTTTTTGTCAAAAGTGAGAATAAATCACCACACAATGTGACGGATTTTTCATTTCCAGGAGTTCTCATTAAAACTGAATTCGACCCAAAAGATATGATTTAATTGAATACAAGCTGAAGGAAGGAATTGATGAAATACCACAGCCTGTGTTAAAAAGAATTGCATCCCAATGATTACTTGTGGACTGGAAATCTGTAGTGGAGCACAATATTAAAAGGTACTAGTTTTATTAAAATGCCCTGTAACTATCAAGACTGTTTGAACTGTGTTTTCTGGCAGTTTTACAGGACTGACCTATCATCTACTGCAGACTATAACATTTTATAATAAGAGATTCTCCCACAAAACTTGTTAAAACCAAAGATTTATCTCTTTTTTTTGTTGTTGTTTTTAAACCTTCTTCATTTTGACATGCTGTTAGTCATGTTAATTGGATTGCTTTTTTTGACATTTCTCTATGTTTAAGGTTCTTAGGTTCAAAGTTTTTCCTCAGACCCTCCAAAAAAAAAAAAAAAACCCACAAGCTAAGAGCAAAGTTCCAATCCTAGATTTTTATTTCCTTTCCAAAACTGGTAGTATTATGAGTTTGGGGGTGTTACTGCTAATTTATCTTTTGTGATAGTAATATTCTGCCAGTGACAATAAAATTTTCTGGATGAGTTTAGGGCCCTTTAATCTGAATCCACTTACTCAGTTCATTGCATTACTCACATGAAAAAAACCCTCAGGCAATTCCCAACGTTTAAACCATATGTGTCGAGAGCAGAACAGAGTCCTGAATGAAGAAACATTCCTCAAAAGGGATTCCTTTTCATTCATTTTCCAATATTGCCTCTTTGTCTCAATCTGAAAAAAACACTTCATAAACTACTGAGTAAACTCTGTTTCCTCCTTGTAATTCTTGTATCTCATCTTGTGGGAAAAGAATTTGTGGTTTTGAATTCAAGTAGAAGCTTTCTGATTCATGTTTTCAAGCTGTGATTTTTTGAGACACACACATGCAGAGACTTTCTGCTTCATCGCTTTAGTCTGACAGTCCTGAAACAGCCAGACTGTAGCTGATCAAAGCCTGTGACAAAACACTTCATGGAGGCAGGTGAGACAGATGAGAGACAACTGTTCCAGCTGTATGGGATGGTGCAGGCAGCTCGATGTCTCATTTTCTCTGCTTTTAATTTTAACATCTTTTGTTCCAGGCACGTTTCAGTTTATGTGGCTCGCAGCTGAGCTATGCAAAACTTTTATTCTGAAATTCAACTTCATTACCTGCATTTGGATTTCATTATAGGCATGACCTGGAGCTATTGCTTGTACATTTTCCTAATTGCATAAATCACTTGAATGAGCTTCTACAATATACATTTCCCAACAGCACCATGAGAACCTCGCAGTTTCTCATGAAGTCAGTTGAGACAAAACACAATGGCTTTTGAGGAATGCTGAAGGAGAAAAGAGATACAAGCGTAGGAACTAATGAATGGCTTAATGAAGACATAGCAAGAAGCTCTCATCACATTTTCTTGTAATAGCAACATGGACAGGGTAGTTAGGAACACAATTGAACAAACTGCAAAATGATGATAAAAAAAAGTAATTTTCACAGTGCAAATTAAATCTGTAGACTCCACTTTCAAAAGGAGCACTGAAACAAAGAGCACAGCAGGATACAAACCTCGAATTAGACATTTGTAACACATTAGAAAAAATAACCACAGTTTTGAAAGGGACAGAAGGCCTCTTGATTCAAGGCATAAACCAGCCTTGAATACCTGAAACTACAGAGCACCTTAGCATGGTAGCTGTTTTGTGATTTTCCAGAGTTGTGTTCCAGTTTGTAATTTTCATTTCCGAGGTTGAGGTTCAAAAATCAGCAAAAATCTCTGTGTGTCTTTTGATACATATGATCAGCTGCCAGCTCCTCCCTTGCACAATCTCTTCTGCAGGAACTGATAATAACTACTGTTATGTTGCTAATGAGGACTGAGTATTCATTAGGACAGCTAAATTCCATACAACTGAATGAATCATTGAATCATAGAATCATAGAATGGCCTGGGTTGAAAGGGACCCCAAGGATCATAGAGTTCCAACCCCCTGCCACAGGCAGGTCCACCAACCTCCAGGCCAGGATCTACACAATGAATGAAATGGATATCTACAACCTGTTTAGCAGCAGTTCATCCAAAGCCCAAATCTATTGAAGGCAGGAGAGACATGAATGAAAGATGTATATTTTCTAAAGCCAAGGACAACAACTTCATCACCTGTCTGTATCGATAGCCACTGTCACTCTAAGAGCAGTGCCTCAAATGTATGTGCTCTCAGACTTTTTCAGCACAAACATCTCTGCTCCAAAATTTACCCTCTCTGGCCTCTCAGTGCAGGAACTATCTGGAGAGAGGCTGACACTGACAGGCAGTGGCCATGCTGTCACTATTACAGATTTCCTTAGCTTTGCAGTGTCTCCTCCTGACGTTCCTCTGCTTGCAGAAGCAGAAATGACATTGAGCGAGGCTGGTCTTGTGCAGGCATAAATACCTTCAGTGTTAACTAGTGTTGCTGAGACCAGCTGCTGAATACAAGAGCAGTAAATTGCTCCACACAGGTCCATTGATAACTTCCGAGCAGAAGTAGGGCTTAGTAATGCATGCAGAGCAACAAACAAGAGAGTCAAAACCAGAAGTGAGTTTGCCAGAGTACTTTAGGGTCTTTTGGGTCTTCTAGATGTGAGCAGCTGTCCTTTCCTTCACACAAGTTAATGAGGACTATGAATGTATGAATACTTTCAAATTGTGCTTCCCAGAAATCAGTTTGTAGATGTTAACTTGTGTGGGGTACCTAGAATGTCACTTTGCAGTTAGCATAGACCTGCTAGCATAACTTTAAGGAAATATCTATAAAGTATTGTTGTGCAAGTTAATACAAAGATGTCAGAGCAACCGTGTTTCCTTCGTATTCACTCCAGTGTTAACATTCAAAGGCCAGCTTTCCTCACAACTAAATCTATGACTGAAATGTGGTTATCTTTTAAACAGATATCTTTAACTGGAAGGCGGCAGGTATGTATTAACAGAGATGGATCCCATTACTGATGAAATGTAATAACCCTTAAAGGAAAAAATAAATTTAATCCAGTAGAGATTTTAATTGCCATAACTCTAAGCTCAAGATTCCAGATAGGTATAGCTTTCTACACATTTCTTTTGAAATTTAACGTAAGAGACAAGTAAAGAAAAACATGCTAGATACAGTTCATCAATATTTTGTGTAGGGGATTTTCTGTTTTCTTCTTTGCCATCTTGCATCTCATTCTTTCAGAAACAATCTTTAAGCTTGGACATCTACTCTTCAGTCACAATGACACAGAGTGGATATCCAGTAGCACCAAGGCTTGAATAGAAATTTTGACCTTCTTTAGGAACACAAACAGGCAAATGACATCACCTAATCCCAATTTACCAGTAGTAAATATATTTTCCTGTGAGGACATCTTTGACTTTCTGTGAATGGAAGAAAGAAACCTGAAAGACAGTATTTTACTCTTTGTTTTGCTGCCCGCTTCACTGAATGAAGCTGTATTGAGGTTTGCTGGGTCTGTGGTAACTTCCATCTTTTCAGCCTCTGGGTGATCTGCGGAGAAGAGAAACAATATCCTGAGTCAAACGTCACCTTGTAATTGCTGTAAATAAATTAAAGGACTGCAAAGTAAAGTTGACAGGTAGACTTGCTTTGGCTGAAGATATGATACTTTAATTTGAAAACCAAATGAGAAAGCATTAACAGTTAGCTATAATCCTGTTAAGCAAAGTATAATGAATTTGGTTTTGTGCAAAGTCATCTGCGATGGCAGAATGTCTGTACAACGTACAGAAATGTATCATTCAAAGGTGGACACATCTTAAATAGAAAAGATGCTTACAGAAAAAGGCTTATATGGTGAGTCAGTTCCTCTTTTTTTACCCATCATTATGGGCTAAACCGTCGATCAGATAGATCAGCAGCACAACTGTAGCAAGTTGATCTTATAAAAACCTATCTCCTCCGAAGGATCTTATTTCTCTCTTACAGTACAGAACAATGCTGTGGCAACAATGCTACTGAGAAAATGTCATTCATAAAGGATAAAACCAAAAGTCAGTTTGAGGATAAAGCTGAAAGAGAATCAAGGGCCTTTGCTGTATTGTAGCACAGACATTTGAATGCAATGCTTGTCTGCTTGGTTCAAACTTGAATGCAATGCTTGTCTGCTTGGTTCAAACAACAGCTTGTCCTTAACCACCATGCATTTATTCATAACATACCTGAACTGCATTTTAAGATGTACATTATGGCCAGATTACTCACACTTGAGGGCCCAAAGGTTGTTAGGTATTAGGTCAGACTGGCCGATTTTTCAGTGGGACTCTCACTGGAGCCAGAAAGAAAAATGTATGGTTATAGGTGATGGGCAGCAGACACCAAGGGAGAGGGAAAATATCGTTAACTTTTACTGGTTTAATTTCAGAGCTGAATCTTAGTGTCTCACCCCGAGCGGCAATTTGACAGCAGAATTAGAAAATAATCATTTCTGTGGAGGAAATCTGGGGGAGTTGGGTAGTTAAGGTAAATCCACTTATCAGATGATATCAAAGAGCTCCTGGAAGCCCTGAGGTCCCCTACTAATGCACAGTAACAGCAGCATGCTCAAGGTTGCTCACACTGCCTTTTCATCTGCCCTGAAACACCTTCAAAGGTTGCATGTGGGAGGATCAGATTTCAGTCTCCAGATTTTAATATACAAGGGCAGATAAGAGGAGCATGAGATCCATTTGCCGTACTTGTTGGCGCAACTCCCTGTTAACAAGACAATCTTTTCCAAGCCAATGCCATTCTGCATCTCTTCTCCATTTTCACAGAATCACTAGTCACTCCCTTCTCCCAGCCTCCCCCCAGCAAACCTGTTCCAGTGCAATTCTCTCTCTCTCTCGCTCATCTCTGTAGGTTCCAAGTGCTGGCAGGGGCTTGCTTCAGCGTAAGGGTCACAGCGTCTTCTCTATGTCTCCACCTGCTCCATCCAGCGTGGAGCCCCTCCACGGGCTGCAGGTGGGGTCTCGGCCTTTACCATGGGGTTTCTCCACGGGCTGCAGGGGCATCTTTCTCTCCGGCACCCGGGGCACCTACTCCCCCTCCCCGGCCTTGGTGTGCACAGCTCGTTACATCTTCTCACTCCCTTCTCTGGTGGCAAAATGCAGCTGCTTCCGGGTTGTTTTCTCCTATATGTGATTCTCAGAGGCGCTGTGACTATCTCTCACTGGCTTGACCCTGGTCAACAATGATTCTGGCCTTGGATTGTTTACATTTTGGAGCTCCAGA
>VZTU01020549.1:12452-24451 GCA_013400835.1 Zapornia atra | reverse complement strand
TGAAGAGCCTCCCTACCCTCAGGCAGATCAACACTTCCTCCCAGCCTAGTGTCATCTGCAAATTTACTGAGGGAACATTCAATCCCTTCATCAAGGTCATTGATAAAGATGTTGAACAAAACTGGACCTAGGACTGAGTTTTACCTAGGTTTTGTAAGATTAGTCTCCTGAATAGAGTCCGTCTCTCCATTTTGCTTATTTTTTCAGTTCTTGAAAAGTTACCTCATCTCAAGAGACAATGCCCTCATACACCAGTATGCTATGCTTCATCTTTTGATGGAGAAAGTAAATTTTAAAATCAATGGTGGTTTAAGTAATTTTGAAATTTCTGCAGAAGAAACAGAGTAGACTCCCCAAGATATTTTATACCCACAAACCATTCCATCACTTCAAACTAAAAAAATTTGTGCGGTACTCAACTGTTATTCCCTCCGTAGTTCTCAGACTGGCCATTAAATACACTCTTCTGTGGAATTTTATTTCCTAAATATTGTTGATTTTACATGAATTCTATCTTGAGGTAAAGGGCAGTTTATAATATGCATTACATTGGTGTAATCCATTCCATGTATTTAAGATATTTGAGGAAAACTAACCTTCTCTTGCCTAATCCTGACCACCTGCAGTTTTTCAATCACTGACAGAGCAACTATCAGTATTCAAATAATTGATAAATATATAATGTATTTGGTATATCTGTAAATAGCCTGGAAATATTTTGCAACAGTGAACTTAATTTGATAAACCTGGGCTGACATTTTCCTGACCTGTTGAGATTCTCTGACTTGCACAGGCTTTACTTTTGCCACAGAAGCTTGGCTTTCTGTTCCCTTCCCAAGTTGTGCAGCACACCAGTCTCCACTCAGTTCTTCTCCTACCACTAGCAACTTGAAGGCTTTGCCTCTGTCACTGTGTCACAGAAAAAGTGATGGAGAATATTTGATCCTTCTGTTCTACCTTCCAGAAGCTCAGAGAGTTTGCAGAAGGTACCTACTACCTCACATAGGAGTAAATAAGACACATTTAGATCCAGTGGGCTAGAACCTCGGGGCACATGGTGGGGGGATCATGCAAGGAAGGGAGACCAGTCCTGCCAGCTGGGGCCACAAGGAGGTCCTGATCCTGTGGCAACAGTCACAGTGAGCTCACTGACGTCTGCTCCAACTCCGCTCTTGCACTTCCCAGGAGGCATCTAAACCTCATCAAACCAGGAAGGTAGTGCAGCCCTTGCTGTAACACAGAAACAGGAAATACTTTTAAAAGACACATTTAAAAGATCACACTGAATCAGAGAATCTTGGAATCACAGAATCATAGGGGTTGGAAGGGACCTATGGAGATCATCTAGTCCAACAACTTTGCCAAAGAAACATCATCTAGGGCACACTGCACAGCATTGTGTCATGGGGGGTTTTGAATGTCTCCAGAGAATGAGACTCTGGAACCCATCTGGACAGCCTGTTCCTGTGCTCTGTCACAGTCAAAGTGAAGAAGTTTTTGTCTCACATGCAGGTGGAATCTCCTGTGTTCCAGTTTGTACCTGATGCTCCTTGTCCTGCTGCTGGACATCACTGAAGAATCTGTCCTCATCATCTTGTCATCCATCCTTTAGATACTTATACGCACTGATGAGATCTCCTCTCTAGACTAAACAAACGTAGCTCTCTCAACCTTTCCTCATACAAGAGGTGCTTCAGTCCCTTAATCCTGCCCGTCTCCATCCACTGGACAATCTCCAGTAGTTCCCTGTCTTTCTTGAACTGGGGAGCACAGAACTGGACACAGCACTCCAGATATGGCCTTACTAGGGCAGGGTAGAGGGGTAGGAGGACCTTCCTTGAACTGCTGGACGTGCTTTTCTTAATGCACCCCCAGATATCATTGACCTTCTTTGGCCATGAGGGCACACTGCTGGCTCATGGATAATTTGTTGTCCACCATGACTCCCACGCCCTCCTCCACAGAGCTGCTTCCCATCAGGTCAACCCCTAACCTAACTGGTGCTAGGGTTATTCCTCTCTAGGTGCCCAGCCTGACACCTGCCTTTACTGAATTTCATTAGGTTTCTCTCTGTCCAACTCTCTAGTCTGTCCAGGTCTCAATGAATGGCTGTGCAGTCTTCTGGTAATAATATTCTGAAGTAAAATTTATGCTTGTCTGAACAATTCCATGACACATTATCTCAGTTAGCTGACCAAAGACTGATGTTTTCAGTTTGAAAATGCATGTGGGTTTGACAATAAACCTACATCCTTTTTCCAGATCATATTCTTGTCATATATAACATGAGTGCAGACATCAGAAAGAATGGCATGTGTTGGTGGCAGCCCATGAGAGGAGACAGAAGCCACATCATGGCCTATTCTGCTGCAAGTAGCATTTTTTTTCACAAAATGGAACAGAGTGATTAGGAGGAGATAGGAAGAGGAACAAACAAATGCATCTTTTACTCAGCTGCTTCTGAGGATGGTAACAGGCTGGTAGGCAACTGAGACGTGGGAATTAATTTCCCTGGGGACTATTTAACTAGTGTCAAAGATAGAAGAATTGGGTTAATTGGTATCCTTTCATGAAATGAACAGCAGCAATGTCACATACACCTCAGTTTTCCATGATTTTCACTTGTATCATACTGTCCTTTTGCATTTGCACTGCAAAGAGGCTATGTCTAAAAATCTAGTAGGAAGGTATTGCTTGTCTTTTGCTTCCAAGGAATAGGATTCCTTTTTGGTATTTCATAAGAGAGAAAAGAGAGAACAATTGTTCACTGGAACAACCTTCCCAGGGAGACAGATTCCCCATCACTGGAAGTTTTCAAAAATGCAACTGGACAGGGTGCTGGGTAATGTCATTCAGGCTGCCTTTCCCAGAAAAGGTTGGTTCAGGTGATCTTTTGAGGTATCCCCCCCAGGTTGGGCTGTTCTGTGATTCTGTGGTTCCATGATATCTTTTTACCCAGTTAAAGAGACATATGGTCATCTTAGGACCCTGAAAAATTGCTTCTGTTGCAGCAGATACTTGAAATATCAGAAGAGTGTTAGTAAAGCTGATGGGCTACAGTAGCACAATGTTGCTCCTCGCTTTTAAAAAGTCCAGTTTTTTATAGCACATTACTGTTCTCTCTGCTCAGTTCTTTGTTTTTGTTTACTTGGGTCACCACTTTGCACGGTTCTAAGCATTCCCAGTTACATGCTGAAGAGAAAACAAACAACGAACTTTTTCCTATATTATTAAAATGCATTTTTATAGGTCCTAGACCTTTGTGTAACATTGCACTCAAGCTTAAAAGTCAACACAGACTTATTTTCTAGCGTATGTTATGAGAACTACTGACAATTCCCACTTTGTGGCACACATGGACTCAGTAATCCGTGCAGCATGTCTGGGATCCGCTTTGGATGCAGGCTTTTTTAGGCCATATCGGAAAAACACCATCTGCTCATCATTTCCCCCTCAGACCAGGAAAGTCAATACTGCAAAAAATATTGTCCATTTTTCAGGTGAAGGAAATGGGAACTAGAAAGAGTAAAAAAAAAAAGAAAAAGTCTGTCTCAGTCAACATTTTCTGACCTTTGCTGTTCAACAACTGGGAAAATCGGCACAGGCCTCTGCAATGCTTGAGAGGAGCTGTCATATGGGAACACTGCTAAGTCTGAAAGAAGAAACAGAAATTAGACTACCTAGTTTAGATCCTGGTGCTTAAGGAAGTCACCTTTTTCATCGGTGACCTAGTGGCATCTTTTGAATAAATCCAGTACATAAATCCAGCTGTAGCAACCCTGGGAGAGAGCACCTGGGATGCCCGTTTCCTTGCTGGGTATGCCTTTGTTAACAGTGTGTTAACAGTGTGTCTCCAGGTTCTTTAGGCGTTCAACAATGTCTGTTAGAAACTATTTTATTCTCAGAGGGTCCTTCAAGTATTGGCCCATCTAAAGCTCTTTTATTCTGCGCATTACATGCTGAGAAAGCTTCTGTTATGGCTAAAATCCCTGCCACTAAAGCAGCAGCAGCAGGGGTGTTTGCTGACATCAGACCCGTAATGATGTTTTTTTAGTCCTTTGTTTCTCACATAAAGGAAGTTAACTCCTCTCTCTGGGTCCTTGTTTGAGTAACCTTGTTTTCTTGTTTTGTTTGCTGTTAATTTAATGTGTCTTTCATTAAGCCGATTCAGCTATTACCTATGCCATGAATATCAGAGAAAAAAACCCAAGACCTTTTTGCCATTAAAAAAAACAAAGAAAAAACCCTGGAGATCTTAACCTATCACTGAAGACTTGCCAAATTAAAAAACAATTGCAGTAGCCATTTTTTCTGGAATGGGTCCTGGTTTTGCCAATTCCAGCATCACTCTAGAAAGGTCTGGTTAATGCATAACACGGTGCTGTATTGCTTTGGTTGAAATTACTGTACTTCAGGTCCTGAGGGCCTAAGTTTTTTTTTTGCATATAGGCTAAACAAACAGATCTATTGTCTCCTCTCCCATGTGCCTATTTTCCCTAACTTTCTTCCTTGGCATGTTTAATGCAAAGGCCTGTCCTAAAGTAACAGAAGCGTTTTCATTTAGATATAAAACAAAGTTTTATCCTACTGATGAAGGCAACTTTAGCAACATCAAGATTTCCAACATTGCAACTGAATCTCAGCAGGAAAAAAAGAAAAAAAAAACAGCTTTCAAGGATTTATCACAGTCATCATAAATGTTTCTACGGAGCTATTTTAAGGACCCTATGGGACCAAATCTTACAACACCTTTCCAAACTACTTTGGCGGGTGGAGACAGACAGCAGTTAGAGGCAGGGAGGCACTCCTGCTGCTTCAGGCCACAGCTGATAAAGAGTCAGGATCTCCAGACCCACCCACCTGGGAGCTCTGGTTATCATTCCCACAGTCACCATGCTACCTTTACCAGACGCTTTTATCCTCACTGGACCTCTTTCCTTGTTCAGCAAATCTTTCCTTTGCTTCCTCTGAAGCCCTCCAGCTGTTTGCAACTCTCATACCACCCTACTACAGTGCAGTTCCCATTTCCCTGCGTGACTGGAAGCATGCAACTCACATCCTATGTATGCACTTGCCTTTCTCTCCTACCCACATATTAATTATATGTATAAATATGTTTTTAGATATACCCCCACACTCACTCCTCTCACATCATAATAGATCTGACCCATTGTTCATGAACCCCTGCGTTCCTTTCCCATCACACAGTTAACTCAGAGATGTGTTAGCATCACCAGAGAAAAACTCCCAAGCTTCTGCAAGCAAATGTTACCATTCAGAAAAAGCTCTAGCACCATCCCTCTCTCCACTGATACTGCTTCAGTTCCCGCTAGACCTGCCTGCCTGCTGCCAAAAGCTGGTATTAAGCATGCATGGATATTTGCCCTAGTCCTTGTTTTGGTATTTTGCTCTTACATTTCTTGAGCAGTAAGGTATTTTACCTTGAACAAAGAGTTAGACTTAATAGAGTGTGCAGCATATGCATTCCTACTGGAGCGTGGCTGGATTTTGTTGTGATAACACCCCAGATTAAAATTGACAAGTGCTCAGCTTCAGAGCTGCTCAAGTCAGCTGTGCTTGCTGCTAATGGATTAGATATTTCCCAGAACACATGATGGGAGAAGCTTCCAGGAAAAAGATAAGTGTAGGAAAGATTAAAGACAGGTTCTATAGGCTGTGCTGGTGTTCAGGAACAACAGTGAGGGAGATGATAGATCAGCTGTCAGCAGCTGGATTTCACACATGCATGGCAATTACATTCACTTTTAAAGAATCAGATGAGACGGAGGCAATAGGAACTGAAATGTAAGCACAACACCTGGTAACACCACAGGGCTTTGTTTTCTTTGTGTATGGCTTTGCTGTCCTTTCAGTGTTCAGCTGAATTACCCCTTGCTGGTTTCCCAACCCAGGCACAGGAATATGTAGCTCTTTTTAAGAAAAATTTTCTTTAAAGCAGTTTCATTGTTTGACAAAAGTTAGACACCTGTAGGCATTGTATCAGGAACACGCCCTTTTCCATTTTTGTGTAAAACATGGCCAGTGTTTGTGCTACTGTACAATTGCTGTACAATTGCTGTTTGCATATAGCACAGGGAGTCCTCCAAGCTCACAAAGCCCATGGCCCAAGTTCCTTCTTGTTTCCTGTGACATCCAAACACTTCTGGATCCTTCCCATTGATTTGGAGGGTGTGGAAATTAATATGATTTACATTGTCCTTGGCTGCACACTGACACCGAGGAAACTCAGCTACTTAGTGTGTTATACATGGATGAAACTAAGAACTACAGAATTCAACAGTGAGGAGAAATAAAATGCCCCTGTCAGGAACACCTTAATGGAACTGAGCCTTCTTAGGCTATGAAGAGATACTTGAGATTTTCAAGGATGATATGACATGCATGATCTTCCAGTGAGGAGCAAATAAAGGAGCAGTTCAGATTTTCCTCTTTCGAAATTTATTTTCCAATCCCGGATAAAAGCTATGGGAAAACTGAGTTTGAGAGTATATGTCATCAGTATAAGATGATATATATCATGTAGGGCTAGCAGAATTATTCCAAAGCAAAAATAATGACCCCATGAAATTAATGTAAGTCTTATTGTATCTATCATGTGGTTATGATTAAGCCATTTTGGGCTCCACAACCCTAAGTTAGATTAAACACTTTTAAAGACAGATTCCTCTTTGCCTCTGCAATAGTGCCTAGGGCAGATTGAAAGCTGTTTGAATAACCCAAACGTATATTTTCATAATAGGAAAAAAAAAATCCCAGAAGTTATATTTAAATCTGACTTTCTCAGGTTTACTATGCTCTGTCCAGTTGGTCAATGTAATCCATAATACCTCAGGACAGATCTTCAAATTTATTATTTGTTTTTTCAGTATCTAGCCCTGTGAGGCTCTTAAATTGGCTGGGGTAGCTTGCACACCTTATGAATCACAATTTCTGTGAGCTATTGCTGTGAGGAGGCCTTAGGGATACAGTTATTAAATAATGGAGATCAATCAGAACAAAGGAATGATATATTTCACTAAAAATTAATTTTAACAGTTCTTTTGTATGTCTAAAGTGTCTTATATACTCTTTAGCATAACTAATGTCATTAGTAGAAACCTTTCAGGAAAGGAGGTTTTCTCACTCGGCAGGAAAGAACGGTGCTGTATTAGTCAAGATTAGAAATTAAATTCATGGAAGAGAAAGGAACTGAATCCAGCTCAAAAAATCCCAGACTTAATCACTAGCTTTATGGTAACTTTAACTCCACGTATTTATGGATTTTTTAATAACTCAAAGGAAAAACAAATGCTCAGTGTGAGTGCTTTGATTCTTAGAGGATGGGCTAACATTTTTCATACGTCAAGAATGACACGTTTCTGAAGTAAAATAAAAGCTTAACTGTTCATGTAACAATGTAGGTCCAAACTTCATAGCATAGGCAAAAGAAACCAATCCAAATTTTTACATATACAACAAAATGGTGTCTTTTTTGTTCCCTTAGGGGGAGAAAAAAAGTCACAACTGCAGGTTTTATTGGAATGCCTGCTTCCATAGTGTTCTATAGTTCTGTGTCTGTATGAGGTAGGGGTGGTCCAGGAGCGTCTCAAAGGGATTAATGCACACAAATCCATGGGCCCGGATGGGATACATCCACGTGTGCTGAGGGAGCTGGTGGAGGTGATTGCAGAGCTGCTCTCTATCATCTTCGACAGGTCTTGGAGAACAGGGGAAGTGCCTGAGGATTGGAGGATAGCCAATGTCACTCCAGTCTTTAAAAAGGGCAAGAAGGAGGATCCCAGCAACTATAGGCCAGTCAGCCTCA
The DNA here is from genome assembly GCA_013400835.1 of Zapornia atra. NCBI lineage: Eukaryota > Metazoa > Chordata > Aves > Gruiformes > Rallidae > Zapornia > Zapornia atra. The sequence goes on along the minus strand of VZTU01020549.1, from coordinate 16,626 downwards.
CTTCTGTCCCTAGAAAGGCCCGTTGGAGAAGAGCTCTGTGGAGAAGGACCTGGGGGTCCTGGTGGGTGACAGGTTGGCCATGAGCCAGCAGTGTGCTCTGGTGGTCAAGAGGGCCAATGGGGTCCTGGGGTGCATTAGGAGGAGTGTGGCCNTGTGTCCTGTTCTGGGCTCCCTGGTATAAAAAAGACAGGGACCTCCTGGAGAGAGTCCAGCGGAGGGCTATGAAGATGATTAAGGGCCAGGAACATCTCCCATATGAGGAAAGGCTGAATGAGCTGGGACTGTTCAGTCTACAGAAAAGAAGACTAAGGGGGGACCTAATTAATGTTTATAAATATCATAAGCATGGGAAGCAGGAGGAATTGGCCAGCCCCTTTTCAGTGGTCTGTGGGGACAGGACAAGGGGCAATGGCTGTAAACTGGAGCACAGGAAGTTCCGCACCAACATGCAGCAGAACTTTTTCCCAGTGAGGGTGACAGAGCCCTGGGACAGGCTGCCCAGGGAGGTGGTGGAGTCTCCTCTGGAGATATTCAAGACCCATCTGGACACCTATCTATGCAATATGAGCTAGGGAGCCTGCTTTGGCAGGGGGGTTGGACCCGATGATCTCTAGAGGTCCCTTCCAACCCCTATGATTCTGCGATTCTGTGATTCTGTCTTTAGACACTGCTGAGAGCTCACATGAGATTCATGCTGTAAATACCAGGTCACCTAAGTGGCACGCTCACGCTGCTGAAGATACATTGGCACTTAGATGCCTCAGACACTGGTACTGTGGGATCATTAAGATTGATAGTAACTAATGATGGAGTTTGAAGACAAGGAAAAAACCCACCTACTTTCTCATAAAATCCAGTCAGGGTGTAACTTTGATTTTCAGATCAGCTCAGGAATGTTTTAAAGCTTCTTTATTGCCAATTATTTTACATAAGTGTAAGGAACATGTCCTTCTACACCTCATAAATTTGACACACTGTAGTTTGAAATCTTGTTAGACTTCCATGCCACCAGATGCAGCTTACAAACATTAAGGATCTTATGGACATGTTTTTATACTGTTACTCTCTACTAGTGCTAGTTTTGCAAGCATGTGTTTTGGATTTGTCCTTTCCATGAACTCTCAATTTTGTTTAGTAGTTTTATTAAACTATTTTACTATAAATCTAGTTTTTAACTACTTTAGGGTTCTTGGGATGATTGGTGCATTCTCAGAAAAGTTGTATACATAATTTTGTCCTCTGGTACAAAATTTATGGGTACATTAAATACCCATAAATCACAATGAAGTGTCTTGTGGAAGAATGTCTGATATTCTGCTGCAAAATCTTAATCCTTGTCTTAATACATTGGTAACATATGGTATTTTAAAAGCCCTGCAAAGTTAAGGCTCTGGCTTCACTTGCAAATGCAAATGAAACGACATTTTATCCTTTATCTAACATATATGTGTACACTGCCCAAAATAAGATATTGTAATTCCCTACTAGCACTGCCATGTTAATACAAATTACCCGTCTATTTGGTGTTGCACTTTGTTCTACAACTTCTACCTCATATTATGTTGGCAAAAGTGAAATCCAGTCACTGTTGCTTTACATCAGGCCTAAACAATGAGTTATTTTTGCATATATAGAGAATCAAACTTATAAATTCATATACATATGCTGTGTTCACTGGTTTGTGTTTCACTGGCATGCATATGATATAGTGCTTTTTTGATATATATTTTTAAATATGTAAAAAATTGAAATAACATATAAATTTCAGCACCCTACTGTTGGTCAATGGGTTTTTCACTCTTGAGCTTTTAAGAACAAAATATGTTAGAGTGAATTTTCTATTGTGATCTGAATAACAGGGATATATGACTGAATTAATATTGAATGGCATGAATGAGAAATGCCTAAATGCTTTATTGTAACAGTCTTCATGTTAGATAATGTAAACCAACCACGGTAAAAAAATTCCATACTGTCTATCTGCCTCAGAGGAACATCTGTTTGAACTTTGCCTGATGACAAACCTTAAGAAACACCAACTTTTGCATGATCATTACAACAAACAAACTTTGAATTTGGCAATTGTATGTGGAAAGGTGCTGCCCTCCTCCATATGCCTGAAACCTTTGATTTGAGCAGTTACACCTCTAAAGGTGCTGACCTCCTCTCCCACATGCCTGAATCTCCTGCGGATGCCAGTGCTGAGCAATGGTGCTGAAGAATGGCCTGTGCTCCTTCCCAGGGTTTCAAGGCTCAGAAGGACTAACACTCTGATGGTTGCACTCAGGTCTTGAGATTCGGGGTCTGTTTTAGCTGTATCAAAATCAAAAACTTATTTCTAAGGTGAAAAAAACAAAAAAAAATTGATTAGTCCATTTAGAAAAGGCAGTACCAAAATTTGTCTACCAGTTTTTACTGTAGAAACTTTGGAACAGATGTGTTTTCTCTTTCCTGCCTAGCAGAGGGAGTTTCTCCATAGATAAACAGTCTTCAATCTACTGCTTTCTCCTCTAGCATACGTTTGCCTTGTTCACTGATCTTCCACTTTTTCCAAAAAGATGAGGCTCTATACTGCACAGTAGTTAAGGGCTTCACAGATATGTGTTAGGGGAGGCAGTATTAATTTCCTGAAAAAGTGCTTGTTTTTCAGAACGTTCTCTGTGCTGAAACTTTAATACAAACCCTTCTTTTTCCTAAATCAAACTTCTTTCCATGGGAAGAATTGTATATCACAAAAAATGCAGAGCAAAGTCCAATCTGCATACCCCATGGGGCAAAGACTTTACCATATGCTCTTTCCTTATGCTGCCAATCCCCGTGGTTCTCAGGGAGGAAACGCATTTCCAAGGACATCTGTGAGCATGTAGCAAACACATTCGTGAAAAGAGAGGAGGAGCTTCCACAGTAAAGTGACTCCTATGGGAAACACAGATTTCTTCCTTTTGTTAGATAACAAGGGAGCTCATATCCAAGCCATCACTGGTCACACCACTGCCTTTCAGGTAAAAGCCTATCGCTTTCCTGTAACATCTATTTCATTCCATTCATTGGCATTATTCCCCTAAGATCTGTGTCAAAGGGGACAGCGAGTCCTCCTCTTCATGGATTAAATGGTTTGGCCTCAGACCCAGACAGAGCAGATGTCATTCACACAAATCATTGCAGAGATTAAGACTTGGATTATTTCCCATTTTTCAGTGTTTTACATATGAAATGCCCCAATTAAACACAATCCCTTACTACACTGCCATTTATTCCAACCATTCCTGAACACGTCACCGTTGGCAAACCATGCTGGTTATTAAGACACCAGCAAGATCTGGTCAGTGGTTTCTGAGGGTAGCGGCTGGTAGCAGTAGTGCTGCAGTTTCTGGATGTAAGGTGAGATAGGCCAGTAAAAATAATGAAGGCAGGACCAACAGCCTCCAAGTCCTGTGCACCCACATCATTCTCAGCTATTAACCTTTTCTACTGTCACCTCAGAAGCAAAGGGAATAAAACAAAAATAAAGATTTGTTCTTTATGGAATTATGTTTTTCCCCATCCATGTCTCCTTCAATAAGGTGCTCTCTGTTCATCCTTTCAACCTTTGCAGCACAAGGCTGGCTTTGCTGTGTGCAAACACATACAGTGTTGCATTAAGCAGACATCTTCCAGTTCCCTATAGCTTTATGCTTCCCTTTGATGCTTTTATTCTCCTGTGCTCCTTCTTTGCTATGTCATCAATACACAAAGCTTGCCAAGAAAATTGCATTGTCCCACTGCAGACCTTTTATTTTAGTTGGTCAATATGTTCCTCTAACTTAGCTGTAAAAATAGATGCATAGAATCTGACAAAGCCAGGCTGAACTTTAGCCAGGCTAAAAACTTGCTGGATGGCCAGGCCCAGAGAGTGAATGGAGTTAAATCCAACTAGTGACCAGTCACAAGTGGTGTTCCTCAGGGGTCAGTACTGGGTCCATCCTCGTTAGTATCTTTACTGATTATTTGGATGAGGGAATTGAGTTCACCCTCACTAAGTTAGCAGACAACACCAAGTCGAGGGCAAGTGTTGATCTGTCAGAGGGTAGGAAGGCCCTCGGGATGGACCTGGACAAGTTGAATCAATGGGCAGAGGCCAACGGGATTAAGTTCAACAAGGCCAAGTGCTGGGTCCTGCACTTTGGTCATAACA
>VZTU01020549.1:0-11992 GCA_013400835.1 Zapornia atra | reverse complement strand
CGCCAGGGGAGGTTCAGGATAGAAATTAGGGGAAATTCCTTTTCAGAAAGAGTGGTTAGGCTTTGGAATGGGCTGCCCAGGGAGCTGATGGAGTCACTGTCCCCTGGGGCGTTCAAGGAAAGGTTGGATGAGGTACTTAGGGACATGGTTTAGTAAGGAATATAGGTGGTATGGGGAATGGTTGGACTAGATTATCTTGGACGTCTTTTCCAACCCTGATGATTCAGTGATTTATTAGCAAAACTTTAAATTACATTTTCTTTCTTTCCACAAATGTAATGCCTTCTCACTATTCCCAACCCAGCTGGCTGGAGGGGAAGACCCAAAACAAGGTATTCAGACCCTGAAATATCACAGGCAGCATGAAGCTCCTTGTGGTGCATGTGTGTCCATCTTGTTCTTTCAAGAAAAGCAGACAGCTATTAACTGTAAGTAACCAATGTCTGGTTACACTGCTGATTTTTAGGGAAAATAATTAATTGCTTGTTCTTTAAAAGTTGAAGAATTTATACTTCTGGTTTCTGCAAATCACAGTTGTTACAGTCACAGGTTTCATGGGGTGAAGAGACAGCTCTTGTAGTTTACATTTAAAACTGAGTCCAAAGCTAAGCATGTAGCTACTTTTACTCAGCTAGACAAGCTTGTGCAAACCAGCTTGCTGCTGGCTGGGGGTCTTCTTTTTTAAGCAGGCTGATATAGCACAGGACCGCCTTGTACTTTTGTGTATGCAGAGTGAAGGCACTGCAAACTCACTGTAGGTGGTAATTTCACTGCAGGGGATGTTATCAAAGTACCAGAACATTACCTATGCTTGCATTTGAGAAATTCATTTTGTGCCATATAGCATTTCTGACCCTTAGTCTTGGCTCTGAGATTTCCTATGTATCCAAAACATATATATATAACAGATGTTTCTTTGTTTCACACCAGCCACTGTAGACACAGCTGATACTCTTCAGTGGACATGTTTATTGAAACTTTCAGACAAAAATGTCTCAATCACCTGGTAAGCATTTTAATTTGAAATTTACCTTTCTTCTGTGCAATGTGAAGCTTGCCTTTTGCTTCACTCCTCCCTGCAGGTTTGGTGGGGGTTTTTTTGCCACTCCTTGCTAAGCTGGAACTGTGTTTGCCTGAAGTTTTCACTTTTCCCTGGACTGTGAAGCCCAGATGTTTAGATCGCTTTTTTGTACCAAGTGGTTTCATGGAAAACAGATCAAAGGGACTCATGCAAATCAACTGGAGAAAATAGTATCCACTTCTTAACCAAAGTTGATCACAGATCTTAAGGGATCAAAACTAGTGGTATCAAAGACAAGATCAAATCTCCTTTGCCTGCCAGAAAAAAAAGAGATATCCGCCCCAGTTTTCCATACCTTTTTCAGCTTCTTTCCTAGCTCTATCTTCCCTACTGTTTTATTGAAGCAAAAACCACATGGCCCTAGAGAAGTGTCTGCTATTCTAAGGGCTTTGTATGACAGTCAACTAGTTTAAAACTCTTTATCCATGGAGGCTATTGTTCAGACAACCTTATTCTGATCTGAACTGTCAAGAAAGAAGTAATTCATTTTCATGATAGCAACAGAGCAGGCAGCCAAAAGACAGGCATAGGCATGAGCAGCGTAAGGCATGCAGCATCTGGCATGTTGCTATGTATGCGTCCTTGCTACACCAACCCAGACTGGGCTTTCATCATAGCATGCACAAAAGTGCTTCCCAAGTGCGAAACAAGAAAGATGGTTAATTTGTCTAATTTCTCCTGGGAAATGCTCTCCTCCCTTCAGGGCCAGAAAATGGCCACATGAATTTCTAAACTGGTTAGACTGGTTGCTACCACTGCAAAATGTTGCCCAGATTTGATACCTCTCCTCTTGCTATTTCTCTCCTCACTGAGCTCACTATAATTTTAATTCTACCCCAGGTCTCACATAGATAAATTGTGAATAATCTCATCAGGGAGACAGTGGATACAATAGCAGCATTCAAATTACCCTCTCCTCAAAGGGTGCCCACGTAAAGTTTAAAGAAGTCACAAACTAAACCAGGAACACTAAAAACATATAATTGAAAAGCATATTTCATTTCTCTCCTTCAGACATTCTATCCCGATTTCATCAGAAAACACTTCTGTATCTTACAAGATTTTGCTTTAAAGATTTTTTTATTACATTCATGTTTAAAACTCCTCTTGATAACAATGGGTTTGAGTATTGCCCTTTTTCTTTCTGCAGCCAGAACTGCTTTCTGCCCAGGAGAAACAGTTTTCACCTCCCAACATCTGTTGAAAATGCATATTAAAAACCACTGGTAGTGAGCCTGGTTTTGATTTACACTTAGTAGCACCTTAATAAACTTTTTTTTTTTCCTTTGCCTTTGGGTTTGTCAAATGTGCACTTAAGCCCACAAGTAAGTGCATTTGGGCACCCTGCTGCAGCCCTGCACAAGACACAAACCAGAAACAACCTCTGCTGCTGAAGACGAGCTTTAAGGCTCCATTGATGTACTGAGACAAAAATACAGCAGAACTCGTTGTCCTCATTCAGAAGTTGGACCTTGAAAGCTGGAATTCCCAGGAGGAAAGCCGGCAGACAGTCAGTCGGAGAAATATTGAGGGTGACAGTTATCTGGAGGAAGAGCTTGTCATTGCCCCTTATTCAGATGCATCGGTCTTTCTATGTTTATTCTTTGAATTTAAGCAGAACCAGTTCTTAAAATAGAGCAGTCTTTTGGATGTCTTTTTTCAAGTGTTCTCTCATTGCTTTAAATGGGAAGAGCTCACGTGTATCAAGTTGTTCTTTCAAAACATCTTTCAGGAAGAACTCCCTGTCCTCAGAGGCTTCCAGCTGAGTACCCAGGCCAGAGATGTTTTCTTCATGCTATCTTTAATACAAATAATAGGTGGCCAATTACCCTTCCTCATGTGAGTAGTCCCAAGACCTGGCCTCAGTTTCACCTTTTGAGGGATGATTGACCATCATGGCCATCTCAGAGCTAGTTCCCAAGCTACTGACATTTAGGAAAAACCCCTATATTACATATCCAATGTCACAATGGAAAAGAATCATGAGTACAAGCTGATTCCCAGTTCCTTCACTAAGTCTTCCAAAGGATATGGAGGGTGATCTGTGAGTATAAGAACCCATGACAATGTCTTTTATGTTTCTCATTTCAGTTACGTACAAGTTCATGAAACACACTGCCTTTGATAAGAATTTACTCTGAAATGGATTTTTTTCCTGCCTGTAAATACCTTGCTTTCAGTGCAGGTAACATTTCAAATTTATATTTTGTGTTGTTACTTGCTTAGAATCTCTGCTTTCTGGGCTATTGTAGGTAGTGTTATGGCTTAGTATAAACTTCAAACTTTTAAAAAGAAGAAAAGCACCTTACATTTCTCTCAGTTCTTTATAATTAAAGGAACAAAAAGCTGAAGCTAGGTAGGAAGCAGTTTCCATAATCAGGATGTATGCCACTCTAATAACATAAAATGATCAAGGGAAAAATCCTTAGCCCTGAGGCATTGTGCATGAATGAATTAAGGGTTATTTTAGCAGCATGTAAGCCATTCAATCTGCTCTTTCTGTAGCGTTTTCAGGACCTGGACAAACTGACCTCAGAAGAAAAAAAGTTCAGGAACCACAATGTTCAGCATTTTGTTGATACAAAAAAAAGTTTTTTATATATATATATGTATATGACATAAAAACTGTCCTCATAGAATCAGAGACTAATTAGCTTGGAAGGGGCCTCCAGAGATTTAAGTCCGACCTTTGCTCAAACAGGGCCAACTTCAAATCTGGTTGCTCAGGACTTTGTCCAGATGGGAAGAGCTCCATCCTTGTCCAGCTTGAAGGACGGATATGCCACAACTCCTCTCGGAAATCTGTTACTGTGTTTGACCCTTCTCATTATGAAGAATTTCTAATACCAATTTCCCTTGCTGAACTTTGTGTGTGCTGCCTCTTGGTCTTTTGGTGTTTACCTCCAAAACCAGCCTGGGTCCACCTTCTGTGTACCCACTGTAGGCAGTGGAAAACAACAAATAATTCGTTCTTAGCCTTCCTCTTCTGTGGCTGAGCAAACTTAAACATATCTACAACCAAAACAATTGCATCTATAGAAATTGCTTTTGAGCTTTGCATGCATTGTGTCTTAGTGGTTACACCTATAGCAAATGGAGTCTGTCCTGGGTGTGGCTAGGATAGGGTTAATTCTCACCAGAAGTTGGGAGGTGACACAGCCAGGACAGGTGACCCAAACTATCCAAATCTGATATTCCATACCAATGACATCATGCTTAGTATAAAAGGGAGCTAGCTGGGGAGGGGTGGCATGGCTCCAGGACTTGGGCCTCTGGGATGGCCCAGCTTTTGGATGTGTCCGAGCTGTACGGTCTGAGTTTTGTGGTTTGGTGAGAGACTGCATTGTGCATCACCACTTTTGTAGGCTCTGTGATGAGTCCTGTTGTCGTTTCCCTCTCCCCGTGCTGTTCCAGCAAACTGTCCTTATCCCAGCCCATGAGATTTCCCTTTGCTTCCCCATTCTCCTCCCAAACCTGATGAGGGGCGGGAGAGGGAGGTGAGCAAGGAACAATGTGGTGCCCAGCTGAGGTTGGGGTTGAACCACAACGGACTCCTTGGGAAGAAAAGCAGTGTTCAAAGTTTCAACTTGCTATTTGATAGTCAGGCATCTTTACATTCTGAAAGTAGGCACTTTGCAGGCAGCCAAGGACCTTAAACAAAGTGATGGTATTTCAGCCTTGAAATGAAATACCAACTCAGTCTTTCCAAATAATATCTCTAAAAACTTCATTATAGCCCTCAAGTAAGCAGATGTAACTAAAAGGACACACTCAAAGAACTGAAAAAAGAATGAAGCAAGTGTCATTTTCATTATTACTTTTGTAATAATAGTTTAATTTCTCTACAGCTCATTAATACTGTCAATCATTAAGTCTCATAAAAATGGGAATACCTGTGTATTTCATTGAATTTTTAAAGGGAAAATTACACATACTCCATTTTTTGTGATGTGAAAAAATGTTGATGAGCTGTCTACAGCAGGTCTTGATCCCAAGTGGGAGGGCTTGCTGCATTATCTTACACTGCACTGCATGCTTGGAAGAAGCCAGATTGGAATAAAATAGTAACATGAAACCATTCTTGATCTTCCTCACAGCCATCTGCCTTGGATCTGAGGCCAAAGGGTTTAGTTCTGAGGTCTTGATCTGTCTGAACAAACAACAGGCTATTTAAAACAAAGACTGAACATTGAACAACTCTCAGTTAATGTTTACATTGCAGAGTTTATAACTATTATATTTAATGCTGTACAAATATATGGTACATTTATAGCAATACATCTGTCACCTATTACAGAAGGCCTACAAGATAAGACCCTAAGGTTGATCAGAAACAGAATTGTCCTGGCTCTGTCCCGTCTAGAAACCGCTATCTCGCAATGACCGTCGATGCATTTTAAGATGTGATGTTTCTCCAGGTAGGTGGTTTTTCACTGTCCTTCACTCAGAAGGGGTGCAACTGGTGCCAGCAGGATGTGTTCTACTTGCTCCATTCATACCACTAGAAAATGGTGGTATAAAGCATGAGGCAGCCTTTGAAAATACACCTTCTACATCTACTGAATTTTATTTGCATTCTTATGAACATAAAACATTGTCTCTGCACCAGAAAATACAGTGATGTAAAAATGGATGTGGTCCTTCCCCGAATCTCACAGCATCTGTTTAGGACACAGACTCTGACTATTTGATTCTGTCTACAAAAGGAGATGGAGGTCACTTTGTAAGAAATGGAGATGGAAACAGCCCCAGCCCATGTTACATGCAGGTTACCTCTCTCGCACGTGTCTAGGAAAAGAAGGGTCTAGATCTAGAAGGGTCTGCATGTATCTAAGAAAAGGACCCTGTAAGTCACATCAAGGAGCAGTTTATTCACCAGGCAACTGGAAAGCCTGTATGTTCCTGGCAGACAAGACATTGCAAATATCCTGCATATTTATTTTAAGATAAACCATAAAAAAGAGATCGGTATCACCAAAATATATGTTGCAAGGGAGACCAAGGCATCAGATAAATTGCAGTGTTTGGCCTGTATCTGAGAGACTTGCCTCAAGCCTCCATAATTGCTACAGTCTGCTGTGTAACAAGGATGGCAATGCAACAGGTAGGTCAGAGGGGAAGAACAAGCTCCATTCCCTACAGAGAAATTACACTCTTACATAAAACCAGGGCACTCTTTCTGGAAGGTCTGTGTATATTCATGCAGAAAAGAAGAACCAAACATAATTACTTGCAATGCTACCATGCGTATAATTACAGTTGTGATAATATGTGAAATGAGCCAAAACATTTGCTGGTCTGTTTTCTTTAGAAGGACCCAGAAAACACCATAATAGTAACCCTACCAATCCAGAAAAGGACAAGTTCTGTGTCACATGGACATAGCTTGGAAGAAATTTTCTCTGTCTTGCCACATGCAAAGAGACTTGGATTTTTTTATTCTGTGTGCTAGGTTACTGTGCAGCCTAAGAATTAAAAGCCATTGTTTCTGAAATAGATTATTTATCTTTGCTTTCCTGCCTTAGCTCTTTCTTTTGTCTTCTAGTTTGGTAGTTTTCTAGATCCTTACAGTATATGAACCTCAGAAACATTCCCAGTGGGAAGATGGACCTGTTTCCCATACATCGATTGTTGTAAAGCATTTGCAGATTTGCTTTCCTTTTGTCGCTTTTCACTGACCCCTTAAAAGCAGACACCGGTCCCCCATGGTTTTGCAGTCCACAGCCTGAAAACTCTTGCTGTAGACACTTTCACGTTTGATAATGCATTTCTCTGCCATTGTGTTTTTAAGCAGCTGCTCTTCCGAAGTAGGTCAGCATGTGCCAGCAGCTCATGATCTGGAGAAAAGGGGACACTCTGGGTCATGTCTCACCACGTCTGTGAGAGTCCTGATCCATGAATTGAGCGTCTATTAAACTGCTACTTCAATTTCTAGGATCATGCAGGCACACGTACGCAAGCACAGAGCACACTATCTTTTTTAATCATGACCAAACATCTTCTTCCGACTTAGGGATTTATGAGCTGGGCAAGTCATCGCTGCTGAGTGGATTTTTCCAGAGCACTGAAGAAAGAAAATTTGTGTGGGGATGGCAGGATTCAAGCTCCTCTTACTTAATGAGGAACTCCCAGCCTCATCTGCAGTGACCTTTATGGCAAGCCTCCCACAGACTTCAGTCGGGTCAGGGTTTTGCTTTGAAAACTGCATGCTGGAACATGTCGCTGTGCTCAAAGAGTGTTTACAACTTGAGGGAAATGGAACTTGCCCATTTAATGCAGAGGGCTTTTAAATCCCCGAGCGGTTCATTCTCCAGTGTTAACTTCCCCAGCATAATATACCGCATTGTAACCTCAGACCCCGGGGCTCAGCCATCTGTAACCAAGACCCAGACTTGCAAAGAGTAACAGGGCTCCAAAATGACATCAAGTTAGGCATATTACGAAATTACGAAGCTCTTGGTTTAGCTGTACAATTTTTCCCTGGACGATGGGGAAATTTATTTCAGGGTTGCCCAATGTCAAGACAAACATGACAGAATAGCAAACCCTTCTCCAGTGTTTTTCAACATGTGGTCACTTTCTGTGCCCACAAGGGACTCACTCGACATATCCTTCCAAGACCAGAACTAGCTACGTGGTTGAATAAAATGCTTAGGGGATAAGTGGTTTGATTACTGTAAATGTAATCTTGCTTAATCTACTAAGTGATGTAGTTCCACCTGGTGGTAAAAATATTAAGATTTTATCTTTGTAGATTTGTTAGAAAGGTGCCAGATGGTACAAGGTATCCCCACTTTGCTTATTGGAAAAGCATCCAGCAGGTACAGAGAGACAAATTTATATTTTTGGTGGCAAAATATGTCTGTTATAACCTAGTTAGCTTTCAGCAATGTTTAAGAAAGTGCGTAAACACTCATTCGAACTCTAGAAGAATTAATTGTTATTGAGAACTTTAAAACATGAACCTGTTATCTTCTACCAGCATATAAAGATAGATTAGTTTGTATCTGTCAGCGACTCAACTTTGATGAATTTAAAAAAAAAAAAAATAATGTCCTCACTATTTGAAAACCCCTAGTACTGGGATTAATTTTTTTCCCCATTTCTCTCCACTAGACTCTAATGACTTGAATGCCATTATCCCATTTCCTACCGAGTTTGCCTGAGACTTGAAATACCAGAAATTATTGCTCCTGCAGAGCAAGTAACTGTGTCAAGCAACACAATACTACTGCGAGTATGCTGTTCCAGATGCTCAAATAAATAAGAAAAGGTGGCTTTTAGAGGAAAATTTACTTGCTATTTTGTCAAAACGTGTGCGTTCCATTAGCAGTAAGCAGAACATCAGCAAGCAGCAATCACAGTGCTATCATATTTGCTCTTTTAGTTCTAAAGTTACAGACTTTAGGCAAGAAAAGATCACTTGAACAGAACAAAGACTTTTTTTTGCAGTAAAATACTACTGTCACTAACCATAACTGCAAAGATGAAAAATCTCCTTCTTATGGTTTCAGTTATCCTCTATTAAAAATATTGAGTTTTAGTTCTAGGCTGAGCTTGTCTAGCTTCAAATCCGAGCTTTAAGCCAGATTTTGCAGTGCCATTGCCTACTAAAGGCTCTGCCAAAGACAGGTCTGTTCCTTGGAGCCCCGCTCAGCCACACAGTCGCCACATCACTGTGTTCTCATCTCACCACAATGAGAACTTCTCCTTTGTTGGTACAGAACAAACTTAAAAAACTAGCTCCTTAGTCCCTTTAACACATTCCCTAAGTACACGTTTTGTACACATTGTGCTGGTTTTGCTCCCCTGCACTTGAAGCCAGTCCAGTTTCCTTGGGAAATCCCATGGCACACATGCACACACATGCTTTCCTAGAGTGCCATTGTAGGGACTCACAGTACACTCTGCTTTATTCCTTCGCAGACATACAAGGCTGAAATTGAAGAAAGATGTGTGGTCTATAGCATGGTGACTCCTTACTTTTTAATAGCAGTGATGCAGAAACACAAAGAAAATAATGGAACTCTATACTTCACACTTCAGGGTCCTCAACACTCTCAAATTCAGTGTTTTCACTGTGGACCTCCTAAGCACAGATATTTTTCCTGTAGCTTCAAGTTTCTCCTCTGAATCACTATGAAGATAAAGCTGGTATAATCTCTGCAATAAATTTCATTTCTTTTTGGTTGATATCGCTGTGTAATCCATCCTCTTCAGACTACAAAGCAATTCTGCTCATCTTCACACCTGTCCAATTATTTGTGGCTTGTGAATCCATTCTCTGACTTTTTAGGCACATTGGTTTTGAATGACATTACCACAAATTGTCTTTTTTGTTGTTGTTGTTCAGATCCCCAGTGAGATTCGCTTCCCCTCTCCCCACCCCATTAAAGATATTGCAGAAACTTTGTTTTTCTGTGTTTCTACTTCCCGTTCTTTGAACATATTTCCAATCTGACTGGCAGCCATCACAGTTCCACATTGCTCCCAAGAGACTAGTACCAAACAATAGATTGTACCAGCAGCAAGTATTTATAATTTTGGACCTTTGTAGCATCAGACAGACTCTATAGGGCTTACAAAACCAGGCTCCTGAAACTGCCATTTCTCTAGATAAAACAAAACACTTCTTAACCTTGTCTTCGATAAGCAGAATAGGTGGTGCAACTTGGCAGCAACATCATAAATCATGGTGATTTTCTCTCAAGCTTCAAGACATTATCAAAGTCCTTCTCTGGCTGTCAATATGGTACAATTATTTAATGATCATACCAGTGATTATATCATAAAATAGCTTAATTAATATAATTTCAAAGTGTTCATGGATATAATGGTAGGCAACAGGCTACTGTTTCCAAAAGGATGCCATAAGCACTGTGTTACTCAGGTACATTCCCAATTTCATTTTCTCATCAAATTTTTCATCTGAAGCTGTTGTAGTGACATGGCATTAAAGAGCTTGTGTGGTGGTTTGAGCATTTTTATGGACAGTAGAAGTTTGAATTTCATGGAAAAGAAGCAAAATTGGGAATCCATCTAATAACAACCTCCAACCATTGAGCTGATCTCTGACAGTCTGCTCTGTTTTAAGTTATATTTTAAGAGGATGAACCACTGTTCTGTACAGTTTGCTGGAGCTGAAACATCTTACTCAGCAAAGATAAAAAAATGTGATTTCATAATGATAATCTAGTCATAAGATCATGCAATATGGGACTATGTCTTGCAGAGGTCACTGGGCCTTTCTGAAGACAAGGCCATCTTTTTTAAAGCACCCCTTCTTCCTCGGTTGAATGTAAATCAAACACCTTGTGCACATCAAAGGACAAATCAAGCTATAACTACCTGGTCCAGACAAGTCATGAAAATTGCCCAACATTGAAAACTGTCTTCACTTTTTCTCCATCACTCATGCATTTCCCTCACACACGCAGCAGTCTGGTTTCCTCCAGCTGTGATTCTTCCTCTGCATCCACAAAACCTCAAAAAGGGTCCTGAGGATTAAATGTGAGGAAGGACGGGGGCAGGGTGTCATTCTAAGGAGAAGATTGTTCAGATTAAAGTGTAATGTAATAAACCAAGCCTTTCAGAAATATGCACTTACAGGCATTTAACTATAAGCAGACCATTTCATAGCTTTTATTACACTGGACTCCTGCCAGTAAATGAAAATTGTGCGGAACGTGCAACTTTCACAATGAGATTTTTTGCCTTATTGCATCTAACGACCAGAGACAGCAGTCACTTCCACTGGTGCTCTGCCTTTAGCCCCCTTCTGAGATTTAGGCCATTAAATTGCTTCCACATGACAGGACTTGGAATGCCGAAAATCAATCTAACTTACGATTCTGAAGTTTAGTTTCCTTTAAAGAGTCGTGTTTCAAAAGTTTGCAGCTGAACCTCTTCATGTTCTAGCTTCAAGCCTGGATCATTTAAAGGTAATTTAAACACTATGACAAGATTGTAACATAAGCTCTTTCTCTGCATTCATTTTTCAATATGAAAGAATTAACAGAAGAAAAAAATTATAGAAGGGCACTAATATTAAGGCACTAATTGTGGAAAGTATCAGGAAGAATGAAGATTGTCTGGTTGCTGTTTATTTGCACAAGTCATTGGCTATACAGTTCAACAGCTCGTTTTCAAGCTTTCCTCTCCCTGACACAGATGAGGACGCACACTAATCTAGTTTCTGGCAAACTAGTGCTATACTGAATGATGAATTTGGACATCACTGGTCAATCTTCCAGGGTAAAGAAAGGTAAAGAAAGCTAGCCCATTTCTATTTTTGTTTATTCCAGCCCCACTTGGACTGAAATCTCTGCCTAGGGGGGAAAAAAAGAAAAAAGGAATAGAAAAAAAAAAAGTGCTTTTTTTAAGTGCTTTTGATACATTTGTTCCTACTGGCCATGAAAAAGCTGTATTAATTTCTTAGCTAATTTCTACATCATCGTTTCACTATGTTGAACCTTGCTGTCCATTTTGAAGGTCTTTTCAGCAAGATTAAAAGCAGTATAATAAGTGATGTATAAACATTTGGATATTCTGTTGTTTACTAAACAGAATGCAAAGCATTTGCTTTTTTCCCGGGGTCCTTCTTTGCACTATCCAGCCCTGATTTATGGCCTGAGGGTTAACATTATACAAACAACCATTTATTTCTGAAGAAATGCGATCATTACGAAGCTATTCCATTGGTTGAAGAAGAACCTCTGTTTTCTTTCTCCCGTCTGGGTTGAGGTAATTGCCTTAGGCTGCAGGCAGGAGAATGGAAAGCAGATGAAGCATGTTGAGGATTAACCACACAAAGAAACTGCCTAGATAAAGAAAGGGCCACGGTAGGAGGAGGAGAAAAAGTCTCCCAGCCTAGACACAACAGGCAAACTGGAAGAGAAACTGCACATAGCT
>VZTU01020548.1:16328-35929 GCA_013400835.1 Zapornia atra | reverse complement strand
TCCCTTATGGCTTCAGTAGCCTAGGTAGCAAGCTGCTGTTTATAATATGATTTTCAGATTGGAGTGGTCAGGACCAGACCTCACCAGCCTCCCACCACCTCCTACCTGTCCTGGGGATACTCAACTTCTCTGGCACATCAGGCCCACACTGTGCCCTGGCAATATCCAAGCTGATGTTTTTGCTTGCTTTTGCTTCAGTTTCAAGTAGAACATTCCAAACTCATTCATATGGTTAGATAAATCATCCATCAGGCATTTTTATACCAGTCATACAAAAGCAGAGTCAGCAAAGACATGTCACAGGGCAATGTATGTCCCTGGAATAATTGAACTGTTTCTCAGCATCTTTTCCTTCCTTTTGTCTCTTGTCTGCCTTTTCATTGGCTTTTTGCTGTTGAAAATCATCTTTATTCTAGATAAATCACAGTGGAAACTGCTAGAAAAGCACCGTTACTTTAATGTTGCCAGAGCAAAAAGGAAACCACGACACACTCTTTTTATTTATTTTTTTTTCAGTGCTATTAAGTCTTTTTTAGATATTTGATTCCACTTACATGGATAGTACTTCTGCACACAGTACCCAACTGAGACCACTATCCTGATTGCTGCTCAGCTGGTGATGGGGAACCAAGACACTTGACTGAATGACTCAGCCAGAATAAGATGGAGTCCATTCAGTCAAAGAGGCATAAAGGCAAATGTCATTTCAAGAATCATGGTAAGTGTATCATTACAGCAGAGATACAATGATGAGGGAATCTTTCTCCGCAATAGCTCCACTGTTTAATCCATTACGTGGGATTTCTTATTTTTAACCCTTAGCTTGATCATGACAGTGGAAACTTTGCAATACAGTTACAGTAGGCACATGTTAGGGTGGCAGAGAATCAACACTGTCACTCAGGTATGGAGGTTTCTCATTCAGCTTTCTGATTTTAAGAATGCAGGTGCAACCCTGCCTTGGCTCACATCCTTCACATCATGAGACGCCATTGAGTTCCCTTGTACAACTGAAGCTTAGCTGTAAATAGAGCCTTCTCCACCTCCTAATTATTTTACTTAGTAATCAAGAAACATGATTATGATATTGTTCCTCACCATGAGTCATGCCGTACAACCGTAGCTGGTACACATTAATCTTCAGTAGCTACTCAGCTTTATTTCAGGTTGCAGGGCTTTGACCTTTGTGAGTTTGCCAGGCACAACAGGCACATTTCTTTTGCAATGTTGTTGAAGTGAGCAATGGGGAAGCCTTGCTAGAGCAGAGGTAGTCAAGAAAGAGTTTAAGTACTACCATTGCTACTTTTACTTCAGACTCTGAAAGGTTATTCTTCCCTTTGGTCTGGCATTAAAATGAATTATTCTAATAAGCAGACTATTCATTTTACTTAAAGCAGTAATATTTTAACAGAGGCAGTTATTTTAATTAGTGAGGGAGAGCTATCTTAAAGCACCTAATGTAAAAAGAGATGGTATTATAAATGTAGAGAGCAGTTAGAAAAAAGCAAGAGAATGTAAATTATGGATGGGAAAACCCACCCCATAGAACAGAAAGAACAAACAATGCAAACTATGTCAAGTTGAGTTTCAAGCTCTCTCCTCACTTTTGTAGCTGTAATATGGTAGCTCAGTGTGTATAAGGAACCTTTCATGGTTCCTGATGTAGGTCTTAGAGAATTAGATTACAGCTTTCTGCTAGTGGTTGATAGTTGCAGTACAGGATAAACTATCCCAATAAACTTCCATGTTAAACTTCTTGGTTTGGTTTTGATACACTGTTGGAGAATGTGTATGTGTAGTTATTATTTAGTTTGTTGTAGCACAATTATGTCAGTAAAAGCTCAGTAACAGACATTTTGCGTGCAACCAGGTATACATCTGCTACAATATTTAATGTTTTCTCTTCCACTTCTGTTCACCTTTTGTGTGGTAAAAAGATACTATAGAGCATAAACTAAAGAAAGCCTTTCCTTCTCAGAGGAACTAAGTGAACATTCAGCTGCTAAACAAAAGTGTTGCTGAAGACATTGTGTGCTATTCCAGCTTTGTTTTTGTTTTTTGTTTGTGGGGTTTTTTTTGTTTGTTTCGGTTTTGGTGGGTTATTTTGGAAGGGATTTTCTTGTTTTTCTGTTTATTAGGGTAATTCTGGGACTGCAGTTGATGGGAGTGAAGTGACAAAAGGCGTGGCACTGCTGAGTCAGTAAGGATCACTCTTCCTAAGAAGCTATTACTGAGTTGCAGCAGTTTCAGGAACCAACATACCATTTTTTTATGTAGCATGTTTTCAGGGCTTCTGACTCACTGGAGTCATTAAGCTCTTGTAGCACATTTCATAGGAGACTGATTGTCATCCCCCACTGCCTTGAACTAAGTCCAGAATGCAATGAGAGAACTCAATAATGTTTTAGGTTACATGATCCTGTGGTTTTTTCCCTCCTCTGCTTCACTTTAACCACTTTTTTTTTTTCTCTCTATGAGAGAAAAGACCTATTAGCTAAAGAGTAGCAAAGTAGAATGGGTGCTCTCTTCCATTTAGATGCACAGGTAATGCATCGAGGAAGGGGAGAGGGAGGTGCTGGTCTCTTCTCCCTGGGATTCAATGTCAGGACTTGTGGCTATGGTTCCAAGCTGTGCCAGGGGTGGTTGAGACTTAACTGAAAACATTTATTTATCAAGTGAGTGGTTAAACAGTGGATCAGACTTCCTAGAGAGGTGATCAATGCCCCAAGCTTGTCAGTGGTTAAGAGGCATTTGGACACTGCTCTTCACAACATGCTTTAATTTTTGTCTGGTCCTGAATTGGTCAGGCAGTTGACTAGATGATTGTTCTATGTTTCCTACAACTGAAATAACTGAAATTATTCTATTCTTTTCACAGAATCACAGAATGATAAGGGTTGGAAGGGACCGCTGGAGATCATCTAGTCCAACTCCCCTGTCAGAGCAGGATCACCTGGAGCAGGTTGCACAGGACAGCATCCAGATGGATTTTGAGTGTCTCCAGAGATGAGACTTGACAACCTCTATGGGCAGCCTGTTACACTGCTCTTCCACCCTCACATTGAAGAAGTCTCTTCTCATGTCTAGGTGGAACTTCCTATTTTCCATGCATATTGCCTCTTGTCCTGTCACTAGGCACCACTGAAAAAGACTGACTCCATCCTCCTGACACCCAGCTCTCAAGTATTTATAAACATTGATAAGATCCCCTCAGTCTTCTCTTCTTTAGGCTAAAAAGTCCCAAGTCCTTCAGCCTCTCTTCATAAGAGATATGTTCTAGTCCCCTAATCAGCTTCATAGCTTCCTGTCCTTGAACCAGGCAGCCCAGAACTCCACACAATATTCCAGAAGAAGCCTCACCAGTGCCAAGTAGAGGGGGAGGGGAGCCTCCCTCAATCCACTGGCCACACTTTTCTTGATATACCCCAGGATGCCCATGGCTACGTTTCAATTCCTATTTTTATTTCTATCCCTTTCTCTATTTTTATTTCTATCTCTATTTCTATTCTGTTCATCTCAAAATTTTATAACTCTTGGGGTTTCCTTGCATTTCTGTCCTTGTACAATAGTCTGTGCTCTTGCTTTCATTTCAGAGTCAGATACTGGACTCAGTACAGATACTGAGCTGAGTACAAATCATTAGCCTCACATTTCCTGTCTTACAGTGACTGCTGGAAGACAAGTAAGAGGTGAAGTCTTTCTCAGGCCTGATAATAAGATCTACCTCAACCTGAGACAGAAGATCCATCTCTCTATTTTGTCATACGTAAAGACAGGCTTTCCTGTGCCTTCTCCACTCCCCCTGGAAAGGATTGCTTTTCTCTTCCCTGGTTCAGTTCTATACACAAAAGAAAAAAATTAGATTAATTAGAAGTGAAGAAGAATAAATAAGGTTTTTAAAAGAAAGTTCTGGCATATCAGAGAATATTATTTAATTCTACTCTTCTACTTAAATCTCAGAAGTATTTTCCTCACCTTTGACAAGCAATATCATTAAGGCCTAGCTTGCAAGATGCACTGAATGATGGATAGAAAGATCATGCTCATAAGCATGATAGCTATCTAGATCTTACTTTATTGGATCTTGGCAGTAAAATTACTACTATATGGATGCCTAACCATTTGGAAGGCCTTTCCATGAAAGCAGAGACAGGAAGGAATGAGGGAAGAAACTTCCCAGACTTGAAGAATTAATGTAAGGGAAACTTGAGAGAAAAACAGGCTGCAAAATTTCTTCCTGGTAATGGAACCAGCTTAAATCAATTGCTCAGAGTTTTTGCTAATTTCTCACCTTTCCATATTGACAGGAATGAATATGGATAAAATTTTATAGATTTTCAATAGCTAGATACTTCTTGAGCTACAGGGCAAGTAGCATAGTTTGTGTCACCAATCATAAAGGTGTCCCAGTGATGAAAAGACTATTAAAGAATTAAAGCTGTTGTACCACAGAGGTTCTGGATTGCTTCAAGCTGCATAACATACATTGAGTGAGAAAACTGTCTTCTCTGTCTTCCAAGCTGAACATCTCTAAAAGAACCACAATCATAAAAAAACCCCACCAGAAACCTCATAAACTGTCAGCCTCACAGTCCTATCCATCTGGTACACTTTCAGGCAGCAGAGCTGTCTCCAATCCCCTTTTACACCCACAATCTCTTAGTAGTAGTGTGTCTATTTTCCTTCTGAGTGAAAGGTTAAAGCTACATGCATCAGCCACAATAGCTACCACATGGATTTCCATTCATAAACCTGAGAGTGCTTGAGGGATCGCAGGCTGTGCACACCAGCTGCTACTTTACTCTGTCCCCATCTGTTTTAATGATTCCCTTCCCTAGACCTGTCAGAACCAACTGCACAGCATTTGTTGTGGTTTCCCAAAAAAGTGCAAGCTGAAACCACTTCCAACTGGCCCTCCTTCTTAAAGAGCCTCATCAGTTATTCCTGTTATTTCTTCCCGTTCATTCAAGACACTGATATTTTCATATTTAATACAGAATGAAACTCAGGGTTTTATCACATGAGGCTTTCACAGTGATTGGCAGTGACACTCATGTAACTCCTAGAAGACCTTCCCTGGGGGCAGGCATGCATCGTGGGGTGCCTGTGGAGGATGCCTCAAATGGGGATGAAAGGACAGAGACCTTTGTTGCTAAAGCTCTGTCCTCTACCGTTGTACATGCTTATGTTGTCCCTTGTGAGCTTCCCCCCAAGGTGGAAAATTATATTCCTCTTCCTCTCCAGGCTCATAAAACTCTCCAAACAGCAACATCATCATTTTCAGGAAGGACTGAACAGTTGAAAGTGGTTTTTCAAGGATCATGAAGGCCAAAGCTAGGCTTTTTCTCTAGTCAGTGTTTTCTTCCACACGGCACTGACCTACCATACACAACACTATAGTATAGTTACTTAACGGCTGGCAGCTATGGTTATTTCTAAGCTGTGTGAGCAACCCCTCTAGTAAAATCAGCGGCAGTTGTGGAGTTCCAGATGAACAATCACACACATTTATCTTACTCAAAAAAAAATTCTACTGGAAGATTTTTTGATGTTTAAGGTTTTATTATTTATGCACAAGAATTCTAGTCCCCTTGTCTCTTCAGCAGGCTATTTTAAAGAAAAAAATTGCTATTACACAAACACGTCCAAGATTTTATAGGTTTGTTTGTGAAGCAGTACCTACAGCCTTTGTAGTTATTGAGAAACTGTAATTTTGCTTTTCAGAGTAAATTTTGCTATTCTTATGTCTTTTATCATTTACATATTTGCAAAACTGGGGACAAATCTGTGAGATTGCATTATGCCACTCTCGAAGGCTGATGGCAACTAAAGGTTTTCAGTGAGGCTAAATTAATTTATTAGCAGAAATCTTTTGTCAGCAGCATGAGATGATGTGTGTCCAAGAACAGCCTTTGTTCCTGCCATCCATAATGTATAGAACTTGATTTTTTGTACAACTTTAGGCCTCCGGGAATGTATGCCAAAAAGCAAATAGATATGCCAAATTTGAATGCAGAATTCTATTTGGTTTCTAGGATTTTTAATATTTAGGCTAGACATGATGAAGAATTAGAAAACAATCATGACAAAAAGAATGTCTGATTTACAGTAGATAAGCAGTAAGGGTGAGGTGATCTAGAGAACTCATGACAATATTGGGTATTTATGTAGTTAATCATATGAGTCTGCATTTGAATTTTCATCAAAGGATTATTTTCTTTTTCGCTGAAGTATGTATATCTTCAGAGGACTTCAAACCTTTCAACCTTACCTAAAAACCAGGGCATTGATGTCAACAACATCACTTTCTCCTTTCCTTTCAATAACCAAATTTGCACCACAAGATGGCAATCTAAAGCAATCTTCTATAAAATTGACATAGTGCATGATGTCTGTTGATAGAAATTACTTCAAAATACTTCTGTTAAACCCATGTTGTGAATCTGTATCAATCATGTTTTTGGAATAACCAGGCCAACGTATGAAAATCATGATGTATGTTTTGACTCACATCAAGGAGTCAAATCTAGAGCTATTTTTAAAATCCCTAACGTAGTTAGATTATCTCAATAGAGAAATTCCCTGAAAATTGCCTGAATACAGACAAATGTTTTAATAAAGGAAAAAAAAAAAAAAGGATAGTATAGTAAAACATCTTTTTTAAAGTAGCAATAATATTCATAATTGAAATATCCAAGGAGAAATGTCTCAACATAAGTGTAAGACTTGAATTCTCTAGGGAACATTTGCAGTTTCCTAGCAATTAACTTAGCAGCTATTTTTTTCTATGATTCAGAACTAATGCAAATCCCCTAATAATGTAACAAATCTGACACTATGCCCATGTGCAGTATTTCAGCAATATACACTTATTTAAATTTCCATAAAAGATTATAAATAACTATATCCACTAGTAGCACTAATACACAGAGAACAGTGAAATGGAGTTAAGGTGTAATGCACTGTTTCAGTATTTACATTTATTTTTATCTCAATAGGAGATTATGATTACTACGTGATTACTGTAGTTCAAATGACTAGCTCATGGAGGGGAGCAGCCAGTTAAATGTCTAATAGCAAATGAATTCAGATTGTTCTCAAAATAGTACATCAGAGAGCAGCTGCATGTTATTTGATTCAGACCTTCAAAAATACCTATAACTGAAGCTGCAAAGCACCAAGAGTAATTTTTAGCACTGGACACTCAGTAATTAAGAGAGGGTGAATATACTCATGAATATTAAATGAAAACTTACTAGATTTACTATGCCTGTGATTGTACACCTTTTGTCCATTCAAGCTTGTTTATACAAATAATCAGACCACAGTATTTTACAGAGAAATAATGAACTGTATGGAAACATTCAGTAACAAATCACAGATGAACAATATTGGTACTTCAATAACTATGAATATTTTTTGTAGATATTAGATAACAAAAGCAGCACAGTGTGAGGAAAGAAAATCAAAAGTCTTTCTGTCTTTATGGTGAGTTACACTAATTAATTACTATAACACAGAATTTTTGAGTGCCGAATGCTTCTCAAAAACCTGCAAGTGTTCAGAATAATTTGGAACACATATTAAAAAAAAATCCTCTTGAATAGATATAGTAGGAAGCAAAATAGAAAACAAAGTGCTTATTTATTCAAACAAGTCATCCCCTACTACCAATTTACTCAGCAAAATAAGTTCATTTTGTAATAGTTCTAAGTAAACCTTTTGTGAATGAGAAAGTATATAGAGTTAAGTCCATAGCAGACTGGAGATCAGAACTCGCAAAGCTCCAGGCCTCTGCCTACAGCAGCATCATCACAAATGTTATCTATCTGCATCCTAGTTCAATATTCATTGATGAATGAACAGTATTTTTACAAGATAAGAAATTACCTTCGGCATAAGATATTTTGGAGCCAGATTATCACTGCAAAATGCACCTACTCTGTGGCATTTGCCTTAAACAGGACAGGTTAAAGATGTTTATTTCATTTGGACTGTTACTTTTCTGCAGTTTTCCTAAAGGCAGATTTCAGCTGTAAGGAACAAAGTCACCAAGGTTTCCTCAGCACTTAGTATTGTCCCACTTAGAATGATTCAAAACTCTACACCTAATCAGTTTCCTTCCCCTTCTGCCTATTTTATTGAAAATGATATAGTTTGATGAAATATTGAAGATATATGAGAACATATAAGGAAGATCTTTTAAGGAAGTTATTCAAGTACCTGTGTCCTTAAAAGTCAGTTAAATAATGCCAGCTCAGGAATCCCAAATGTTCACCATGCTTTGGAGTACGAAAGGATAGTCACACAATAAAGCTGCCTTAGCTGGGAAAGAGACAGAAAATAGAATATTCAGCTAAGGAGGCAATGACAGCTTGTCTGAATGTTCTTGCAGGGTGAAATTCCTGTTACTGCAGAGGGCATTCAGCCCTGAGATGTAGGCCACTGGCCAAGAAGGCAGGTATGATTTGACCCAAACTACAACTGCAGGACCTGGGGCAGGCTCTCTGCCTTCATCTGAGTTTCAGGACAGAAGTATGAAAGTGAGAGGAAAGACAGGACAGTTAAGGTTGCCCCCACCATGCCCTGAAGATGCAGGCTGAAGTAAGGAAAAGGAATGACCACATCTCTCTCTACACACCAGCTAGGGCAACTGTGAAGCTTATTACCGCACTGGGTGTAAGAACTTGATAATAAACATCCCCTCCCCAGGCACTTATCATTCATAGGCAGAGTGCCTATAGCTGCCCTGTCAAAGTCACCTCTCTCTTTCCCCTGGTTATGCAGATTAGAGCTCTGGAAAAAAGGAAACCCGTAAGTACATACAGAATTTTCAATCTGCTTTGCTACGTTTAGATGGAGGTGACTACAAGATTTAGGAGCTGAGGATATGTATTGAAGTTCTGGCTATAGCTTCTGATATCCAGAATTAAACCAGCTGCCTTATAAAATAATAAGGCATTTGTAATTACAGGATAACAGATTGTAAGAGCATATTAAGGAGCTGCCTGAATGAAAGTGTATGAGACCTGCCAAGTATAAATTATATTAGACTTGATACAGATTTGGAATTTGTGGCAAAAGCAAAATGGTGGAAGATATTCTAATATTGTCCATCGTCTATAGGCCACAGTAAAATAGACTCTGTATTTCTTTTCTTCATATCTTTTATCTCCTTCTTTTCAAAGCCATAATGTCTCTGGAGGTACAGGATGGCACCTGTCATGATAGGTATGTATCTCTTCCTCCTCTCTCTGTGTACGCTCATGTGTGTGCAATTACAAGTATCAAACTAAATATTTGAATATGCAGTGTTAAATTATGCTCAGATATTTATGTAAGCACGATAGCCTTCATATTTCAAAAGCAATTTTAGTTGGTGCAGGTTTGGGAATGTGAAATGTTAGTGATACAGAATTCAACACCCTTGAAGTAGGCTAGTTTTCAAGCTGCAGACTTAAAAATACTATATAGAAATCCCCTAGTTGCTGTTGAAAGCACAGACATTTTAAGTTTATTGTGAGCAGTACCTGGGTGATTTGCCACAATACCAATGCTATAACCAATATTTTTTGCACAGAATTTTCTGGGGTAATTTAGAGAGGAGAAGTAGTTCATGACAAAAATAGAAACCCATAGCAGAAAAGATTTGGAGTCCTAGTATCCCAGTAAGAATCACAGGCTGCCTGCTCTACCAAATGACATACCTTTCACCTCCTGCTCCAGATGTACAACGTATATTTTAGTCTGTAACAGACAAGCATACTGACTGGGACATGACAGGCATGAGCCTATCTCTTTGTCTTACTTTATAGGTAGTTTACCATGGAATGTGAACTATCATTTTCCACAGACTATGGCAAAATTAATGTCAAGAATGAACATTGTGCCAAGTTCCTCCCCCAGACTTGAACATGAGCCACAGGATAGCTTTTCTTTTCTGTTGCCATTTTCACACATTGCCATTTTTATTTGGAAAAAAAAGAGGAAGGAAAAAAAGAAAAAAAAAAGTGAGAAATTTTGGCACCAAGTGATGTTACTGCACTGCAACAAATAATGTCACTATAGCAGAAGTAAAATGTATCAGTAAACCTGCAGCGGTCCTCTCCAAGATAAACATCTAGGTAGGCTTATATAGGACAGAGTTCAGTTTCTATCTTCTTGGTTCCTTGGGTTAGGAGGAGATTATCTGTGTGAATCCATCAGCCTTTGAATTCCAGGTTTAACTGAAGAGGAAACACCCTTCACTCTTCATAAAAAAAAAAATTAATGCCTGAGCCATCTGACAACTCTAGCTCTAAAATTCTACCATCCCAGAAACATGTTGAGCTCCATTATAAGTTGCTAATTTTTACCCAGGCTGAGTATGGTGCATGGCCTCTTTATTCTCACATCAGCTCCTGTAAAATGGGCATATATGCACACTTCTGACTGTTCTTGAAATAATCCATTCTTACCATGCTGAAAAGGGAATGCAAAACTTGACATTTTCTTTTGCTACCAAGATTTTTAAAAATATGCCAGTAAGGGAGTTTTTCTTGAAGAGTGAGAGAAGGGATCTTGCACTGGTATAGGCTTTTCTAAAATATGGATTGTGAATTTCACTTGACTAATGTAAAATAAGATGTATGGCTGCATAAAGTATAACACTCAGATAGAAGTGAATGTGATGCTGACCTTGATTACCTATACTGTTAAATTGTGTGCCTGTCCTCTGTAAGCTAATATGTTTCCATAAATAACTGCAAAGCAAACTTATCTTCCTCCTTCAAAAGGCGCTTTTAAAATTCTCCTTTGTTGCAGTACGTACAAGAAGCTTGACAACAGTTGTTAGGATGCTGGTGATCTGAGACTACCAACTGTCAGGTTGACTGGTGTTGTCAAAGTGTTCCTTGTTCTATCAGTCTGTCTTTTTCCATCTGCTGCATCTCACTTCCCATAACACACTCTTAGGAGTAAGGGACTGCTTCTGTATTTTCTGATGTACAGCACCGAGCACAACCGCTGCTAGTAGAGAAACAAAGGGAAAGAAGCAAACCAAAAATGATATTGTCCATTTATAAAATCTGAGAAATCTTCACAGGATGTAAAGATATAAAAATCCACAAGGTACTAATAGAGAGGACAGATTCATCCTATTAAAAAAACCAAAACAACCAATCCTGCAAAAACCCTGTTTGAAACATTTAGTTCATTTACGTAAAAAGAAATCTCTTTTTACATCACCTCTGGGTATGCAAGGTCCACGTGACCCCTGGCAACAGCTTCATTATCAATATAGAAGGACCACCGAGCCAGATAATGGGACAAGTGGTTATTAACCTGCCAGGAAGAAGACCCCAACAGGTAAAGAACAGCAGTGTTTACTACCTTATTTGACATCTCTGGCATAGCAAGTGGAGGCTGGAGCTGACATCTTTGCACAGAAATCATGTTTGTCTTTGCTATGCAGAAGCTTATTTCATGTGATGCTGAAGGATCCACCATTAATAGATCTTTCCTCTCACTGGGAGGAAATGGGTAAGTTATGTGCCACTGGGTAACATTGCTTCGGCAAATAGCTCTGCAGCTGCCCTCAGTGAAAACATTTTACCTCCTCCTATTCAAGTGCACACTGCCAGCAGCTCAGTTCAGATCCTGGCATTATAGAAGCCAAATTCCCGGTGATTTCAAAGGCACAAGGGCATCATGTATAGAAATGTGGAGTTGTTCCCACTGATCTTTCTGCAAAGCACAAAGCATCCTAGCACTGCATGTTGAGTACTAAATCAGGTGTGATCTTAAGAAGTTACTTATTAAACCCATAAAAAAAGCTGGAAATGAGGAACACATTTGAACAGTGCATCTTACTCTGTGTAATCTGAATACTAGTTAAAATAAAATCAATAATACTTTATTAATGTTTTCGTTAACAGTTAACTACAACCTTCAAAGATTTGATTTTAAAATTCTATTTGTCTGCAAAGGTTTATTGATGCGAGTATGTTCTTGACTTTGTAGCTTATTTCAGTGCTATTAGCATTGTAAAGACTCTTTTTGGGTTAGCGTGCCTTTTGATGCCAACTCACGTTTGTTTCTTGAAGCATAGTGCAGCTTTTTATTGCTAGCTATTTGAGTTGGGTTTGTTTGTTGTTAGACAACTGACGTAAAGTAATTACATTCTGGTTGGCTAATGAAGTGAGACTGGATATTTTGCCTATGAATCATTAGGGCAGAAGTAGAAGAATTTTGTTTAGCAGTAAAGCAACTCGTGTTTGTGCTTTAATTTCTAGATGTGATAAATAAGGAATGTAAAGTGCCTTGTAGACAGTTGAAACAGACAGTGTTAATTAACAAAAGGGATAGTGGGGACCTGACCCTCTGGTTCTCAAGCTATAGGCATCCCTGGCTATTTTGTTCTACAATAATTCAAAAGTAAGCTTCCAAACCTTGTCATAACATGATATTTTGGGATTGTACAACACCCAGGAATATTATTCTAAACTCGAGATAAATGACATTGTTAACTCCCAACCTGTTTCACCAATAAATTAATACATTCAAATATGTATATAAATATGGGGTTAGACTCTTGAAGAAGATATTCAAGAAAAGATAGCTTTACTAAAACCTGAAATAAAGATGTTAATTTATTAGAACTCTATGTAGTTAAATATGCAAACTAAGTAACTAAGTTGCTACATGATAGTAACTATGACAAACATTACTTGATCTGATTTGGAGACAAAACACCATTTGATTTTCATACTTTTGGGGACCAATTATTTAACTGTATCTGTTTCGAAAGATGGTGTGCTTATATTTATTTTCTGCCATAAGTCAAGGTAATGGGGTAATGACAGCTTGATGAATCAAGGAACTCATGGAGCTAAAGAGGAAGAAGAAATCATATGATCTCTGAAAGAAAGGTTAGACTTCACAGTAAGGTTAGAAAACTGTGGTTTGTATCTGCAGGGAGAAGACACAGAAGGCCAAAGCTCAGTTAGAGTCAAAACTGGCTGGTGTTTTGCCAAACAAGAAGGGCTTTTTAAAATACATTAATTGCAAGAGGAGATCTAAAGATAACTTCAAACTGATACTGGTTGAAGATGGTCACCTGACTGATAGGGATGAAGTAAGAGTGGATGTATTCAACGCTTTTTTTGACCTCAGTCTCTAACACAACTGCCAGCTCATGGGCTGCCAGGTCCCATGAGTTGGAGGACCACAAATGGAAACAGTGACTTTCTATTTGTGGACCTTGAAACTGTAAGGGACCAGCTGTGTCAGCTGGATGTTCACAAATGCATGGGGCCTGATAGAATTCACCCCAAGGCAGTGAAAGACCTAGAGAATATTATGGCAGGACCACTCTCAATCATCTACCAAAGGTCTTGGGAATCTGAGGAGTCCCTGAAGACTGGGAGCCAGTCCTATTCCAATTTACAAGTACATGAGAGAAGACCCAACAATCATCAGGCACAGTCAACGTGTTCACAAAGAGAAAGATCTGTTTAACTGATTTGATATCCTTCTATAATAAGGTCACCTGCATTGTGAAGGAAGAGAAGTGGTAGATATATTTTTTTCTGGATTTTAGTAAGGCTTCTAATGCCCTTTTCAGCATCTTTCTGGACAAGCTGTCTGACTGCAAGATGAGAAGGTTCATAGTGCACTGGGTGAAGAATTAGCTGAAGGGCAGAGCTCAATGGGTCATAGTGAAAGGGCTTACACCTGGATGGTGACAAGCAGTGTTCCTCAGGGCTCGATCCTAAGGCCAGCTCTGTCAATCATCTGGATGCAGGAGAGGTATGCATCAGTAAGTAAGTTTGCTGATGATACAAAACTGGGAGGTGTTGTTGACTCTCTGAAGGGACAAGAGGATCTAGATAGATTGGAACATTAGGCCATCATCAATGGTGTGAAACAAACATCAACTCAGTACTTGGGATGGAGTAACACCAGGCATAAATATAAATGGGGAGAGGGAGTGGTTGGAGAGCAGCCTGGCAGAAAGGGATCTGGGGCTGCAGGTCAAAAGCAGCTCAACAAGAGCCAGCAGTGTGCCCTGGAAGCTAAGGGGGCAAACCCATCCTGGGAGCATCAAACACAACATAACCAGCCTGTCAGAAGAGGGGATTGTCCTGCTGTACTCAGTGCTGGTGAGGCCTCACCACAAGTACTGTGTGCAGTTCTGGGTCCCACCATTTAAGGAGGGTGAAAGTCCATTGAATACATCATAGAATCATAGAATCATAGAATTGTAGGGGTTGGAAGGAACCTCAAGAGATCATCGGGTCCAACCCCCCTGCCAAAGCAGGCTCCCTAGGACATATCACTCAGATAGGCGTCCACATGGGTCATCACAAGAAACATTTTTGCTAAAGTGCCATAAATTCTCGACTTGATCTGCTTTATGCCAGTATAATATGGTCTCTTTGTTGCTCAGATGTTTGGAAAAATACAACACAGTAAGCTCTAAAAACCTGTCACATTGACATCAGTTACAAGGTTACTGATGTTACACACACACACACACACACTCATGATTTCACATGTTATTGTTCACACGTTACACACTCATGATTTCACAACTGTTACTCAGTTATACACACACACATGATTTCACATTTGAAATCTCACATGAATTCCATCTAGACCTTAGATTAAAATGAATCTGTGTCCTTGGAGCAGGAGATTTCTTTCAGGAGTTACAAAGCCTCATTTGGAAGGTTAGGTTTATTGGACTGCCACTTGAGGGATTCCTCTGTCAGGCCAGAAGCCCAGCATTAAGTCCCATCAGTCTTGCCCCGGTGAAACTTTTAATTCTTTTTTCTTACTCATTAGCTTCAGAGAATAAATGATCCAATGGTACAGAACAATGTGTCACATTATAAAGAGTCCTGCAAATTAAATGGAATGAATTGAATCAATGTGCCACGGTGAAAAGAAGTGCTCAGACCATATGCAGACTCATTTCAGGCAAGACGTCATCTCCTGAGAGGGATGTGCCTTGTATGAGCTGCAACCTCAACATCAGAAAAGTTTTAAAAACATTTGTGAGTGCTGTGATAGGCAGGTACCTGGTGTAGCAGTACATTGTAAAATCTCAAGTCTGCTAAAGAACACATATAAAGTAGTTTTACAGATTGAATTAATAGAATTCAATCTACTGTGAAAACCACACACACACAAAGATTTACACTTACCAATATTTGTAACTGATGACCATATAAATGCATCTTAGTACCTTCAGCATTCCTTTCTCATTTCCATAGATTTAAACTATTTAATATGTTAAAATATCTTAGTTGTATATAGTTCCTGCCAGTGCAAACTGGGAGATTTAGCTACAGAATGGATTTTTTTGTTCTGCCAGAACATACTTTCTCACATGTAAACATAAGTTGAATTAAAATAAATTTTAGAAATAAATATCTAATAATGAATGTTAGAAATGTGAACTGTCATCAACCTCCATAAAACAGATAATATTAAAAGAGGTCATAGAAACCTTAGCACTTCCTTGGGAACTCCAATTTCCCTTATAACCAGGATCTCACTTACAGAATCTACTATAGAAGATCAAATGTCACATTTAGTGTGTCACACTTTTTCCTGTGTAGTGTCTCTTTTAGAGGTGACAGTCTGGGTATGGGTTACAGACACATTATAAAACACAGGGTACAAAAGAAACTCCTCCCAAAGAAAGGCTTTTATGTTAACCCTTAAAGTTTTCTTATGTGGGACAGTTACTATCTGAATAGAAAAATACAATAGTTAACTGAATACAAGAAAATAGGTAAATCAAGTTATGATGTAAAGAATTATATTTCCAGGAATCCAAATGCCTCAAAAACAATAGTTGGTATTTTAGAACTATTTAAGAGACATGGCACTTTAATGCAGTGTGTTGCATGCAAAGTAAGCTTGCCTAAGGAAGGCCTACAGTAATAACAGTGCACAGTAGCAACTGAATAGGTGTGCTTTGTGCACATAAGACTGCACATCACTGTCTGGTAGCTTATCACCAGAAACAGTATGGAAAAACTGTTAATCTGTACTGAAAACAATTCAGTACTTACTGTGTACTTCCCAGGATTTGCTGGCAGTGCACCACATCCTGCAGCTATTTCTCTGGTCCTTACATTTTGAAAAAATAATTAAAAAATAAGTGCCCTGCAGTGTACTTCTGAAGCATGCATCACTCCTCGTTAAATTATGTCAGGTTTCATCATACCATATCATTTGATGTATATTAGTCCAATACCATCCGTGGATGACATTCCATTATTAATTTAAGGAGCTACTATCTAACATTTTCAACATGAATAAAATGACAGCGGTTACCAAAATAGTACAGTCAGCAGAAGTCCTTTTCGAAATTAAGAAGTAATGGTTCAGCTCATCCATAGTTTAAAATGAAAAGTTTTCATGGATGTGTTCCAGCTATAATAACTCAGTGATGAGAAGACTGAAGAAACAATAATTTATAAGGGAATACAGAGAAAACAAGAAAACATTCGAAATAAAAATATATAACCATATATATACTTGGTTACAATTAAAAGCAACAATTCATGCAGAATACACAAATTATAATTCTATTATAGACATGGCACTAGGAAAAAACCCCATACAAGTGCTCTAAGAAAAAAAAACCCCTCAGATTTAAGGAAAAAAAATTGAAATAGCCCGGTGGAAATGCAACATCTACACTATGTATATCACAGTACAAAAGATCTTTCCGCTTACTCCATTGAAAATGATGAGATAGATATCAAGATACTAATTACAAGTGTATGGGACATTTTACCTTCAAAAGACTCAGAACACTTCTGAATTCTAGGCCAGGTTCTCCCTTGTATTACACCTCCATCACAGCACCTGTGTGGCTAAAGGTGATCACGAATTAACTTCTAGAAATACTCTGAAATAGAAGGGGCATCTGCAATGGGATTGAAGCAGTCCAAGGACTCCTTGTCATCTTGGTATGCAAGATGCAACCTGAGAAGGGAGAAGTACATGGTACGCTGCTGCAATAGACAGCCTAGGACTTTAAGCTGCAAAAATTACCTTCTCTTACTACAGCATGTGACTGAAAATATGTTAATGTTGCCCCAAGAATATGAAAACCTTTATCACACAGTTGTAGATTAAAAATATATGAATATGTGAATGCCTTTGCCTGGAGTCACAAATAGTTAGAAATCTTGCAAAAAAAATTTAAAAATAAAAATCTTATCAACAATACTTTATTATATGATGAGAAGAAATGGGGTCTCTGTCCGTACATGGAAAGAGCACAGCATAGAGTATGAAGGGACATTGTCATGTACTGCTGTAACACTTTGGCTTCCTGAGAACACCATGGAGGCCAACACTACACACTCCTTTTCTCCCAGCCACAATACAATGTTTGATTCAAATCTTATTGCACACTAAGCCCCACTCCAAAAATCTTTCTTCTACAACCAAGTGCACTTGCTTGAAGGCTGCTGCACACTTTGGAATCAAACAAGGTGACAGGACCACAAACAGAGGTGAAAGACAACATTCAGAGTGAAGGTAAGTACACTGTACTTTTCAGCATGATTTTACAACTTTGCTCTGCTCACTTTAGAAGAGGTTTCTAAAACCAGACACAGCAAAACTCTGTTTTCAAACTTCCATGCACCATAAGTATGCAAGTGTTTATAATTCTCTCCATTTACAGTACAAGCCTGATTATGAAGCAATAGGTAGATAATTATCAGAATTCATTAGATTAATTGGAAGTCTAAGAAATCAGAACAGTATTGCAAAGACCTATAAGTGAAATTAACATGACAGGCTGTTAACACTTTCATTTTATAGAACCTTTAAGATTTTATTATTATAAAAATAATATCCATATATGATGCATTAACAGTGTCAAGATATTAAGGATGCTTGGCTTTACCTGTACTTAAATATTACAGTGTTATTCACTATGATGGCAGCACCTTGATTTTGGTGACAAATCAACCTGATTTCAATAAGGCAGTTTAAGCTTGTTAGCTGAGTGCACATAAAATTCCCTCAGCTTTGTGCTTTGGCCTGCTGTGTGAAACTAGAGTAGCTTTACATTAGAGAATACTTGCTGCTTGTAGAGCTGGTTCATACCATGGACATCTGTTGGGCAGTGAGAGGATTCGGTATGCCAGTTGGCTCAAGACATTGTAGTTACACAAATGCACTCAGGTACTGCATCAAGCTCTTTTGAGGTTGTACATGGTGGCAGGAACTTCCCCTGTAGTAAGTTTATGACTGTGTTACTGCAAAATAAAGTAAGACTGTCAGGTGGATTAACATAGCAGTGGCTGCAAAAACCTCATTCCCAAACGTTAGTTTTTCAGTATTTTCCAGAGACCTTGTTGCTGCAGCGTTTCAGTGTTAGAAGGCTGCTGGGTATTAGAAAGTGTGTTGAACTGGTGGAACAGTTGTTTTCCTGAGAGCCATTTTGTGAAGCATAAGGCACAGTTGTTTTCCCCCCTTAAAATACCAGAGCCCCAAGGAAATGTTTAGGAATGACTAGATTCAGGTTATATTACCCACCCCATGGAAAGAGAGAATCACAGAATCACAGAATCGTAGGGGTTGGAAGGGACCTTGAGAGATCATCGGGTCCAACCCCCCTGCCAAAGCAGGCTCCCTATCCCATATTGCACAGACAGGCGTCCAGACGAGTCTTGAATATCTCCAGAGAAGGAGACTCCACCACCTCCCTGGGCAGCCTATTCCACTGCTCTGTCACCCTCACTGTGAAAAAGTTCTTCCGCATGCTGGTGTGGAACTTCCTGTGCTCCAACTTGCATCCATTGCCTCTAGTCCTGTCCCCACAAAAGAAAGCAAAATCTGATACATAAATCTACATCTACTTTCTGTTTCACTGTAATTTCTTAAGCCAGAATTTGTATTGCCCTTTTCAACAATGGGTCACTATGCCCCGAATTGATCTATTCAGACCAGGTCCATCTTAAATCAATTTCAGGTTACTTAGTGAGCAAA
Source organism: Zapornia atra (assembly GCA_013400835.1). NCBI lineage: Eukaryota > Metazoa > Chordata > Aves > Gruiformes > Rallidae > Zapornia > Zapornia atra. The sequence continues at coordinate 16,921 of VZTU01020548.1, read as the reverse complement.
TGGAGCAAACTGCCTCTACTTCAGATGCTGCAAAATCAATCCAAGGAAAAATACGAGCAATTTGGATGGTTGCTCTGAATGAGGTGGTGCTGTGTTGCACAGGACAAAATACAGAAGGAGTTGATGTGGAGCTGAAGAGTGAGAAATGTAACAAAACACCAGGTGAAAGAAAGATGGTACTGACTGGCAGCAATGTTAAACATACGACAAATTCAACTGGGTGCCAGCTTTAATTTTAAATTTCTTCCACAAATTGCAGCCTTTGTAGCTGGAGTAAAGAGGCTAGACTAAAAAAGACTAGAAAACACTTTTTAAAAAATGAAAAAAATCAAGCCCAAACCCCTCAGAAAATTCTCATTTCCTTTTAAACATCCACATTATTATGATCAGTATAGTAAAACCAGAATTGAGCTCCCACTATAAAGAATGTTATATTTTCAGATCTTCTTGTATAGATAATTGAAACTCAGGCTGGAGTGAGTTTCTGTCATGTAACATTCCTATAGTGCAACAGAATTTCCTAGTTTTTCTTTTTTTTTTTTCTCCAAGTAAGCAATTATTTAAAGGCCAAGAACAGCAGGGAAAAGGGGAGA
>VZTU01020548.1:213-16281 GCA_013400835.1 Zapornia atra | reverse complement strand
GACACTAAGATGGCACTATTTAAATGAAGAACAAAGTATACATGATTTCTTGCCAGCTAGTTAAAAAAAAGTACATTATTCCATTTTTTATCTTTTCGAAAAATGATACTTTTTAATTTACAAAGACATATTTTAGAGATAGTCCACTGAGCTGTATAAAATACAGATTAATCATCATTGACATGACAGAGGCAGTCAGGAGATTCTCAGAAATTTTTAATGCTTTGAACTTTCACAAACAAACAGCTTCAGAAAGAAGCAAGTAAGCAAGATAAACAGTATATTTTAAAATAAAAATTCTTATCAGGCTATACAGCTTTGATTTCTCACATGCTTTAAGCAGCCCACTCTGGTGGACACTCATGATGCAGGAAAGCCTCCACCTTTCCCATGAAGAAAGAAGGCAATTGTTCATTACTACAAGATTTCCATGTCCTACTATACTATAGCACAATGCACATCTTTTGGAATCTATATTGGTGATCATCATTCGTTGGCTGCCCACTGACAGGTTACTGCTTGACTGAAGTTTTACAGCTCTCTTTTTAATAGGAGAATTAATCTCAATATCTAACAATAAGTTATTTGAATCTGACCAAATGACAAAGTAAAACACACTGTACTGTTGTACATCTACTTTTGAATCAACCAATATAGCTGGCATACAGTCAAGGTTTTTTCCTTAGATGGACACTTAGTTCAAACACATTGCAAGTTAATGGAAAGGTACTCAAAGGCTTTACCATTCCCTAGTTTTATATGCACTCAGTGTGGTGATGTCAGTATAAAACCTGTTCACCGATCAGCAGACATTCGGCTTTGTGTCCAATTTTTGTGTGGAAATGTACCTGTTGAGGCACACAGACAGAGAAAACATGATTTAAAAGCAAAGAAAATTCTGTACTGAAAATTCTGTACTGAGAGTTACTGCCAGAACGCATCCCTGTTTAACACTACTGTGCCTTTCAAATCTGTCACAAAGATCACTATCACTCTGAACTTGCATGACTTTGTGAGAAGATCCAGTCAAAGACAAGGATTCAAGAGAAAACAACTTTTTCAGTGCCTGGAAAATTTCTGACTGTCTGGATTGATGTTTTTATGCCAACTGTGGAAGCCAAGTAAAGGACTTCTTTATTTCAGACATTTTTCTTTCAGCTGTCTAAAAGCAAAGACTATGGTAATAGCTGATCTACCAGCATTGACTGGATATACACATTCTGCAAGAGCTTGCAATCTCTTGAGGGTAATTTATGCTGAAGGCTTGCCAGAAACCCTTATGACTATCTTCTTTGTATTTACATCATTACGAGTTACTATTCTTCATATCTTTGCTCCCTCTAGCAGTCAAGCAATACACCATACAGATGTTTAAACACCACCTGTCTTTCTAGGTTCAGTATCCATTATTTACAGCAGGCTTCCAAAGTACAAAACAATGTAGGCATAATTATAGAAAAATGTCTATTAATTGCCAAACTTATTTGACAAATATAATTAAAAATATAAGATAAAGGTATTTAAGTTGTGAGGGAAAGAGAATAAAGACTTTTTACCAACATTAGGAAATATGTTGTAACAGTGGAAATAGTAGGGCCAACATTCATACTTGCCACCTGCCTTCCCCTTCGCTCTTCTACACCTTTCTGTTTTCTCTTGATCACCTGCACGAATTTGTGTATCTGTGTGTAGTCCCATTACACACGTCCAATTGCTATTGTAACACAGTCATCTGGGGCAAATACAAAGGAATCATAATCCTGAGATTACAAGACAAAACCAGATGTAATGAGACCTAGTTTTTTATTCTCACCATGTGAATCCACTTCATAACACCATTGGGATACTGTAAAGGCTGAAATTGATCATCTGAATTTTGTGAGTGCGAAAACCAACATTAGTTTGTTTTTTCATTATTATTATTATAATAAGATGACAGCATTCTTTAAATTTGAGTGAATTCCTTTATTCATTTAGCTTCTGCCCTTTGATCTGCAACATGCAGCTCAGATGTACAAAGACAAATTACCTTCGGTCTCCTCTCCTCTCTCCCCACCGCTGATGGCAGCAGAATTTCACCCGCATTTGGTTGACCCTCTAAGTTTTTAGCAAAATTGTTATGGCAATCTGCTCCTAGTGTAGTTTCTAAGCACACAATAACTGTGCATACCATAGACAAATATATGTTGTTCAACATCTTTCACTCGCAGAGGTAATAGTGTCTGTGCTACAGCTGTCAGTGTTGCTATGAGGAATGCCCATACCCTGGCATTGAGTTATAGTGATGGAGGTTGCCAGTGGTGTAAAATTCTTTCGTTATTTTGAAAACGATTATCTTGGTTCAGTGTATTGTGCTAAATGCTGAAGTTTAACTCAGCCTGCTCAAGTGTGGAAGTGGGATTTCTTTGACCCTGGCTTTGAAAAGTAAAAATGAAAATAGTCAGTACTCTAGCAGGAACATTGCTTTCTGAATCAAATACTTTGTTAGAAAAGGGGTGAAAACAATGAAAAAAGATCTTTGGCAGACCCATCTTCCCACTAGATCCACAAAGCACCTAATAATGACAGCTCAACAACTTAGGACAGAAGAGAGGGAAGACCTTTTTGGCAAGGATAATAAAGAATAAACTCTTCCTACTCTGGTTCCTTCAGCAATGAAGCTTGCAGAGAAGTGTCACTAAATTCTGCCCTAAGAAATCTTTCTTCCCATTTTTGAACTTAAGAAAGCATAGCTGTGATCAAATTTGAAGAATGAGGAATTCCTTTGCTTCTTTACAAACAAGAGTTACAGAATAGTTAGTTCTCTGCAATCACGCATTGTCTCAAGAAGGAAAATTCCTATGCACGCTCCCTTATTTTATTTCATACTATAATTTGCAGAGTACTAATTCTTTGCAGTGCAGGATTCAACAGGGAGTTTTCCCCCCCAGAACCTGAGGTTTTCATTAGTATATTCACTAAAGTATTAGTATTAGTATATTCATTAAAGTTAAGAGTAGATCTTGCACATGAAAGACCCCTGTTAACAACTTCTAAAGTGGTTAAATTTTGCCTTGTCTGTTCACTGTTTCATCCCTTTTGCTACACTCAAGTCCTTTTGTCTCTGACAGATACCAACTACATTTTCTGTATACAGTGGTTTGATTACTTCTACCATTCTGAGCATCACAGATACTAGCATTTTATCTACACTTCTCATTTCAAGAACTATCAGGTATGCAAAATTTAGTATTTTCTTGTTCTAACTTGTTTATGCACACTAGTCCTTGGATACAAGAATTCAGAGATCAATATTCTCAGTAACGTCAGTTCACACCAATCCATACATCTACTATTTGCCCAATTTTGCAATCAGGCAGCTGTGATATTTGAATTACACTTTGAGTGTATTTGAGCTATACCTATGCAATGGTGCTACGTAAGACCTATCAATGATGCCATCGCAAAGGTAGAGCAGATCGAGATATTTCCCAGAAAATGCCTCATAGCCCCCTATCTCTGGTACTGCCACCCTAAAGCCAACAACCGTATCTACAGTTTGGGAAAAGGTATATTTAATAAAAGCTGTCTCTCTTTTTCTCAACAGATAAAGTAGAGAAGACAACCATCTCTCTCTCTCTCTCTCTCTCTCCAGGTAACCTTGCCCAAATCAGCAAGGAGATAGGTAATAAAGAGCCGCATATTTATTACCTGGTTTAACCCTTTAGCAAAGAATTTTTTATGTTGTTGTTGTTTAGTTCTATGGATCTCTGTTGGCTGTGTTGAGCAAACGGGAAAAATACGGGTTTATATACATTTAAATACCAAATATCCCAAAATTAGCCATTTAAAATTTTTTGTACCTTTTCACTTTACCACAACTGAACATAGATTGCCTTTTTAAGTTGTTCCCAGACCTTCTGTCTTAGCACTGGTTTCTTCTGTCACAAATTTGATTTCTGAGCACAGAGCCTTGATTTCTTCTGATATGCATTCCTAGAAGCTAAACCTAAATCCTTTGACTCAGTTTTCTGGTGACCATCCTTCACCCTTGACAAATCAGAGAGATTTTTTAATCACTTTGATCTTGGTAGAATTTAAATTAACTGTAGAGGCAGAGGACCAGTCTATTAAAGCAATGCATTAATCCACTACACTGTATTCAGGCAGCAATTTCTGTTTCTAAAAATATACCCTTACATTCAAGGTTTGTTTGGGGGTTGGGGGTGGGGTAGTGTTGTTGGGGTTTTATTTGTTTGTTTTGTTTAGTTTGCTTTGGGGTTTTGTTGGGTTTTTTTTTACTAAGTTTGATTCTTTATTTTGAAAGAAACTTTTCAGTTGACCTTGAACTTCAATACTTAACCAAGATGTCAGTGTTACAGAGGTAACTTTTACTGTAGGTTACCTTGATGGGGAGACCAACTCTTTTTAAGGATAAGAAATTGCCAGTATACTTGAGTAATACTGGTTACTCAGGAGGCTAAATGGTTGTCTCTCGTACTAGTAAGCTACATAAAAACATGTAGCTGCATCTAATTATTATGTTGTTTCTCTTTCTTTAAACACACTTTAAAAAATGTGCATCTGATATCAATAAGTATCCTCTCACATTTAATTCAACATTACAGAATTAAGTACAGTTGGGGTTTTTCCCCAGCCGAGAGCCAAGCACCACGCAGCCAGTCTCTCTAAGAAGGTGCAGGGAGGAATTGGCAGGGAGGGAAAGGGAGGGAAAAGAAAACAAAAAAATTCCAAATGAAAATCTCACAGCTTGGGATAAGGATAGTTTACTGGAATAGCAGAGAGATATAGTTGTTGTAGTAGTAGTAGTAATAGTAATAATAATAACAACAATAACAATAACAATAATAATAATACTTTATAGCAAATTGTATGAAAATGGTGATACATGATACAGTTTCTCACTGAACTGTACAACTCAGACCATACAGCCCAGAGCTATCGCAAAACTAGACCATCCCCAAAAATCTTGCATTCTGGAGCTGAGCATTACTCCTCCCATCAGCCTCCCTTTATGCTGAGCATGACGTAATTCGCGTGGAATACTGTCTTTGGCCAGTTTGGGTCACCTGTCCCAGCTATGACCCCTCCCAGCTTCCTGGATACACCCCACTTTCTCATTAGCAGGACAATATGAAAAGTCCCTGACTGCTTGGCAACAACTAAATCATCAATATGCTATCCGAACTGCTCCCATCCTGATTCTCAAACACAGCATTCCACCAGCTGCTAGAAGGAAAATTAACTCTATCCTGGCTGAAACCAGGACAACGGTTTATAACAGAACACTATTCTAAGCAAACTAGTGCTTGATTAAAAAAACAGTAAATTCAGTAAATGCTAAATATTAGTGCCTAGATCCTTTTATTATCAAGGTAATCCAAGAGTATTTAGTGATTTCAGTACCAGCAAGGTCCACCCAGAATTATTAATGTGCTAATGTGTTTTGTAAAATCCTAGTTTATAGATGACCTCTTCTTTGCTAAAACCCCCCAAAAGACAGTGTCAAATCTAAATTCTGCATTGATGTGCATTTCCATTCCTTTTGGATCACATGAGATTAAATTTGTCTTAACTATAATAACTTTGCATCTTTTCCATGTCTGTAAGTAACGGGGTGAGGCAGGGGATGGGTAGGTTTAACATGCACATACCGTTCCGGTAATTGTAGCACAGATCCAACTCAAGTTCAAGCCTGGTTACTTCTAGGATGATGACTTATTACTCCTAGGTTCAGAAACCTTAGGTTAAAAAGAATACTCTCAGCTGTCAGGTCCAGTCTCCTGCTACTGTAGGCGTCATATGAAACCAGGATTTCCACAAATCACTCCTAATCTCAAAGACAATAGTTTTAGAGTGGGTTTTTGCTTCCATTAATCTGATCTGAGAGCCATCTTTAAGCCTCATGCTCCTTTCTGTTTTGCAATTAAATTATTTTCAAAGGTAGTTCTACCTTTTAGTTCTTAAATAAACTGAGCTCTAGCTTAATTAACAGTTCTCCCTTTTTGCTGTTTCTCACCTGTCTATAAAGTTCTGCTCGCTCTTCTGTTCACTAAACTATCCAATCTCTTCTACTTTTCTGTCATAAACCCTCCTAATGCTCCAGTCTTTTCCATCATTGCATTCATTCTATTTTCAATCACTCTTTCTCGAACTTGCCTGCCAAAAAATTGTTCATAGGTTCCACATACCTAGCTAAGCTTTTTCTTTGTTGGTTGAAAAATACTCTTCCTCTCTCTGTATACTAGCAGCTTGTCACCCAGCTACATGGAAGCTCTGCAGATATGTCATCCTCCTTACCTATTTCCAAGTGTTGAGCTTTAAGAGCACATCAGATATTTTTGTAAGTACGACTCCACATTTTCTATTATTTAATTGCACCCAATTTTTATTACTCAGTTTTTACTTTCCCTGTCAAAATAGTCCAGCCACAGCTGACATAACACTTCTGCAGAGATACAAACTTTATTCCTCTTGAGTGGTAATTTATGATGGTGATGTCTAAGGAACCCATTACAGAAACCAACACTAGTTTTTGAAAACTAGGCATTTCTTCTATGTCTTCCATAGTCAAGGTTATTTTATCATTAAAAAAATCTGCCTTTCTGCTCTCCCAAAACTGTCATTTGAATCTACTGCAGTCCCACAGTACATTGTACATTGCCATAATCAGGACAGCAGGCAAAGAAAGGGTTTTGTGTGAGACTGTTAGAATTACCAGGACAGAACACACAGTAGTGTGATAGGACTAAGTCTGTTAAACCTTTGACAGGGGCAGAGTGGTTTACCTCAGAACTGAGTGCTCCAAAAAGAACAGAATATTTTTTTTTTATCATAGTAGATCAAATTTTATTTCAACAGGCAGGACGAGAGGTGGTTTTTTAGACTACAGAAGACAGTATAAAGTAGAAAAAGGATTTTAAAATATCTCCCTCCTACCACTACGTCTTTGCAAAGCACCTCCTTTTTTCCACATTTGTTCTCAATCCCTGCTCACTACCTGTAGATTGTAGCTCAGGTTACTGCCAATCTTACACAGTTTCTCAAGGTCCCTAGCAAACATCTCTTTCATCAGTAGAGAACATTCCCACTGGGTTATACCCAAAACCCATCTTCTCTTTGACACTTGCCTAAAGCAGGTAGGCTTATGAAAAAAAAACCAAAAAAACAAACCAACCTACAAAACACAAGAATAGGGGGAGCATGTGGTGATATTTACCTATACACATCCCCAGGCTCCAATCACACGTAATACTGGGACTTCCAGAAATAGCTTCTATATATTCAGCAACTCTCAAAGGATTTTTCTGCTATGAACTTGCACTCTTGAACCTGATTGTAAACTGTGAACATTTACAGCTTCCTGTAACAAAGGAGTTCTTCAGGTTAACCATAAGTGTGAAGATCTGTGTCCTTTGTTTTGTTTCCTGTAAACTGCAAGCTCTATTTAATGTCTTCTGTGAGAATAGAATATTGGAAGAGACAGCGAACAATTGATCTATGTCCTATTCTTCCTCTGTTGCCTCTTTCAAAGTTGATAGTCCTAGCATACTTTGTTGTTCCTTGTAAAGACATTATTCATAACCTTTTCTCACTCTTGCTACTATTTGCTGATTTTTTCCAGTTCTGTTATACACTTCCTAAGGACACATAACATACAAGATGGAGTGAGCCACAGATTTTCACTGTAAATTATGTTCTGTTCAAGTCTCTATTTTTCTCAAGTAATTTCTGACATTATTTTTGCTTTTTACCTGCTGCTAAGCATTTAGCTGGGTTTATAATAGTTCCATGAAAATATCAAGGTCTCACCTAAGCGGTAATGTTTTGCTTGAATAATGTTATATATGAAATTCAGATTGGTTTTATCTGCATGCATCACTTCACAATTACCTATGCTAAATTTCGTCTATTTTATGGCCTTCTAAAATCCATATACAGTTCTTCTGAGTTGGCCCTCATGTATCATTACAAAACTGTCAGTTTGTCATTCATTCCCTTTTCTAGGTCAATTGTGACAGAGCTAGACAGCACAGAAACCTATTGAACTCTGTTATAGACATTTAGTCACACCTTCTGATCTTTCACACGTTCAGAGACCTCCTCTTTATCCCAGAGCTGCTTACAGGCTGTAAGAGTCTCTGTTGAACTAACTTAGGAAAACCTTTTACAGTCTGACTGCATTAACCAGATATCCTTTTTTTCACTTCTTAACTGAGTCCCCAAAGGCAAGCAATCAAACCAACCAAAAGACACGTCAGCTCTCTCCCTGCATGTTTGGCCCCATGAAAACTATTTCTATACTTCACCAAGCATGGATTTCAGGTGGTCCGAAGCTCAGCTGCTGTGTATGCTTACTTTGATTTCTCTCATGACTCTTTTATAAACTGCCAACACTTCAGCCTCCTTCCCTTCCTTTAGTACAAAAGCAATTTAACACAAGAGACTGCACACTGCAATCATCATTTACTTCTCCCCCTGCCCCCTGCTTCTCTGAGTGCCTTTAGATCTATTGAACAAATAACATGTTGTCCAATGAAAATTGTTAGTGTTTACCTTGGCCACACTGCTCCAGATCAGTCAGGCAGCATCAGATTGTCCAGCCACTATCCATCTTTCTTTGTGTGTTGGCACCACCTTGCCCTCTAGAAGCTTCTCTTTCCCCCAGGCATGGTCAGGTGCTCATTGGGAATGAGCAATCGCCTCCTTGGCCACAGACATCCACCTGTTCTAATCGCACTCGACTTGGCCTTGTACACTGTTTACATAAAATAAATCATAAGTAAGAGGTTTGCTGCTCAATTACAGATAGTGTTTGGTGTCTTTAATCATTCAAGACAGCTGTTTGGGAAGGAATACAACAGAACGGGGAAGTCACGTGAGACTCATCTGTTTTTTCTTTTTTTTTTTTAATATCTTTCTAATAGTCTGAACAAAAAGGAACAAGAATAGTGTCCAGCTCCTTCTAACTTGAGGCATTTTTCTTAGGTTTTTTAGGTTGTCTTGCACACTCTTCAAATACTTCTCCAAAGGAGCGCGAGTCTCCCATTTGCTTTGTGTCTCTTCTTCCAGGTTTTTGGAAATTACTTCAGAAGTGCATATGTCTTGACCAGCAAAGCATTTATAGTTGCATGCATTACTTTCCTGAACAAGCCCAGAAATAGCAACAAATGCAAGTACTATAAGTTAAGTGAAAGAGTGCTTGAGAAATCGCATTGAGATTCACCATTGGTTCAATATCAAAATGACATAGGTATTAAGTGGAGACATCTTTTGCTGCTATCCAAAACTACCATTACTTGTTAGGACAATGAAACAGAAATATACCCAGTAAATTAGCAGATGATACCTGTCCCCCCCCTTAGTGGAGGGATTAATTGCACAAATACAGAATATGGAATTCTTTACAAAGCTGCTTCAAAGCAAAGAATCTGAGGATAGAGTGAATCATATGCTCAATACTGCAGCTATGTCCCCCTGATGCAGGAGATGCAAGCTGTTTCCTGGGATGCAAAAACAAAAGCAGAGCTAGTAAGTAATCCTTTTGCTCTGCTGAAAATGTTAGGCCTGAGCTAAAATACTGTACTTCCTTATGAGTGTCAGACTTCCAGAAAGATAGCAGTCCAGATGAAGACAGTCCAGAGGGAACAAGCGACAGGGTATTAGGTCTAGAAAATTTGCTTACAGAGGAAGATTGAGTGAATTAGGGTTGTTTAGCCTAGAAGGGAAGACTAGTAGAAAAACAGTTGTAACCATCTTCAGATTCATAAGAGGCTGTTGCAAAAAGCAAGCAAATTATTTGTTCTACTTCTCCATGTCAGTGCTGTATAAGACAAACATAATAAGTTTAAATCACAACAAGGCAGATTCACATTAGACATTATGAAACATTTTTAGCAGTAAGGATAGTGAAGGACTGGAACTGACTGCCTGGGGATGTTCAGAAAGAAATTCAAAAAGCATGTCAGAGGGATAGAATAGATGATCTTTTAAGATTTCTTCAAGCTTTCCAGTCCCTCATTTGCATTCCTAAAGACAATGACTTCAGCCAGGAATGAACATAAGATACAGGTTGACTCATTTCACATAAAGCTTTGTACAACATATTTTTTCCTTACATACTGAATTTTGAGGTCAAGATTCTATCTCCAGTTCTCTCAAAGAACAATAGTAAATAAATGGTCTTTCTTTTGCCTTGCCAATTAGAAGGTCTGTTTGCTTCTTCAGACTCACTAGATCTACATTTTTTCTGTCTTAACTCTAGTGAATTATAAAACAGTTCTCCATATGTTGTCCTATGTGATTCACTTTATTTGGTGACTTCATTAATGCTGATTTTATAAAGGGAAGTTGGAAAATGAACAACATAAAAAAGTTGTGGTAGATTAACCATGTTTTTAGAGTTAATTGCCAATAAAGTCATCACTACATAGAATACATACTGAGTGAACTAAGTTTTTATAGTAATTCAAAATGTTTCCATCAGCTGAGAATTCACACAATGTTTTGGGTTCGAAGTGACCTCAAAGATCATCTAATTTCCAACCCCCTGACATGGATAGGGCAGTCATTGAGAACATCGCTTTGATTGTGACAGTTTAACCAATTCCTTATCCACTGATTTTTCCATCTATCAAATCTATGTCTCTCCAATTTAGAGACAAGGCTATCATGTGGGACAGTGTCAAAGGCTTTGCACAAGTTCAGGTAGGTGACAGCTGTCACTCTTCTCTTATCCACCTGTGCTGTAACTTCATCATAGAATGAATTCCTGCAGTGGTGGAAGGCATGCCCACACACTAATGGGCTTGGAGTGGATTTCTTAGCAGAGGAGGGAGTTTTTGTTTAAGACACAACTTTGTGGCTGTAACAGTTTTCCAAACAGCTACCTAAGCACAGTCAAACATGAAGTCCAGTTCAGAATTTACAGCACTTGCTCCGGTGCTTTGAGGCAATCTTTGGTGTCCTTGCGCAGGTGGGTTCCAAGGCATCCATTTCCCCAATCTGCAGACTGGCTGGCGTCCTTCTGGAGTCAGTGTAGCCCCTTTTTTGTGATGGATGTGAGGTATGTTGTCGGTTTGGAGCAGCAGCAGAGTAAGGTTGAAAATGCCTTCAGCCACTGGTGCTTACATTCATGTAGGCAGCTCCACCATCTCAATCTATCCAGATTGAATGGTGTCTTTATCATTGCATTCCTCAGACTTGGATTTTTGTCTGCAATAGCCTGCTCCTTCAGGTTCTCCAGCGATATAGTAATAACACTATTGAAGAGAAAAGATTACATGAACTTCTTTGAATTCTTTACCCCATGGTTTTACTGATAATCCCTGTAAAGACTGAAGAAAATAATGCCTTTTATTTTTCATACACAGATTTTGTTGGTTCATCAGCATACAGAATGTATGGAACACAAACAGTATGATGCCTAAGTTAGGCCTCAGAAGGAACTGAAAGGTGTTTTACAACACATATGCACACCTGCTACCTTGCAGGTTCATCTGGTTTTTTCCTATGTCAGTAGCAACAAACTAATGTATGACTGCCAATTCATCATAGTTGTCTACCAATGTGCTAAAAAAAATTCTCTAAACACTGCCAATTCTAGAATAATTTATCCCCAAATAGACTTGTTTGTGCCGTGTTACTGTATTGATTTCTGTATTACTTCTGTATTATTTTAGAATTTATTTTTTTTTTCTGAACAGCAGCAGAAAGTGCTTCAAATATGACATAAAGAAGAGGAAAAAACCCTAGAAAAAGTGAGGAAGAGCACTCCAGAGAAATAGTGATAAGGTGAGGGCAAAGAGTTCTGCAAGAAAACCAAACTGTATGTGTTACCTCTCAAAAAAAACCCCAACCCAACCAACCAGATGAGGATCTCATAAATCAAGAGCAGTAGACTGTTAATATTTAGTTAACTAGCATAAGTCATCACTCTAATACCTAAATTCAATGGGATTCTGACATTTTCAGCATATGTGAAAAATAGCAATTCTCAACAGTTGCTGGTTGTGCTTTCCCTGTAAACTTACGGCAGGACATAAATTGTGTGAGAGCACTGGCTCTGAGGACAGCCTTTGTTCTGGGGCTGGAGCAGCAGCAGGTGTTGCTGGGTTGATATAGGTGTTGGCCATTTTCTCTCATACCCCAAAGCACATATGGCATAAAGGAGTGTGTCAGGCATAAACCTCCAGGATTCCAAACCAACTCTTTGAAAATCATGGGCATCTCCACCAGCTGTGAAATAATCCAGATGCTTACATGATCTTCTCCTGGAAGTCCTGAGGAATTTAATGCCATGGCACTGTGGAAACTGCAAATGACCTCTTCACTTGCAATGTAAATCTTGGCTGTAAGCAAAGCTCTTTCTCACTCTTCCTTGAAACATAAAATCTGGATCCATTTTAGCCCCTTTGTTAAGAACTTTCTTAGTCTCTATGTTTTTGTCCTTGTGAAACTTGGAATTTCCAATTCCAGCATCCTCAAACACCAAACAAAAGCCTCCATATGTTACCTGGTTTTTGGTCTAACACCATAGAAATCAGTAAGATTTTCTTGATCTGCTCTCAGAATCATCAGTCAAGATGATTCATATATCCTCTATGTTTACTTTGGATTTGCTAAGGTAGGCCACATTTGGATTCTAAACTAAGCTTGTTAAGGGAGTTCATTAAGTGGTGTAAAGCTTCATTTATTACCTAATCACAAAATTGCTGATGCAGTCATCACTTTTTGCTTCCCTTTCTGAAAGAATAATTAATATAGCTACCACAACACGGGCTCCTACTGGAGTGCATTTTTTCACTTTATTTTTTCAGTACTGTAATTAGTGTTTCTTTCAGTTAACTCCTGAGTTATGATCACACAGAATATTTTATCTTTTATAAAGAAAATTAGTTGTTATTCATTACTAAACAATTAAATATGAATTAGTTGTAAATAATTTATACAAAGCATTTAGAGATCTTTCATAGAAAAAGCAGAAGCATCAGTTAAACCTTGTCTTTATCCCAGGGAATCTAAGAATGAAGCTGACTGTAAGATATGACAAGTATTTTAGAAAGTAATTCAAATATCAGTAATTCTTGAAAGCTTGACATTTTTTCAGATATCTATTATAGTGAACTAGAGCTGCAAGCTTCTTTGAATCCATCCAGTTTCTCACTGACAACAGGAGGCCACATTTCCTGGATCTGAATGCATGGCTGCTCTATTGCAGATTTTGTACATGATCACACACTTTCCTTACTTGAGGATCTAGGTCTTCAAGCATGTCACCTCAGTGATGAATGAAGCAGTTCCCACATCCCTAAGCACACATATTTCAAGTGACCTAACACTGCACTACCTTGATGCCTCAAAGAGGTTCATATCCTATAGCTGGAGAATAATTTTCATAGGTCTGTCTGACCTAAGGTGTTCTCAGAGTCTCTGAGGAAAACCTAGAAATATCTGTGAATCAGGGAATGCGCAGCAACTTTGCTGCGTTCCCCGACTTCCTGCCACAGTCTGCCTCCCTCTCGCTGCAACACGGCACGACTCTGGCAGAAGTCAGTCCATGTCGTACACTAAGGCTAGCAGCTGTCCTGAGCTTTGTCTTGAGGCACAGAGGGAAAATGTTCTCTGGCCTAGATGAACACGCAGGAGTTCATGCTGACTGATTCAATTATTATAACACCAATCCCTCTGAGAAAATCCCAGCAGGGTACGTTTGTAGTGCTATGAAGCACCGTTAACACATTCACCTTGTCCTTTCCAATCCCTCAATTCTCCTTCCTCAGACACACAACCCCAGCCACCAGAATGATAATAAAGGGCTGTCTGTGGGATGGGAGAAAGGAGAGTTTTACACTGCAATGCCACGGCAGTGACATGGGCAGGCTAACTCCTCATTTGGCCTGGTGTTAGAGGAAAACACCCGTCCTCCAGTAGAGCTGATAGAGTTTCTCCTTGTCAATATCAAACAGAATTACATCAAAACAATCAACCCTTTAAAGAAGTGTCCTAGCCATCAGCATATCTCCTTCTGTTATACATAGCAGGAGACCCACTTAACAGAGCTTTGAGTGTTTTATCTCCGTGCTGCTGCTGCACTGATACACCTTATCATTGCTGCTCTCAGGGAAGAAGAGGAGATGTTTGTTTGTCAGGTTCTGAATCTTAATGCCAAGAAGGTGGTTTTGTTTTGTTTTTTTCTTATGGATTCAATCCAGATTCACCCTGTATATCATAGATTGAACACCTGAGGTTTAAAGCATTTTGAAAACTCAGTACCGTAACGCTAGTGGTCTTAAGCTGTGACAGAGTGTGTGCTTTTGCAATCTTGTTTATAAACATCAAAGCTAACTTTGAAATGTCAAATTCCCTACTAGAAATTCAAGATATTCACTGAGTTTTACAAATGCCACTGGTGATTCTTTTACTTCTGAGCAAGCTGCAATTTTCTTAGTGAGGTATCAGATTTGAAGGATCATTTAGCTTCGGTATTATTTACGAGCACTTATAAAGCCCCTAGCTAAGGACAAATTTCCATATTACCTGATGCTGTACTGCTTCCTTGTCTTCTCTCATTATTTCGGAAAACAAACAAAACAAAAATATTTTAACTCAGTTAAAAAACAGGTAAATGTATTCTGAGGAAGACAATATGCTCTCTTCATTTTCTTGGCTACATTCTCAGACAGATTTATAGCTCTGGACCTTGCCCTTTGTGGTAAATATCTACAGGTGTATTTGACTCTTGCAGTTGCCCCAGCAGACCTCGTCATTTCACTAAGTCTTCTTTGGCAATGTGAAGAAGCCACAGGATGTCAATTTTCTTTCTGTAAATTTAAAATGGAAAGACCTTTTACCTTTCAAATATTTCTGAGGCCAATTGTTTCTCCAGTTTGCTCACCTCTAACATAGCTGAGGCAAATAATCTGCTCCTGTTTTAAATTGAAACAAGAACGAACTGACCCCAAAGCAGCTACACAGCCCTTCGGTTGCAGCACTCACTGGGAAAATACGACATTAAAATTCAGTCTCCTGAAAGAATGGTTGAGCCTTAATCCCCACTGGCAATGGCTCTAGCCACCATACTACTGATCGTTCAAAAGTCTTTCCCAATTTCTTGAGTTTTGTCTAGAAACTACATCCCAGGTCTGATATAATTTTGAAGCAAACTTTCACAAACACCATCTGTGATAAGCTGAGGACTGAGCAATATCTTATATGATGAAAAATCCACTCAGAAAAAGATCCCAAACATTTCTAACATATATTCAGAGTAGGTCACCCAGAAACAACTGCATGTCACAGATCAAAACTGCTTCTCTGCCTCCCTTATTAGCTAAATTGCTCTGGACATGCTGGAGAAGACTGTTGTAGAGTAATCTGTTATTTGTAGTAATTATATGAATTCAACAATCAACAAGAATTATATGTTTATTGCAGCTCAGATTCAAACCATGGCTCTTGACAGAGGCAATGTGTCGGAAGGCTCAGAGCCCCAGATGAGTGCAGTGAGGCAGTGTACTTGGAAATGGAGTATATTATAACTTGCAGTGGTAAACCCAAGCCAAATCAAAACAATAATGACATCAAGAGCACAGACGTAAGTTATTCAGCACTTCTGTTCACATGACTGTTCCAAGGCAACACAGAGTGTCAGCTGGTGCTACCACGTTGGAGGTTATCTACTGTGAAACACCATATCTTTTATGTGCTCTCTGGCATTTCTGTTTCACTCACTGTAAGTCATAGTGATTCAAACCCATTTGTTTTTACTATCCTTGCTTCAGCAACTTTAGTACCATTCAGTGCTCTCTCTCTATTAGCTATTGGTCTGTAGCACAAACATGAATTTGCTATACCACAGTTCAACATGTTCATCCTTTTTCAAAATAAACTTTTTACAGGTCTGAAAATGTCACTTGAAACACTGAACTTTGGGAAATAGAATCAGAATCACAGAATGATTTAGGTTGGAAGGGACCTTAGAGACCATCTAGTCCAACCCCACTGCAGTAAGCAGGAACATCTTTATTAGATGAGGTTGCTCAGGGCCCCATCAAGCCTGACCTTGAA
>VZTU01020547.1:63963-98275 GCA_013400835.1 Zapornia atra | reverse complement strand
CAAATTGCTTTTAACAGACATTAAGCTGGGTGTTCTCCTCCCTCCCTCCCTCCCTCTGTCCTGGGTTCTGGTATTTGGGTTGGTAATAGCAGGATCTAGTTTCCCTGTGAAAAACTGAGCCTCTGTTTTTTCTGAAGCTTGGAGATTGCAGGTCTACATTTGTTTCCTCTTTTGTCTCCATTTCAGAGAGGATTTTGCCTGTGAGCACTCTGCGGGGAGAAGGGAGCAAGCGAGGGGTGGTGTTCTGCTCATTGCCAATGACAAAGCTGATTGTCAGCCATTTATCAGCCTTTTTTTTTTTTTTTTATGGGTTGTCTTTGCTGCTTTCCTCTCTAAGTGCAGGGGAGCAGGACAGCATGAACTCTGCTCTTGACAGCAGCTCAGGTTCTGACACCATCTGCCACCTAATCCACTTCCAAGGAAGGGTCTGACGTCTGTGTGCATGTGTGTGCACATATACCCTCCCCACCTAGCCATACATCATTTCGGCAGACTCATACTGACCAGCACACAAGTGCCATTTCTCTTATAAGAACTGGCCTTTGATGCTTCTTATTTTCTTCCTCCTCCTTTAGATTTCCCTGATTCAGTTTGGCATACTGTAGTGGGAGAGAGGGGAAGGGGCTTATGAATTGAAGCTGGAGAAGATTTCCTCCAGAATTCAACACCTCTTTGTTTTCCTATCCAGCCTGGCTCTCTGACGTGCTGGGCTTTCCGATTTATTTATTTTTTGCTTTACTCTTCCTGGAAGTGATGAGTGTGGGATGCATGGATTTCTTTTGCAAAAGCAGCAGGAAACAGAACAGGTGTAAATTGTGCGTGCCAGGCTCCTTGGATAGCTGGTAAGTGGGCTCTTGCAGGAACTGTTGAATTTGAAGCTTTTCAGTGACATAATGGCCAGTCTTGTTTAACTGCTGTCCGCAAGCACTGAATGTGTTGTAACCTTTCCGTATCTCCTCCCTCTAATAACACAAGAGGAATGACAGTTATCATGTGTGAAGCTGTATCTGCTGAGGTCTTTTTTTAGATGAGCCGTATTCCCCACGGTTTCCCAGTTGTGCTGGATCGCGCTTGCTCGTGGTGTCCAGTACAGCACGCGCACAGCGCTGTGGAAAATGGCCTGAGAATTGAGATGGGGAGAGAAGAGGGGCTTTGGGGAGGATGGAGGGATGACACTGTGTTGTATTCAGGAATGCCAGTCATTTTGCTTGTCGGCATCACACGTGCCATTTTTCTGGGCTATGCTAATGAATGCCTGAATTTGCTTCTGGAAAACAGTAGCACTCTCTACTGCTGGGCAGCTCTAGCACCTGGGTGTTGTGATTTCTTCCTTCTGGGTACCCACAGATACCCTTTCCTTCCCATTCAAAAGGGTCACCGTTGCAAAAATTGTGTATCTTTCCTGGCTGAGAAGGAAGGAATAGGACTCCCTTCAAAAGTTAACAGTCTTGGGGAAAGACATCCCTGCCCCTGCCAAACAAGGGACCAAATCCTGCGCCTGTTGAAGGCTCTGAAGCCAAGAAGAGTTCTGCTGTGTAACACAAAGGGTTTGACCCAGAGCTTCCTGACAGATCTGGAAAGGCTGCTATTATCTGCAGGTGGCTTTAGATCAGGCTCAGGGATAGCTCTGGTTCCTGTGACGTTCTGCTTTGCTTTGTGGTTGGAGTCCCTCCCTTCTCCATCTGCCTTTGTAGATCTTCTCCCTTGTTTTCCAGGCACACACAAATAGCAGGAAATTATTTGCCTGTGTGACCTTGACAGCAATTTCTGCATTGTACTGCATATGGACCAGCGGAATCCTGCTGTTCAGTTGCACTTGGTTTCATCAATCACACTTTAAAAAAAAGGAGTTTCATACTGAATGATGCTCATTAATTAGGAAAGCAAAGGAACTTCATCATCTTAATTGGAGATAGATTTCTACACAAAAACTAGTTAATCAGCAATCTTTGCTAAGTAGGTTTTGTTCTTCTTGTAACAGAAAAATGACTTTTTGACTTTTTGAAATTACTTGTGGAGGTATTCAAAGAGGGGTTTATACTAATGCCATATTGACGTGTATTGATGAAACCCGAAAACTTCTCTCCCTTTCCCACCACAGAAAATTGCTTTAATTTCTCACTTCTAAAGGAGGCAGGGGAATAATTCTCCACCCTCAGCTAGCAATTTAAGATTGATCTGACGAAGATGGAATATTTCAGACAATCGATTAAAGAACTTCTCTTCCAACCCTAGTTTCAGCTTTTGTGTAGGATTGCATCCTGAGCACAAGAAGACACTTAGGAGCTTCAGGTTATTTTTGAAAACAGGTTTTCCAGAGCAAAGTAATAGTTGAACTGTGTGATGCTGTAGTTTTGTTTGGAGGATGTTGTCCTTCATGTTTTGCACTTGTCCGTGCAGGGAAAATTGTGGAGGAACTGGACTTCTGAAGTCACATGTTTTGTTTTGTTTTGTCATTTTTTCAGTGAACTATCTGTCTAATATCTACAAGGCAGTGGAACAATTGGAGTGAGTGCTAATGTGTGTGAGAATTGTGACCTATTTTGGATTCACAGTGTTTAGAAAGTCCTTCCTTTCCTAGTACATTTGTTTTCCAGTAGAAGATACCTTCTAATGACTACTAAATAATACTGATGTATTGGTCATCTAAGATAAAACACAAATTCCTTTCATTGTCAAAACATCTCTAGGGAATGAGAAATCACTCCCTTCAGTACTCTCAACTTCTGTGTCTCTACTGTTCTGTCTCAGCATGGGGACTGTGCCTAGTAAGCATGGAGCTCTTTGCCAACCTTCCCTTGAGGTTCTGACAGACCTATGTGGGGTGGGATGAGGAATTCCAAAGGGAGTACCTATGCCCAGGGGGCCTCTAGCCAAGCAGCAAGGAGCCCAGGAGAAAAGCTGGTCCTCATGGGAGGTGCAGACTGATCTTGCAGTAGAAAGCTTGGAAAATTCCACATAAACTCCTGGAAAAACACGAATGTTTGAACCAAATACAGCCATTTTGGGTTTCAATTTCCAAACAGATTTCATGCATATAACCAGAGCATCGTCCAAATGCGTGATTTCAGAAAGCTCTTTAGTCAGCTTATTGCAGTCCATCTCACCCAGCACTATTAATAAGCTGAAACCCTAAGAAAAAAGCAAAAGCCCAAACAAAAAAGAGACCTGGGACCTCCTCTCCCCTTGCTACATTGGAAGTAACTGTTGGAGAAAAGGAGCAAGGAGGGATGCTGTATGTGCTCTTGGATCTGACAGTTGGGAATAATTCTGGCTGTGTTACCTGTGTCAGTTGTTTGGATGGCTGTAGCTGGGTGTGCTGTTCTCTATGGAGATAACCCTTCACTTCTTCTATTGACTTTAGTAAAAATAATGTAATGTCTGAATGTGCATAAAGTTTAAATTGATTAAATTGGATTAAAAAAAAAGCAATAATGTTGAATACTCATGTTGAAACCAATGAGCTAATTTGCTGAGCCTGGGTGCATAGTCATTTTTTAGAACAGTGTCCTTTTCAAGTCTGCATTTACTTACTGAACCTTTTGCTTCAAATTAACTTTGCAAATGTAAGGAGTGGGAAGTGACATTTTCATTCCCCCTGTTTTTGAAATGGTCTCTATAGTGTTTGTTTGCTTGTTTCCTCAGCTCTAAAATGCATGTATGTGGTAATTGTGGTCAGCATTTCCTAAGTTGTGTTTAGGCTGAATATGTTTAACAAGTTTAATGTCTTCTGACCAAAGGGAATATCACAGGTCAAATTATTAACTGCGACTGTATAAGCAATTGGAAGGCTTTTTTTACCCACTTAGCCCGTGTTTGAAATTCTAACTTGCTGTAGCTCCTTAAAGATGCTGGTAGTAATTGCTCTGTACTGGGAACTCTTGTGTTAGTCCTTGAGTGCCAAAACCTGGCAAGAACATGCTACTGGTTGGNAGTTTTTGGTGGGTTTTTTGATTTTATTTATTTACATGATCAGTGGTCAGAAATACCAATGAAGGAGTTGGAATTCTGATAGAAGTCTTTAATATGTGAGAAGTATAGCTTAGTTCTGTTTTCATATTTCAGTATTTTCAGACAGCAGCAAATTACAGTCAGACTCAGGCTGGCAAGCTCTGATTTGTGTACATTTGTGGTGATCCCAAGGCAAACTTCAGTTTTCCAGTAAATTGTTAACCTCATGTGGAAATATTTGTTGCAAGCAAACTTGAGATTTTTACATCAGAACCAAAACATTACTTTATTACTCTCAATACTCTGGGTTTTGATCTGTATGTGTCTCGTTTTATATAAAGCAACTTGAGAACCTGAGGGGTACCGGACCACTTAGACCGGATGATGCTCATCTCAGATTGCCTCAGGGGATAACGTGTGAAATAGCAGAGGTACCAGTGAGGATACATGATACATCCTGAAAAATCAGCAGCTGTTCATGACAATTGACAAAGAACCACTGTGGGATCTACCTCCAAAACAGAGCAGCGAGGTCCTGGAAATTAGGAGATGGGCAAACTGCCTTGTCGCTGCAGGGGTATTGAATGAAAATCTTGGGACAGTGTGGTGCAGGATCTGGCTGGGTGTAAATCCAGGGTCAAATTACCATTTCGTTTGAAAAGAGGAATCTTACACCTGTTGGACTTTGTAAGAATGAAGTTGCACAGACATGTGATCACACATGAACACAGAATAAGGACACTGTAATGTAGCAGACTTCCCTTACTAGGTTTTCCAGAAGACCTTTTCTTTAAGTAAGTTATGTGTGAGGACTTTGGAATACGTATCATGAAATGGTGACAATAACAATTTGAAAGTGAGTATAATTTCTGCTGGCTCTCATCTTTGCCCTGCCAATTAAATACTCATTTTAGATAGTAGGTTCTTAAATTCCTGTTTGTTTTGATCTGAAGTAGTGCATATGTTTTATAGCTCACCCTGGAGGTGGATGAACATCAGGGTATCCTTATTCTTTGATTTCTAGGAGATCTGTGTGCAGTGGGCTGCATCATCGAATGTTCCTAACACTTGAATAATCTCAAAAAAACCCAAAGCAATCCAGTCCTCAAAGATGAGTGCTGTCAGGACATG
This sequence comes from Zapornia atra, assembly GCA_013400835.1. Taxonomy (NCBI): domain Eukaryota; kingdom Metazoa; phylum Chordata; class Aves; order Gruiformes; family Rallidae; genus Zapornia; species Zapornia atra. The sequence continues at coordinate 93,193 of VZTU01020547.1, read as the reverse complement.
TTCTTTTAAAAGTCCAGATGAGTGTTTGTACCCATGCAGAACACTGCAAGCATGCAAAAGTGTGCATACTCAGAGTGCTGTGGCTTTGTTTAAAGGAGTCTGTGAGCTGATGTGGAGTTCACAGCTCTGCATGCCAACTCAGCCCCCTGCTTTCAGCACTGATGGTAAAGAGAAATCCACCTGAACAAGGGAGGTGAAGAGCTCCGTGGCCTTTAGACCTGGAGCACCTCTTTCCTTTAAGGGGTTGCTCCCTTTGACCGATGGTGCCAATGTGCAGAGTTAAAGGTGAACAAAGAGATTTCCATCTGTTTGCCAGCCTGTGTGTTCTTTGAAGAAGCAGTGCATTTCATAGGCCTGACAGCAGGGCAGTTTGCAGTAAATTTGTATTTGAAAAATGGGAGAGGAAAGAGTATTTGGTAGAGACTGTAAAAGACAACAGAAATTTCCAAGTAGATTTCAGTGCAAGAGGGACTATGTATCATGGCGACGTTCTCTAAATGTCAAGTAATGCGTGCTGGCAAAAATGGTCTAAATTCACATATAGTGATGCGCTCTGAAGCTGTGGGGTTCTTCAAGAAATAAAAGTCACTGTGGAATTTCTGTGAGGATATCTGAACAGGGTGTTACTGCAGCTAAAAAAAATAAAAGAAGAAAAACAAGAGAGAAGGAAAGGATTTCAGAGGAACACAGAGGAGGTAAACAAGAAATCTGTTGAAGTGGGTATCTGGGTTCATCCATCTCTTCTGTAATTTCTCAGGGATCAGTCTCTCCTGTAATAATCTTATTCTACTTTAAAATGGTCGATGAAAGCATGTACTTCCACAGTAATTAATCAAAAGCCGCACCAAGGTAGGAAACCTTTGCCGAACTCCTACTCTTGCCTCCGCCTGCACAGATCTTGAATGAAACTCACCAGGTGTTTCCATATTTACTGAAATTCCCTTAACTCAAGGTTTTCCCTCAGCTTCAGGGTAGAAAATGTTGGTCTAATCATTCTGAATTGTGAATGAATCACTGGAGTCCTTTGGCTGATGAGGAGCTCCTATGAAGAGTGCAGTGCTCTACTGCCAAAGGTCTTTATTTGTAATTGTGATTTAAAGAAAGCATATTAAATGCTTTATTGTGTCACTTCCCTGCTTTCTTTTCTGATTAATATGTGTGCAGTTGTGAGGAACTGAGAGCAGCTCACGTGGCCCCGTGTTTGAGTGGGAAAGTGCTATTTTAAATCAGATTTGGAAAGATTATTTTAAAAGCGAAGATTGTGCCCTTAGCAAAAAGCATTGGAGGCGTGGGGGCATGGAGAAAGTACCGGGACTGATCTGTGTAAGCCTTTACTGAGTTCTCTGTTGGGGTATTGCCCCCTTCACAGCCAGGCATCCGCATATTTTGGCAAGACTGTGATACAGAGGCAGAGTAGACGATACGTGACTTTTACTTTCTCCCTATGAAAATACAGTCTGAGATTTTGCTTCCAACAGAAATATGCCTCACGTTGTTGTGTTCAGCAGGTGGTATCAAAATGGGGGCGACTAGTACAAATTAGTACTAAAAGCACTCAGCGGTTCCTGATGGCAAAAATCTCTGCCCAAAGGGGAAAAAAAATGCTATGTAGGAGCAACATCTGCCTCTCCTCCCAGGAGATGAGGCTGGGAACTAACTCCAGCGGGCTGGCTGAGCTGGGGTGAGTTAAGGCAGGGAGGTGAGCAATGTGAGAAGCTCCTGTTATTCAAATGGATGGGTTTGATGACTCATTAACAATATTGGCAACTCACAGGGTCTGTCTCAGGAAGGTTGTTGGGTCTAGGCATGTAACTGCGGTGCCCGGGGTTATCCTTCTCTTGACAGACAAGGCCATTTCAGTGCAGTATTTATGTGCTGCCTGAAAAATTTCCGTTCACTTTCCTGTACACTCCTGTGTTTGTTTCCAGGTGCATCTCCTCTGCTTCAAAGCAGACAGATCTGCTTTACCTTTATGGACTATGCACTCTGTAGGATGTTTTAGGTGAAAAAATTAACCTGTAAAATTGTTAGCACAGTGATGAAAGATTTGTGTGGTTTTGGAGAGTGTTTATTTCTTTATACTAATCACCCTGTGTCAGCAGACCTTCTGGATGTGACTTCCATGGCAGAAATATGTGCCTAAAGTTAGTTACAGAACAAAATGGATCCTCTGTTTATTATTGCTTAAAAGCTCATTGACATTAGGGATCAGTTCATGTTTTGGTGAACTTGTAAATACATGGTTATTTCCTGTATAGTGCAGAAAGGGTCTTACCTGAACAAAGTGGAATCTTGAGCATTCTATGGGAAAATACAAAACTGTTGTCATTATAGAAAATACAAAACTGTTGTCATTATCGAACAAATATACTTTTAAACTGATCTATACCGACATTTCTCCGAGTTCCATATTCTTCTGCCTTTCCCTGTGGAGGAAGGACATGTTTTTCTGAAAATGCTTCTACTGATGTAGAACACTACATTGGTTTTACTAAACACGGAACCAGCCCAAATGTTCTGGGCATCAGCTATAGACAGAACTTCTTGGTCCTGATTAATTTGAGGTTCAGTCCTGCTAAAAATGTTTTGGCATGCATATGGACTTCTTTCTCAATTTTTACATCAGCCCTGCAAGAGGATAGGATTCAAACATAGTTAACCATGGTACTTTCTGTTCCATGAGGTGTACCCAGGTTATAGCTGTCTTATTTAGCAAACCGGTGTATCTTTTTTTTCTTTTCTTTTTTTAAAAATTTTTTTTTATTGCAGCCACATCCTATTTACAATTTCTAGGAAATGTTTCATGTCTGAGCTGCTTGCATTAGAAAAACCATGCTAGCAACAATTTTTGCCTTTCATCTGTAGAAGAGGGACCTCTTTGTTTTATAACCATGTTGCATTGCTGTTTAAATATAATTCTATGGAAAATAAATTTCAGTCGGCATTGTCCTTTCTAGGATAAAAATCACTGACACAGAAGAACCGTAGGTACTCTTCCTCTTGGATCAGGGGTGCTGATACTTTCAAGGGGAGAAGGTGAGAAAGGCTTCAGAGGTGTACTTTAATCTAGAGATGCAGGTGAATTTGAATAGATTTACAATGCTTCTCTTGAAACAATGCAGAACTGAAGTCTACAGGGCTTGAAATTGGAAGAAGTCTGAGACAACAAATGGAGCTATTGGGCTGTATAGAAAATGATTGTCTGCACAGCCCAGTGAACTGAGCGGAATTGCAGAAATAAAGAAAAAATATATGCAGCTGAGTTCCCAGACTCTTTCCTTTGCTGTGAGTGCTTCTCATGAAGCCTTACTAGTGGGCTAAAAGGCTTTAAATCTCTTTGGTGGATCCTCCTTAGCAACCCAGTTTCATGCTGTAGAGGCTGTGAGCATCTTCATTTGTTTTCTCCTTTGTGCAGCTGTTCTCAGTCTCCTGCAGACACCTGGAACATGCTTGCCTCACTGGTGGAGTGGGGCACTTACTGTGTCAGAATTAACAGGTAGCTGAAAGGCAGTGTAAGCGTCTGAGTGGTCTAGTGGAAGCAACTACTGAGGCACGCTTTGAAGAAGTATATTTAAGTCTATTCAATCTAAATACACACAGAGAAAACTTTGAGCAATGCTTGCTACCTCTGTGTTTTTATACAGGTTGTTTTTTTGAGTTTTATCTGTGAGAAAGGGAGATACTTATTTTGTATGTAGCTAAGGCACATCGTTCCCTCACACCTTAACCTCCAGGAATGCTCCAGGAATTATCAAAACTACTGTCCTCTTGCAGCCACCTTCTTTGGACCACCAATAACTAACCCGTGAGCAAGAGTTGTGGTATGTTACAGCTTTAAGGGCGAGCAGCTAGTGCTTTATTTCCAATACATGTGAGCTTTGAGATAACTGCGAATCTTCTAGGGATTTGGATTTAATATTGATATGCAGACAAATCCCTAAGCCTGACTATAAAACTGCTCAAGGCTGGAGATAGGCTGAAGTGGCAGTATTTAGTCACACTGCTTCTGGTTCCTCTGCCAAAGCTGTTTAGTTTCTGATCTGATTGACACACTCTATCTGCCTTTGTTTTGTTTGATTTTGGGTGTGGGTTTTTTCCCCTTTTTTCTTTTTTTCTCTTTTTCCTGACTGCATTCTTTTTAGTCTAAAAGAAACTAAATTGCAGCGGTCTGTGGGTGAAGATTCTCGGTCTAGTATCTAATCAAAGAGTTATCAGGCTTTGGTCTAAAGGAGTGTTATCATGAGCTAGAACAGTTGTTGCAAAATGCATTCTTAGAAACTGTTTGGAAACTGGAAATAGACTTTGGGCCGATGAAACTTGTCTTTAGGCTATTTAAAATGAGAATTAATTGTGGAGTTGCAGAAGGATCACTTGTAGTGAGTGAATGGACTATCTAAGAGAGGTTACAATTCTGAGTTGATAGGGATGCTTTTCTCCATCTGTGTTACTTTGCAGTTATCTCAGGCAAGGATGGACTGTGCCTTAGTTTTTAACCATTTGCAGAGAGACTTAGAACTACTGTAGGTAGTTCTATGAATATTTCTGCTTACCGCTCAGAGAAGCAAATGGAAGTCAGAGAAGGCAAATAAGCAATAGTAATTTGATCAGTGAAACAGAACAATTTATGGATGAGAAAAGACTCGATAGAAGAAGTTACACCAGCTTGAATGGCATGAGGACCAAGCAGAAGGCAGGTAGGGAATGCTAATTTATTTTTTACGTCAAAGCCAGAGAGCATAAAAACAAAAAAAAGTCAAACAGGTTTAAAAGAATGGAGATTGTTTTTGCTCAGGATTCAATACTGTGTGGTGCATCTCATTGCCACACAATGTCATGGAACCGACATACCTGTTAAAAGACCAAATAAATCAATCCACTGGTGAGCATAATGTGGGAGGATTTGACGCAACTTGTCTCAAGGAGACCAAAGCTTTGTGCTTGCCATGTTCTTTTTCTCTCTCTACAAGCATCCGTAACCAAATGGCTGCAGGCAAGAGCTACAGCCTTAGTTAAACATTTGGTCTGTCTCAGTAAGACTGCTCTTTCAGACTTAGGGTCTGTCTACAGTATGGTACATTATTGTACTCTTTGCCCTGAGCTAGTACAGGCTCTGAGCTTGAGCCTGGAAACTGACTCGCCATGTTGACTTGATGCTGAGACTGATACAAAAACCCCACCAGCAGGATCGCTGGATCCTGCTGGCTCAGAGAGGCTGAGTGGGCTGACGTCCATCCACATGAGGTGGTACAGACGTGGAGGTGCTTGCTGTCACATAGGCATCAGGACTGTGTGTGAATTTTGAACTGAGATGGAGGCCACCCTTGCCACACTCTCCTAGCATTTCCCCACTAGCCAGCTTAGTTGATACCTTACTTGGAAGAACCTAATTCCATTCCTCTTCATAAAATACTGTGCAGGGAGCCCGTATCCCTTAATGTGGGGGCTAGTAATCTAAAAATGTATATGCATTACGAAATTCTGCATCAAGCACATGAATCTACTTCTGCCTCGAGCTTTTGTTCTGGAGCCTGTTTTTTTTACAGATGGTTCCTGATATATTTCAGTGCTTTAATTTGTGCTGAAAGTTGAAATTTTAGCCTGTGTGGGGTTTAGTAGTTTAAAACCAGTTAGGAATTGCAAAGAAAATTCACTAAGCTTGATGTAATCCATATCACCCAAATTCTTCCAGTTTTTCTGTTGAAGATGTGCAGCTCATGCTCTCAGAGAATCCCTCAAACTTCATAAAGATCAGTCTGAAAGGAGTTTTGCCCAGCTGCCAGGCAGAGAAATGGTTACATCTCTCAGATCTCTATTGTGTTTGCAAAGCAGGGCAACAGGAATGGAAGCTGTGTTTTTCCCCTCCAGATTCCCAGTGCTCTAGACCTCATTGCAGAACTGTGCAGAAGGATAAAAGGCCACTGAACTCTAATACTGCTCTGTTCGCTGGCTGAAGTTTATATCAGCTGAAAACCTGATTTTTGAGGAGTTCAGCAGCTGCTTTTTGGTCCAAGTTGTAGTGAAGGCTTCTTGCAAGGTGGTATTGCTGACTTCAGTGGGCTCCACTTGTCCTTCAGTGTGTGGCATCATAGAGATCTATGCCAAAAAGAGATTCTCCATGGAACCTGGCACACAGTTTCCAGGAAAAACAATGAAAAGTACTTTCCAGTTCTTGTATATGTGTACACAGTGCCCTCCACCAGTCCCCTGAGGTTTGCCTGTTACATTAAGGAAGAGTAATGTGGTTTAAAGAAAGAAAACATTGGCTTGTTGTAAACCTCATCTCTTTGCTGCTGTTTCCAGTTGAGAAGATTTCTGGTTTTTTCCTTCCTTCCTTCCTTCCTTCCTTTTTTTAAAATTGGTGTGTGAGCATGTTCCCTGACTGGTTGTAGCTGGGGTTGAAGGAGAAGTCAAAGTGGTCCTTCTTGTCATATGACAAGATGTATACAGCTCCACGAGGAAACAAATGTTTTAGAGGTTCAAGTGATGTTTCAGGTCATAGTCTCTGATCATACCTCTGATCTCAAGGATCTCATCTTGCAAACTAGAAAGAAAAAATATTTTGCTTTGCACATGCGAAGCAATTTATGGGGAGGGGAAAAAATGTCAACATTCCCTCCCCCAACTCATGCTAAAATAAAAAAAGCCAACAACCCAGGAAACAAAAAAATTCAACAAAACCCAGAAAATTTAAAAAAAAACCCGAACCCAAAACAAAACCAAAATGTAGGGAGGACAGACCTTTACAAGAAGAAATCATGTCTGAAGAACAGAATTCACTTTCAGCTGTGTATGAAGTAAGCTGCATGGGATCAGAGTATATTGGTTTTGATTCTTTGTTCATTGCAAGCAGGTCTTCTATGCCCTTGTGCTGATCTTTTGAGGGCGATCTTTGTCCACAGAAAACAGTTTTTCCTGGCACTGGTGTGTTGGTGTGAAGACTGCCGTCCCCACTCCCCATGGGGTCCAGGGCTGACCTTTCTAACCTGGAACAAGAGATTTCTCATCCTCTGTGCGGCCCAGGATTGTCAGACATGGGACATCCACCCTTAGCTTGGCAACTGCTGCTCGATACGGGGCCTCCCGAGGTGCGAGTAATGTGCGGTATGGAAATAGGAACATTGGGGCAGTGGACTCTGGCACTAAGTGAGCAGTCTCTGTCTCATTCTGAGAACAGCTGAGGAATGGCGTGGGTGGCACCCACTTAATATAGCAGGTCATGACACATTTGTGGATGCAACCACCAGCCAAAGGAACAGCCAGCATCCTTTGCCTGCTCTCAGGTATCTCGTACAGCTGCCTGGTACCTCTTGCCTTGGAGAATGAGTGACTTCTTGCTTTAGGTGGCTGGAGAGATGTTTTCCTCCCAGATAACTCAGCCTAGAAAAAAAAAAGCTGTAGGTCTTTTTAAATATCACTCTCATCTAAGTTATAGGAACATAAAGTTATGGCATTAAATTCTTTTCTTCGCAGTGGGGGTGCCAGATGAGTGGGATTTGTTAGTCATTAGTGTAACACAAGTAATAAGGATATTCTGATTTGCCTGAAAAGGATGACCTGGAAAAATCCCATGAAAGATTGATTACATGGAGTTCTGTCTTTTCTGTTTGAAGTCTGTAAGTTCACACAAGGACCTGCCCTTCTGGCTACTCATTTTCAGCACCCTTCTGAGGTGTACCCAGTGCATAAAGCAGCCTCCCAGTACATTATGTATCATAAGGTAATGCATCAAACAGACAAAACAGATACTTTGACAGGAAGTTCTGCACTTAAAAAAAGTGATGTACCTCCTTGCCTCCAATCTTTTTCATTAGGCATTTAAAAAAAGAAGAAAAATACTTTTTTTAAAAAAAGGCAATTTATTGCCAACTCTATACCAGCCAAAATGGGAAATGTAATCATTGTTTTGAAATTGAAAGGTCTGCTAGGGATGAAAGCTGATAGAAGCAGTGAGGTATGTTAGCAATGGCTGCAAGTGATAGGCATGTGGTTTGGTATAGCTATTGCTTTGTTTGATTTGTTTTTCTTAACGTGCTCAGTTCCTCTTTTTCCAAAGGTGTTTATACTTCAGCTCCCTGTTTCCCCTGCTTTGACTCTTGGCCCACATGATAATTAGGTAAAGAGAACAAAAGCTATGCTTACCTACTTTTCTATAAGTAACACAGGAGAAGTAGGTCTTCAGAGGGGATTTAAAAGGGAAGAGGATAATGATTTAAACTGGCACAGGAAGTAAACTAAGGGGATACAGAATTTAATCGTTGTGGTGGATAACAAGGAGAGTAATGAAAATCAGGGGAATGTTCAAGTTGCACGTGTTTTTGGAGGAAGCACTGGTAAAGAGGCTTAAGAAATCTAAATCACACTAAATAAAACACTTTTGACATGGAAAAATACATCACATGCAAGAAATATTCTATTGTCTATAATACATTTAATTTCAATTTAAATCAGCTTGACAGGTCAGACATTCCATATGTATCTTTTTTTAAAGATGAAACACTTTTTTGGGGGGAAGAAAAGGCACTTCATACCTCTTATGTGATATCTGTATTTGGTACTTTTTTGTGTGTGAAAAATTCATTAGAGCTCAAAGTGCCCAAGTGGAAAATCAAGGATTTCTTTTTATCCCACATCTCCTCAGTGAGAATATCCTCCCTCTCCTCCTACCAAACCTATATGGAATTATCTTCCTTTGTCTGACAGAGCCCAAGGGAACCAGCTAGGATTCCCAACAGATCTTACATGTTAAAGTAGCTCTTATATTTTTCTCTCTCATTCACATTATCACTGCAAATACTTGTGTTCTTTGCTCTTCTTATTTTCCAAATGCCATAGGAGATGTTTTAGATTAGGGAAGGGTTTGGGGTTTTTTTTTGTTTGGGGGTTTTTTTGTTTGGTTTTTTTAATTTGTTTTGTTTTGAGGTTGGGTTTTTTTTGGGGGTTTCTTTTTCTTTTTTTTTCCCCTGGAATCTCCAAATGAAATAAAAGAGGGAGTAGAGATGATTCAGGAGACAAATTGTTCAGCAGAGTAAGGCCTAGCTGAGAGGTGAGGTTGAAATTTAAACTCACAGTATTAATCTGGACAGTACTATTTTTACTGACATTACTTTTCTTCACGCAACTTTAACTGATCAGAGTCAGGCTTGATTGAAATGCTTTAAATCCAAAGCCAGGTCTTCTCACAGGAGGTGCATTCTCCAGTGACCTTTAGATGAATGGAGCTTTCTCAGGTGGATACAGGTATTAGCTTTAAAATAACAAATAGGTGTTTTTGGGGTGATTTTTGTCTAGGTGACTTAAGAGGTCTCACTTTCTATGTTAAAACTGGGTCCTCCTGAACTGTCTCTGTGTGGGTGAGGAGTTAGCATCTCTCTATGACACTCTGCAGCAGTTTGTGGAGGAGCTGCTTGCTGTTAGGAGCTAACCTCAGTTGTTCCAGAGTGGTTTCTCCTGGACATGGACACAGTGTCTGTGAGGTCAGACTGCTGTCTGCTTACTGCTGGCTCGAGCCCATGGGATAGCCTGTCCTCCTTTCTCACTCTGCTTGTTCGTGTTGACACCCTTTGTGCCCTCTTTGACTCTTGCCACTGTCCTCAATCTGAAGGTCTCAGTCTAGGCTTGACTGCCAAACCATGGTGATTGCACTAATTTTCTAAGGCTATTTTTAAGTCTTTAAGTCGTTAGGTGCTTTGGAAAACTGCATTGTGTACACCTCTTTCAAAATAGAGCCTTTTATTTGAAAAGTAACCAAAACTTTCACCAGGGATTTACTCCAGTAGAACCACATTTCCCTCACTGAAACCAGATGGTAAAAGATCAAGTATTATTAGAAAGTACACTGAATGACAGATGCACCTCTGTGCTGAGTTCAACTGTTAGCATGAATTGTTAGTGGTGGCAGTGGTTGTATAAACAAATACAACTGAGGGCAAAAGCAGTTACCTGCAGCAGATGGAATTAATGCTGAAGGAAAGGACATCTTGGCAATGAGGGTGTATGTTGGCTCATGAATAGAACCAGGAGGGAAATTTTCTAGTTGTGCTGGGATTTTTCTACCTGTAACAGAGCTGTTCCAGGGAATTGGATCTGCTATTGCTGCTGTTCTGTGTTTCCTCTGAAGCAGTCTTCATAGACCAGCATGTTTCTGGGGAGACCCAGCCAAATTGCAGTGTCAGAACTGAGGCCCCAATGTGAATTAATAGCTCCTGCAGCAAAGGAAAAATTACATTTTTCTTGAGATAATCACAGACAAAATTGACTTGCAACACAGAGACACTTTTATTCTTGCTACACATATTCTGTCATTCCTTAGTATGTTGCTCATTATATCTGTTGGTATAGTATGGAGGATTGATTAGCTTTGGCAACAGAGCTGCAAACTCTTCGTACTGCATGCTATGAGATGGAAAAAAATAGTTGGGAGGGGTTTTTTTTATGCTAGTTGTGTAATTACTTGGTTTTGAACAGAGTGTGATCTGTTAAAATGGAGTCTTGACCAGGCTGTTGCACGTATTGCTGTGTGTATGTCTTAGGGTAATAGGATGATTGGCGTATAGTGTGTGTTGGGAGGAGGAAATGGATGCATGGTACACCTGAAGTCCTAGAGGTGCATCTATTTTGACCTGCTGAAATTCGCAGGGTGGTTTTTGGAAGCATTATGGGTGGATATAAAACAGGTTTTAAAGCACAGGGGGCAGGGAGAACAGATGCACACCACCATTATCAAGATACTAAATCACATCCATCTATGACAATGTAAAGAGATCATGCTAGCAAGACATTTTGTGTTGTGTGTCATTTCCCTCCCCCTCTCCCAGTACTTTTCCCTCTGCTTTGTTCCTAGGACTGATCTTAACTGATGCTCTGTGTGGATGTCGTCCACAGCTCAGTTTCCCCAAAGGAGAGATTGCAAGCTAATCCTAGTTGAATCAGCAAGATAAGGATGTTGGAGTCATGCGCTGTACCCCAAGACTTGGTTTGAGGATGAGTTGTTGTTGAGGGAGATGGGGATGAGACATGCTTCCTGAGGAAGATCAGTCAGATGAGAAGCTGGGAGTGGGAGCAGAAATGCAGCTATTCCTAGGATGTGCTGGTGTTCCATTTCTTGATACCTATTTTCTGTTCCCCTTGCTCCTCTGCATGCATTCAGTGCACAGGCAGAGGAGGTGAAAATTACAAAACTTGCTATATAAAAATTCATTCAATTGTTATTAGATAATGGTTAATATCAAATGACTGGAAAAATTGCAAAGTTTTCTATAGGTGATCCAAATGTAAAATGTCACCTTCCTCCTTTCTTTCTTCTGGAAATGAATGCAGTACAGTCAGCCCCTGGGGTTCTCGGGTCACTTTGTTGGCTTTGAGGTAGAAAAGAAGGAAACTGCGTATCAACAGCCTCTGAACTGCTGACATAGTGCTTCAGGTGACAATACCCAGCTATCGGAATCCAGTTATTCATTACCATGTGTTTTATTGGCAAGCAGGAGTTATAGGAGGAAGATGGAGAACTTTTCTGAACTGGAGTATGGCCTATGAGCTGGGTTAGGTAACTGCAGCCAATTTATGTCCCCTAAAAGGACACAATATTGAGATTTTTCTTTCTTTTTTCCCCTTTTTTTCTTTACCCCCTCACTGATGCTGTAACAGCCATTTGACAGCTTGGTGTTGGAATCTATTCCCTTAGTGACAGACTTCTCTGGATTCCCTTCTGAGTTACTGCAAGTTGCTTGTGAGTACTCGTCTTCATGCACATTCGTCTTTTAAAGGTTCTTTTTGCTATACCTACGAATTGGATTGTATTCATTACCTTTCTAGACAATCCTTTGTTTGTAGAAATGGACAGTTATAACTCTGTTTCACTGTATTTCTATGGACTGTGGGTAAAACTGGTTTGGCCCATCTCTCCAGTAGCAGTACTCCAGGTGACTACCATCCTTGCTGTGATGTAAGTGCACCAGCTGATGGCTGCACCTGCAAGGAAGTGGTTCGGTGGGGTACAAATATTCGGTTTGGGGAGCACAGTGCTGATTGAGTCTTTGTTTATATACTGGACACGTATTCATGCCTTATGGAAAAAGAATGCTATAAAAACTTCAAAATCAAACATGAAAAAATTAGGAAACGCTTGGACGTTAATTTTCCCACCTGCTTGCGCATATGCATTATGATTCAGGCTTTAATTACATAGTTGCACACTGTTTTTCCACAGAATTCCTACTTCCCCCTGTGCACAGGACGTCCACTGCTGTTTGAATGAGAAGCTATTAAATATTTTTGTTTTCTCCTTACTGTTTCTCATGACACTATTCAGGTCAAGCAATGAAGGAAGAATTACTGATGGCTTTATGGTTCTGTTTTCTTGCTCATCTTCACCACAGCTTAAGTGGCCAGCATTTCATGAACACTTTCTGAAGTGGCCTGTCTGATCCTGGATGCTGTGCTGGCCCCATCCATGAATTGGCAATACAAGAACATTTGAGTGTCTGCCTTGGCTAAGTAGCTTTACCAAGTGTTTCTGATTTCCTTATCTCCATTACCTCCTCGTTCCCAGTGTCCCATTTTATATTCCCAGTTCTAGGTTTTACTTCCTCTTGTGCCTTGTTTTAGTTCTTGTTATGCTGAAATAGATCCTCCCATGTGAGCTGGTATTTCATATCATATCTTCATAAAAAGGTCTTTGTCTTTTCATGCTGTTTGGATGTGAGTAGGGTTATGGGCAGCAGAGCAAAGAGAGGCTCCTTCCTTTCATCTGGACCTGGATTTGGCAGCCCAGACTGGCAAAGGGAAAGCCCTGTTCAACCTCAGTGCAGGTCTTTGGGCAGTTTATCTCTTTAATTCAGAGAGGACTCTAGAAGTCATGAGACACATATGAAATTTCAAAGGCTTACCCCTTGGGCAAGTTTGAGTGGATTTTCATAAGGACAACAAAAGGTGTTTGTCTGTTAGTCCCCTGTCCTCTGCTAAATTTAAGTTACTGCTGCAAAAAATAGATTTAAAAAAAGAAAGTTCATGAATGTTTTAAACACTGAATAAACAATGTTTTTTTCTGGTTTTGTTTTGGGTTACAGCTAAAGTATTTTTGGTAAAACTGAAAAAAACTGTCTGTCCTGAGGCAGCAACATGTCATAGGAAAATTCAGCCTGTGTTTAAAGGATAGTATGGCCCATATGCAATTAAAAACAGGACCTGTACACTGGGACTTTTTATCTAGCATATGAACAGTTGTTTGATATAGAAAGCACTGTAGTGTTTATCCGTATGGGTGTTTGATGGGTCCTGGTTTGATTTTTATCTTTTTTGACATTGCACTACTGTCATTGAAGTTAAAGATTTTGAAATTATTTGTTTTCCCAGCTGTTTCATAATGGTGCCACAGATAGAGCAGCAACCAGAAGAGGTCACTTTTGGGTCTGCCCAATGCTGTAGCATCCTATTTCTGTTCCTGATTACCACCCCTGCACTCCTATTAGATGCACTTGGGTGAGTTTGGGCAGGGTGGGGAAGTGCTTTCTGCACCCTTTCAAGAGAGCTGCCTTCACAGCAAGGATTTAGGTCTTTGGGGATTAGGGCAGTAAAACGGAGTGCCCATTTCTGCTGGCTGTGTGGAGGTTACTCAGCAGCTAGATGCAACGTGGGTGGGGTGTGTACACCATGTGGCACAGTATGATGCAGAGGCATGATCGGCTGGCACAGGGTACAGCATACCTGTGTTACCAGAGGGCAGCTCTGGACTTCTCGGAGTGGTGGGTTATGCTAGCCCAGAGCATCATGCTAACATGTCTGTATGTCCTCCAGTGCAAGAGCAAGCTCTGTCACCTCCACAGGGAACAGCATGCTGCAATGTAGGCTTAAACTGAGAGAAGTATTTGTCCAGTGGCTTTCAAAAACAGTTGGCTAAACTAAGTTTGGATGTGAAGAAGAGTAACATGTTGAAAAATGTCTTCACTGCTTTGCTATTTGGACTCTTGCTTTGGTGGTGCAAATCCTCCAAACACAATTGCCATGAATGTCATTAGCAGCTTTGTCTTTTTTATTACTTTACCCCTCAATGTTCATAACTGACATTGGATTACTGTGATGGAGTGCCTGTTTCTAATTTTTATGCCCCAAACTATACACCATTCCAGACTAATGCTTATCTGCTTTTACTTCTTTTTTGAAGTAAATTGATACAGGGTTTTTGGGGTTGTTTTTTTTTTGCTTTGTCACCTATTTGTGGTTTTGAAGTCCTCTCTGGAGATATCCTATACTGGAATAGAGCCCCAAGCCTCCACTAAAATAAATGCTTAGAGAACCACGGGGGAGAAGAAAAAAAAAAGCCAGGAAAGGGAAAGTTGTTTTCATACTGCTTCTCAATCTCTCTTCACATTGTGCTTGGTCTTGCCTGCTTCAGTGAAATTTCTCCATTTGTTCTCTTTAAGTAGTGCTTAGAGAAGATGCAAGCAGCTTTCTTTTAATTGGTAGGTTAGCACAGTGGTCTGTTACTGGTAAGCAGTAAAAGATGTGGAAAAAGAATATGTGGGTCTTCTGGCTTCAGATAATGGTCTGAAAGCCTGGCTCTGATATTTTTTTTTTTCAGTGCTCTTGAGTTTTTGTAGGGAGTTGAACAAGCCACCAGTATAATCTTGGTACAATTTTAATTTTTAAAAGTCAAAATATTATTGTTGCTCCATCGTGCTGGCACTATTAGAAAAATCAATAGATGCCGGGGGATGCTAAAATACTAAATGCAGCAACAGCCAAATAACTTGATTGTCATTATACTCAGCTGGTTACATTTTAATTGATTTACAGGTATATTAGCTTCAAAGGCAATCCCAGTATAAAATATATTGACATGTAGATACAACACTGTGATTCATACATTTACTGTAATCAATATCACAGCTTGTGTTTAGTGTTTACATTTTGTATCATCACTGAGTTTACCCAAAACACAAAGTTATTTCTAGTCCTGGTCTTTATGTAAAGCTGAGTTTTGAAGTCCAAGTTGGCAAAGCACTGCTGCTTTTGATTAGTATGGTCTAAACCAAAACAAATCAACTTGCCTTTTCCTCTGCAATAAGAACTGCCATGTCAGTGCCATGTAGTTAGTTTGCTGTCGCTGTGACCAGGCTTCAAGCTGATCACTTGCATGATGGTTGATCCAGAATCCAGCTGATGGTTGGACCTCTGTGGAGGTTTTTGATTTTACCATATTTCAAATAAAAAGAAGGAAAACACCACATCTTTAAAACAAGTACCCCAAATTTTACTTTTTTTCCCGGAATATTTTTTTGGAGGTAGTACTGTATGCACACATAAAGCATATTACTCTGAAAATCATTCTTGTTCTCAGACTTCTACCTCTCTGTAATGCTGTAAATATATGCATTCTAAAAAATTATAATTGTTTCCAGATTAATGTGTAGAATCAATGCAGAATTTGAGAAATTCTCTATATATTTCTTCTGCATATATACTCTATTTCTGGTTCACGGTGAAATCTACTGAGAGTTTAACATTTAAATAAACCTAAAAACTTTTGAATGTTTGCTAGTCTTTTATATTAACTATGCAAAAGAATCACCCTTGGCATTCTTTCTACTTTACGGTGCCCTGAGATCATCTGAGATGGGGACCAACACTTTGGTACAGAAATTGATAAAAAAATTTCCAAGAATTATGGATCTGCTACCCCAAACCTTCAGTATTTGACTTCATGGGTTGTCATGGTGCGAAGGTCTCCAGGCTGACCTGCTTTGTAGACTGACTTGGAGCCACTCTCTTTTATGGATCTAAATTTGGGACGAGAAAGTGAATGCTTTTTTCTTTATACAGTTTCTGTATGGCTTTGCAAGTGTGGAGGAGCTTGCAAAAATAATAAAATAGGTCTGGTTTTCATTTTAACATTGTGACTTCTGTTTGGCAAGCCAGCTCTACAGATCCAATCTTAATTTTACTTAATTGGTATTAACTCTGTGTTAAACATCACAGTTCAGCAGCAGTTTCTGAGAGGTTGGTCCCAGTGATACTGCAGGAGATCCGTGTTCTGAGCAGCACTGAACAGGAGAATCCCAAGTAGAAATACTTGTGTAGGCAGATATTTTCTCTGCCAAATGTACACCTGTGTGCGTGACGTTAGTTTTTGTTTGTCCTACATAGTGTTTTTTTCCTCTTTTGCATCTCAAGGTGTACAGTGAAGGATTTCTCTGGTTGAAGTATGTGGGATGCTTTAGCACGTGTGTGTCGGGTTCTGGTTTTCTGCTGAAGTCCTCTCCTTTGGGCGGGCACCGTATAAACTGATATTGCACGTTCTTCATTTGAATTCTTTTAAAAGCTCTACTCAGTAAAAAATGATGATAGTGCAGTTAGGACAAATGGGAGAGTAGGACAGTGACACAAATGAACAAAGAAAGCAATATGACTTAAGTCATCTGCAGTTCAGATCTGCCAGGCTGAAAGTCATCTCAGCACAGCACAAGAGACAGTGCTATTGAGTGGCTGAGGGATGCAACGAGGGTCTTGGGGAAACCTGTCTTCTCTTGTCTTGGCCATGGCAAAGATTGAACCCAGAGAAGTCATTTCACGTCTCTGCTTCCTTTCCACTCACTGTTAGACCAATTGCTCTTACCAGCAGGGTCTTCCATTTACAGTATACTATCCTAGCTCACTAAACCCTTGATTTTTGGTTTCAACTCATGCTGTAATGGTGATAATCCCAAACACAGAAGTCTAGAGGGATCCTTCCCAGTCCCTGGCATTTAGCCATGGATAGCAGGGCTAGATAAAACGGCGGTGCAGACACATTGCGAGGGGGCTGGAGCTCAGCAACACATTTATAGTGTTGCTTTTATTAAAGCTGCCCTTTCTTTCTCCTCCTCCTCCTCCCTCAGATGATGATGACATTGTTTTATTTGTTTTACTTCTATAGTTAGCAAACTTAGTTAGCAAGCCAGATTAAAAATAAAGCATCAGCCCTCCTCTGTTCTAACAGTGTGAGAACTGTTTCTGCTGAAGCTTTGCGATTGTAAAAGGGGTATCAAGTCCTACCCCTAACTGGGGAGGTTGTGCTCCAGATTGATCCCATGTTGAGTGGCTGGTAATTTCTGTCCTCTTTCTCTCTTTTGTGTGACTCTAGGCACCTGATCATTACTGTCATCTTGGTTGAGGAGCGAGGTCCCCATTTCCATGGAAACATGGGAAAATGGCTTTGGAATCTTAAAGGTTCTTTATTTATTGGGTAGCATTTTCTCCCTTGTTTAAGCATTTAAAACAAAGAAGCCTATGGTGCTGAAATGTAAGGGATATTGTGTTAAATGAGGTGGACAGTTATAAAAATGACATTTAATTTCTCTCTACTCTGTAATCCTGTAACAGTATTTCAGTTGGCAAAAAAATCAGCCTAGTTACCCTGAAGCCAATGGAACTAGACCAGTTTACAACAGCCAAGAATTTGTCCCAGCGGTTTGGTAGTCTGTGGGTTAGATTTCCAAGGGAAGTGATGGGGATGTCATCACTTGAAAGTCATAGCTAGACAAGATAAATCCCTGAACAGGTATTGGAAGTATGAGGTCTACTTCAGCTGCTAGATGAACAAGGGCATCTGAAACATTTTTATAATTCCTTATTATGCTCATGGATTTCCTTATGCAATATTTATTTGTCTAAATGTCTTATTTTTTTTAATTAATGTATAGTGTGAAAGGAAAACAGCACTTTTTTCTGTAGGTCAAAATTGATAGCTATTTAGTCAGAGATACATGCTATTATAAATGAATATTTAAATATAATACTGATACTGTGAATGCTCAGGCTTGATATATATTGTAAATACTTATAAAATGTATTTACTGCACTAGATTAATAAAATACTTTATATTGTACTTGGTGCCATGAACAGTGTACAGAAAGATGGAATGTACAGAAGGCAAAGAATCTGGTTTACCAGACTTAAGTAGTGGCACAGGACACTACAGTTTTTAATGTGGTTGCTGAAGTTGAGGGTTAAAATACTGATTCAGTCAATGACAATGTCCCTATTGTCTTAGATGAAACCTCATTTAACCAGATTTTTAACAGTATACATCCCCTTGCTTCTTACAAATCACCAAATTATTTCCTCATCTGCAACAAATCCCTGTTCTGATTGAAAGAATTTCCCCTCTTTCTCTCTACACTTGAATAGAATCTGTTCCTGTTTATTCTGCATCTGAACTTTGTTCGTTTCTGTCACAGCCTTCAGAAAACTCTCCAGTTGCAAACATTAAAACCTGTTTGGAATAATGAGAACTGCATATAGAAATGTCCCTTGCCAGAGTGTCAAAGGAGCAGAGCAGATAATTAAACCTAAAATGTGACAAGATACCTGCGTATATTGCCTATAAATAGTAAAATGAGAACACAGAAGGGGCTTTGGGTTCACCAGTGGCTTTACTTTTTTTTTTTCCCATCTGATTCCTCCTCTTATACTGCAACCTTGATAAAGTCACGTTTTGTCTCTCTGAACCTTGCTGGGAAAGAGAGGTAACATAATTTCACTTTGAGCTCCCAGAATATAGGACATCACATATGGAGCCAAACCAAACACGGCAAGCATATTTGCATTTACTTCAGTGTTAGGCAGCTCTTAAAAATTATGAGAAAGTGGGGGTGTGTAGGTGTCTGGGGGGGGGCAAGGGGAGGGGGACATTCCATCTGGGGGGACTAGCACCAGGCTTGCTGCTTGGTCTTCAGTGTGACAGAGGAAATTCCTAAATGAGGAGATTGCAGGGAGAGGCTCAGGGCACCTGCGCAGACCTCTTACTTCTGGGCAACCTACTTTTTCTGCAAGTTTCTAGTTAGTCTGGTTCCCTCTGTATAGTTGCTGGCCTCATTTTTTTGAGAGTCTTTCTATCATATGGAACTACGGAGAGAGATGACGTTGGTGAGCTCTGCAGTCAGGTGATTATCTCAATAGTAAGTCCATTTTCAGGTGGCTTTTTGTTAGCGAGGCAGATCATGTGTATGATAGTGTTGAATAAAAATATCCTTCCTTCTCCCTATAGATGCTGCCTAGAAGTATTTCTTAGAAAACAATTGTTAGTCCTTTCTGGTCTCATTTGCATTTCAAGCCAATGAAGATGGACTTGCCACAGTGAACACGATCCCACAACCAGGTCTTGTATAGATTAGAAGGTTAAGATACTGCTCTAAATTTAGGATGCAGTCATTTGGGTGAGGTATGATGGCAAATTCCTTTCATTTCTGTTCTAAAAGGAAAAAAACAATAAATACTTATCCTCAGCATCTGATGAAAATATTAGCTGCTCTGACCAAAGCTGATTCTGAAATCCAGAGCTCTATGGGAACAAATTACAGCTGAGGAAGGTATCTCTTGGTTCAAGTCTACACAGTGCTGTCTTACTCCCTGCTTTATAATGTATTTTAAAAGCTATTATATGAACAATTCTTTAGAAATGACACTATTTTAGTGCTGTAAAGATGTTTTTGTTACTGATGAGGTCAAAATGAAGCTACAAACAAACTGCTGTTTTGGTTAATGATATGTTTTGGCATTATAAATTAACTAGTAAGGTAGAACAAATAGTTTATCTCAAGATTCAATTGTTTTCTGCTGCTGCTTCTGGAAGAATTCCTGAAACATTTTATTGATGAGGTAATTTGCCCTCATCTGCATGTAGTACTTCTGAAACTGAAGCAAAGGCTTCTGGTGACATACTAGACCACAAGAAACAAAGCTCAAGTTTATCATGTTTCCCCTGATAGAATTACAGTCTTCATCAGTTAATGCAGCATTTATCAACTTAGGAAAGTTGAATCCCGACCTTTCAAGAAAATGAAGCTTACAGTGTTGCTGCTACCAGCAATCTTGTTTGAAAAGCCTACCCAACATAGGCAGTCGCTCAAGCAGACTGTGTAGGTATTCATCCTCATCTCTATTATTATCTGCTTTGATTAGCAGTACATTGTCAACATTGTTGATGTAATGTCATTGGCATTTGAATCGTGACCCTTTTATAACCAAAATTACTGCATCAGTTTCTCTGTAAATTCAGGCAGGCATTGCTGCATTATTGATGGGCAGTGGCTTCACTATTTGCTCTTTAAAACCAGATGCCTTAAAAACCAAAGCAATCAGAATAACAAAATAGGTGGAGGTTCTGAAGGACCTGTCAGAATCTCATTTAGCATTTGTTGTACAGTAGATTGTGTGATATTTGATTTTTGTACACAATTTACAGTTACTTTTTTCTTTAAGTGGGAAGTTTCCACTTGATTTGCATATTGTTGTGAACTGAATGGCTTCAGAGCACCTACAACTTCTGTAGGCACTTCCTTTATTTTGTAGGTTACATTAAGTCCCAGGGGCACAGATTTGACCCGAATCACAATAAGGTATTATTAAGAGGAATTAATCTCCACATTCTAATTTGCACTAGTAAGACTAAAATAGTTTTAAAATTCATGTAAGTCGAACTAGTGCAATCTTCTCACGTAAACAAAGTGTATTTGTGTTCTCTGCTTGCTTTTTTCTTTTGGTGTTGCTTGTAATGCTTTATTAGCTGTCACCATGTATGGAAGTTATCTGTTTCTGTGCTTCCCAAAAGCAATGGGAATTGGAGAGATTTCTTGTTGTTTTTAATCTTCCCTGAAATTGCTAATTTTTTTTTTTTAGTCCTTACTTGGTATTACTTTTAAATAATTGATTTGGTATGCTACTCTTAGTCTGTTAAGAACAAGTAATTTGAGGATAATGCCTTAAATGATACAAAGTAGTATTGCTTCAGTGGAGTTGAACTCTAGAGCTACACCATATTCGTCAGCTGAGGATCTGGTCTCCCGTTCCTGGCAAGGCTGCTGCTTGTCTCCAAGTGCTAGGGAGGAGTATGCATCCCTATTCATTTCAGGTGACAGAGAAGATACTGAAGAAAATCTGGGGTGAAAGGATGGCATAAGAGATTTTTTTTTCTCCTCTTTTGCCGTCCAGCACTTTACCCATGCAAGAGCTTCAGCATGTAATTTGCTTTACAGAAGTTACTAGCCTGTAGTTGCGAGGATTCTACTGGGTACTCACAATTGCCTCCCCAGTGGATTTTTTTTCTGTAAGAATTTTTCTTACGCTTTCAGTATCACTTCATGGCTTGAAAGCCAGAATACCGCTGTTGGGAAGCAGCATCGCTGGCTGTATTAACTTTGCTGGTTAGGTGCTTTTTACAAAATTTGGAAGCACTGGATTACGCTTTTCTTCCCTCATTGCTGATGTAGATGCATTGGTACATGAACTCTTTGTCAGCTACATGCACAGCACCACACTTCTGCTGTTAATGGTTCAGGTCTTCAGTTCCCCAGTCCAGTTCCTCCATGGGTACCTCTCCCATTGCTAGCCGTGACTGTTTTTATGTTGACCTGTTCACCTCAAGGACAGGAAAAATCAATACTAAGAAGTACATGTCAATCCTAGCTAGAGCAGAAATTGGGCATGCTCCCCTTAAAATTTGATTATTTGCCTTTTGCTATGTGGCATTTGTTCATGTTCTCTCATCTTAGCTGTGTTTGCTCTATCCTGAACTGGAAAATGCAGACAGAAGAGCAAAGTTTGGATGGCTCGATGCAGTAGCACGCAGGGAGTGTGTGTGTGGGGCCTTCTCCACATCCTCCTCCTTGGTGATTCATACACTGTGTGTTGGGTCTCCATGCATGCAGGTTGGTTTGGTTGAGCTGTACTGTTACCTCTGTTGAGGAATATCACTAGTAGGAGGGCATCGATACTATTTCAGTAGCACCCTATCCAAATATTTCTTCTCCCACCTCTCTTCACTGTCCATTAGTATTTTGTGAAGGATTTATTTGGTTAAGGGACATACAGAATGGAGTTTGGGGGGAGAATTTATTTCTCTTTTTAAAGTAGATTAATACCAAAAGCGGCATGACACCCAGTCATTCAGAGCATTTTTGAGTGCTGGGAAAGTCCCATACAAAGTAAACACAAGTAACCCGGTCGTCCTGCTCTTGCATGGTTTTCGCACACAAGTTATGATCTTGTTGGCTAGATCTTCTTAAGCAGTTTGTATTTCTGTGCTAGGAAAAGATGAGGTTTTATCTTTTCTGAGTTCTATACATGCAGTGAGCTTACCGAGGGTAGCCTGGCCTGGTATCTCCTGCATCTGCCAGCAGCAGCCAAAAGCACGTATTTTTGCTCCTGTTTGTGATAGCGATGGTCATTTTGTTGTCAAGGTGTTGTTTCCTCCATCAGATTGGTTGTTGTCAAAAGACATGGTTTCTCTGTGTGTTTGTCCTTTTGAAGAGGTAACGCAACATTAAGATAAGTAGAGAGAAAAGTACATTAAGTTTATTCCTGTACCTTTCTCTCCTTTTGGTGTTGTTGATTTAATGACACAAGTTTTCAAGAAAAGCACTACTTAGTTTTTATTCACAGGAGCTGGAGTTTTTTTTAAATAATGCTGTACCCTGGGGAGAGTGACAGTTCAAGGTGTGCTGAGCAGTCCACTTTCTCTCACTGATTTTAATGCAGCAACAATTAGTTCTAGCTGAAAACATCATGATTTAATGACTATTTAGTCATTTGTCACCATAAAATGAGACATCTTTCCCACACAGGTCAAATCTTAGAGGACATGTGTTTTATTGTGTGCAGGAAGAAGACAACACTTGGCTCCATTGTTGAAAGCCCCAAGAAAAGATGAGGTCAAAGTTGGACTGAATTTTTTACTGCTATAAGTGTTACTTCTGGGCAGAGGGTGAAGTGTTCTGGGGCAAAAGTCATCAGGATGTTTGCACAGTTGATACCTTTTGCTCTTGTAATTTTGTGGTAAAAGATTTTAATCTCCTATGCTGTCAGTCATCTTCACATCTTAATGCTCACCGATAGAAAGAAGCCTCAGAAGCTGGTTGTCTTCTTTTGTAATAAAAACAGTGCATAAACAGATAATATTTTCCTTTGATCCCGTGGTGGTTTCATTCAGTGACTTTGTTCCAAATTAGTATTTCTCTCCAAATGACTCCAGCAAACAAATAATACACCAGCACAAGAGCTAGCAACTTGGCATTATGAGTCCCTTTTCTACTCTCAAAATCTCTTTCAGATTAAAATAATGTCCAAGTAGTGTATGAGAAGTTCTGGCATGAGGTTAATGTCCAGATATCTTCCAGCTCTAGTGGAGCTGAAGTGAGTAGGCTGCTATCAGGTCAAGGTGCCTGAGGATTTATCTGACCCTGAAGGAGGATCAGCAACTTACCGTGTCTTTTCCTGAAGCTGGAATGGCACTACAGAAGCAGCACCCGGTATTGCTGCAGCCAAAAAGAAAATAGAGGAAAAATAAATCTTCCTCCCTGCTGTTTGCTTGTTATGTGCATTTGACAGTGCTTTGTATTGTGTCGTTTGGGGTTTTTTTTTTTTGCCTGCTTATATACAACTGGTGAGTCAACGGGGAGGAAGAAAAACCCCATATGTGTATATTAACAGAATTTAGATGGAAAAAAGAGAAACTGTTTAAAGGGCAGATCATAAGAAAAATGAGCATTTTTGAAATTAGTTCCAAAAGAAAAAAACCAAACCCAACTCCAGTTACAGCATCTCTTTAATTAGATCCAGCAGAGCTGCTAATGAGTGCTGAAGATCTCCACTTTCTTCTCAGCCATGGAGATCACTGCTCGAGCTGATATACCGCCGGCACTGTGATGCCTCTGGGTCCCCCTGAAAGCTTTCCTATTCCAAGTCTCAGACCTAGGCACGACCCTGTGATAGCTGTCCCTTGGGGCCAGGAGGGAGTTCAACCATCTCCCTCCTATCTTGAGAGTGCCTTGGACCCTCCCTGAAGCACCGTTTTAGTGGCTGCTGCATGCTGAAGGCAGCGGGCCCTCGATGCGATTCCAGTGAGATTTGTAATGTTGCCTGACACGGGCGATGTTGTCGTCTTAATCTGATGTGAAACACTCCTCCAGGCAGAGACGTTAAGGTTCTGTACAGGTGGACTGATGTGTTTGAATGGTTACGCGTAACTCCGAAGTTGATAATCAAGAATCAAGATTTGAACATAAGTATTTTTGGTAGACAACTCATGTTTTATTCAGGGTTAAATGAGTATGAATTCATGTTTTATAAGCACACTGGGTATTCTGAGGTTGACTCCTCTGACTCAAGCCCTGCTCTTTCTCCTCCAGTTCTGGAAGTTTATTTTAAGCTGTTTCTTAAGTTTTCTGCTTTCTGTGCATTGAAGGAAAAGGGAATATTGTCACATCAGGTGCACTTTTTAAACTCACTCCTGAATTGCTAGACAGTTGTTAATGACAGGGAGAGGGGAATGTGGCAGTTTATGATCTCTATTTTCTGCCCAGATCCCGCGTTCCTTGGTTAGATTTTTGGCTTGTGTAAAGATCTGAAAGTTTATCCCTAATCCTCCAGTCTTTGATGATGAAACTTGTTAAAAGTAACCAAAACCTTTTCATTGAATTTGAGCTTTGGATGGGGTCCTGTAGGAACAGGTTGCTGCGCAGAATAGCTGGAGAATTGTCACTCGCTTTCTGTTTTCCTCATCTGTGATTCACTTACTGCAATAAATCCTCTTTCTCCACCCTCTGCTGAACTCTTTCAGTTTGCTTCAAACAGAGGGGTTGGAAGTGATGGACACGCTTGGTCTGGTGCATACAAACCGTGCCAGAGGAAACGGAAGAAACTCAGCAATGGTATGGAGGAGACAAACGTGCAGATGTTTGGAGGATGGTAGTGCTGGTCCAGGTGCTCAAACCAGGTTTTTTCTAAGCACAGCGGTGTACACTATTGAACTATGTAGTCTTTGTGGTGATGAATGAGAAGAAGAAATTATTTGTTGAATGTTTTTTAATCTGTTTTTGTAACTTGTACAGTCCTGGGGAGGGAAAGCTTTGTCTTATCTCAGTTGCTGAGCTTCCTTCCTTAGAGAGAAAATAGAATTTACTTAGTTATTGAATGGCAGTTTTACTTTTTATCTGCCTTTCTCAAGTGTCACCCCAGCAAAAAGTAAATGTAGGCTTTCCACTTCCCCCTTGCCAAGAGCTGTGGAGGCAAAGCCTGAATTCCCTTCCCTGCTCTGCTATCTGGACTCTTCTTCCTGTGAAAATTGTGTTTGGAATTAAAAAATCTAACTTGCTTTTCAGGAGAGAGAGTATTTTTCTGTCCTGTGGGCTTTTAAAATCTTTTGTTAGGAAAAAAAATGTTATTTTGGATTGTTTTAAAGCTTGCTTTTGTTCTTGCTCATTCCTTGAGTCCTAAGTATTTGTTTATCTTGGAAGAAGAGAATTTGATTCTTGTTATCAGTACTTAGTAACAAAATTCTTCTGGTATAAAATATAATATTCCCCCTTTTAAAATTCAGTTAAAAAACCCACTTGAAGTATTTTTCCCTTGACTAGTGAGTATGGATCTTCATTACCTTTTTCAATTATTGTTTGTTCACTCAGAAATGGAAGGCTTTTATTTTTAACCTCTCAGAGACCCTTAGTTACTAAATGGAAACTTGTACATGGAAAAAAACCCAACCCAATTGTGGAGATGGATGGTGAAAATTTCTGACTGTTTCTATTTTCAAGGAGGAGAGACCACACAAACAAAGAAATGACACTTAACGATTCAGGTGCACAGAAATAGGTTCCAAAAAATCCTCATTTGAAACAACTCTCTGAAGCTTACAGTTCAAAACTGCAAGGCACGCAATTGATTTGTAGAAAAGAAGAAAATCAGGATACTTCAATATACAGTTTGTGTGAGGCCATCTAGTTCTTGAGTCATAATGACATTTCATCTTGTGTAAACAGCTTATGCCAATGGAGGATCCTAGTCTGACAGAGAAATTAACTTAAATTAGGTTATTTTTGAAAGCAATGTGCTAGCATCTGAGAGCCAAGAAAAAGATTTCAAGACTAATGTTAAAAAATAACTCTTACATTTTTATTCTCTTACAATTTTTTCATTTAAGCTGCTGAGGATTTAGTTGTCTCCCCTCCTGGTCTTGTATTGTTTTATTTTCCCTTTCTTTATCTTCCAGAGGAAATGAAGATTATTGATGTCACCAATAAGTACCCTGAAAAAAAAAACACAACCTCACTCTTATTTTCCTCTGGTTGGCAGAGGAACATAGACAATTTGCACCCTTATTGAAAACCAGTATAAAATAATTTAGTATTTGATTAAAAAAAAAAAAAAGACAAGCATTATCATACTGTAGTCATGTCTGTCCAATTTGCTGTCATTTCTTGTCTATGCTTGAACTATAGAATTGGAGTCCTGCATATCCTATCATTCTGTCTGGATCAAACGTATTGTCATGAAAATATTTCACATTCAGACTTCCATTGCTTTCTGAAATAGTGAAAACATATCAATCTTCTGTAATGTCCAGTCTGTGATGCAGCTGAAAATCATTTATGCTCAGAGTTCCCTAGAGCATTTCTCATTGTTTACTTGGAAAGACAGTGATTAAATTTTATCATCCCAGTTACTTGATTCTAGAATCTTTGAAATGTGCACATGTCTATCCTAATATGACCTCACTCAAAGGTTTTTGAACCAAAGGTTTAAAGATTTTGAGATCAAGGCTTTCAAGTGCCTTCTATTTTGTAGAGGGATCATTTGAAAATGGTACATTGTAGGTTAAACTTCAATTCTTTAGAGGAAATGTAAACATCCAATAATAGGAACTTAAGGAAGATTGTGAGGGGGATGCATATGGGTTGGGAATTAGAAAAGATTTTAGTGATGAGAAGACTGGCGATCTGGCATAGCCAGAATGGTGATCTGGAGGAATGAGAGACAGGGAACAAGCATGCTAGATTTGAGATCGATCTTGATACCTTTATGAATTAAAACATATGATTAGTTTTCCCAAAATAGAGAACACTAGATTTCATGATCTAGGCCTCTTTCAGAGCTGGCATTCATAGATTTGAAAGCTAAAGGCTAAAAATAAATAATAATAAAATCCCCTCACTCAAACTATTTTTGACTAAAGCAAAATAATTGTGTTCAAGGAAGCATTTGTATTTTTTCCCCTGCTTTCCTAGGCTCTTTCGTTAGTCTCTTTCTTGGTGAATTATGGGGATAAAGGATACTTTCTATCTTTATAGCACTACCAACTGTATCACTTTTTCCCTTCCCTCCTCACACAAATTAATGCTGACATTTCTGTGACTACAAGGAGTCCTCCAAAGTCTGTCATTTTTTGTGTTAAGAGTAGTCACTGCATTAGTACATATCTTTTGAGAAAGAACACATTTTAACAAAAGATTTGGAGGGACCCCGTTGGTCCTAAAATGTAGTTACCATCTACCATAAGTAATCCTTGATATTTAAACCTACTTGGAAAGAAATCTAGGAAATAAATTGAGTTAAGGGGTGGGGGGAACCAAACTCAAGTAGAGCAGAAGACTAAAAACTGGGTGATAGTCAGTGATATGTATAAGTCTGCATTTATAAGAGCTCAGAGACAACTACACAGGACTTTGACTTTTTCTTTGACTCAGAAAAGACAACATCATGTGGTAGAGGATCTTCTTCATCAAACGTCCGACAGGTCTTGTGTTCCTTTTGCTTTGTCTCTTATCTCCTTCAGTAGGATTCCTTGGATTTGTTACTTTACTCAAGGTGATGGTCACAGAAAAGCTAGATGGCTCTGTTTGGTCTTGCACCTGAACATGGCATTTTATGTGATAGATCAGAAGCTGATGTACTGTAGTTACCTCTCAGCTCAGGTGTTGCTGTTTGAAGCACTTGGTAAGAGTGTTGGTGGAAATTTGTCTCACTGTCTTCAGCTTAGCCTCTGAGCTTCCTATTCAGTGCAGGAGAATGGGCTTGAGGCTGTAAGCAAAGCTGGTCAGAGCTGCAAAGAGCTGCAGTGTTTTGTGGACATGTACCCATTTCCATGCAGCTTTTATCAAATCGGTGTGTGTGGTGAGAGGTTGAGTGAGAGAGAGGTAAGATTTGTTGGGGTCTTGGAGATGTTGGTGTTGAGTGGCTGGAAAGCTACCCACATCTTTGCTTTTCCATACCCTGGTTCCCTGGGCAGCAGGTAATGACAGATGCATAAGCACGTATTCCAGGAGGAGGTTTGAAAGGTCTATTTCTTTTAGTGCTAAAGAATTTCTTGCGTTGGTGTTCCCTTCTCAGGTGTCTGAGAGCATCCTAGGCTGAGCTGCTGTTTGTGTGGATGAACCTGAGGATAATGGGAAGGTTAATTGCAAGAGACTGAAGATCCCATTGACAAAAGGGCCAATAACTCATCACTAGGAATTTTATTTTTGCTAAATACTTTGATTAGAATTCATATAAGAATTTGGTGAGAGGGCTTTACAATAACTTCCTTAAACCAGCTCCAGTCCTAAAGGAGTGATATGGTCACAGAGGGGCTCACAGAGTGCCGATGGGATAACTCAGCAGTGACTTTCAGAGAAACTGGTAGAGCTGCTGATAAGAAGTAGGATTAATAAATATACAGCTGGATGTGATGTGCTGGACGAAAGCCAGCACAGTTTTTCATAAGGAAGCCAAGACTCATATGTCTTGCAGAAATTGCTGGCAGAGGCAGGAGGCCCATGAAGTGGGGTGGTCTGGCCATGGGAGTGCATGTAAGCTGCCAGAAAGCTTCCAGTGAGGTAGGAAAAAAAGCTTTTTGGTACAGGAACTACGGCTAAAAGGGATGATCTTCATGTGGTTAAACAACAGTTTAAATGTAGCAAGCAGTGGGGCGGTTTGCAATCAGAGGGTGCTTTTCCGAATTTTGCCTAGGAATTAATCGAGGGGGATCAGTGGGGATCTGTGATGGGAGCAGTGCTGCTCACAGGGAGCCGTGTGCTGGGGTAAAGCTGGCTGCTGCTCTGCACAATTAGTCAGGGTGGGCATAGGCTGATTGTGGAAAATTTACAGAAGGATCTTATGATGCTGAATGACTCTGCAGCAAATTGCAGTTGAAATGTGAGATTGATGAAGACAAAATAATGCACAGAGGGGAAAAAAGCTTTAAAGTTTGGACTTTGCATTAGCGTTTAGCACCGAGGAAAGGGACCTTTGCATAATTGTGAGTACTGCTATGAAATGATTAATTCAGTGCTCACAGTGATAAAAAACAAGTTAAGGGCTTTGATGGAAGGAAAAAAAAAGAAAAGAACAATGCAGAAGGTAAGGTGACACCACTGACAAACCTCTGGTGCAGCCAGATCTTGAATGCTTGTTCTAGTTCTGGCAATCCTATCTCAAAAAAAGGAG
>VZTU01020547.1:0-63953 GCA_013400835.1 Zapornia atra | reverse complement strand
AAGAGAGAAAAAAGAGCGGGGGGGGGGGAGGAGCGGGGACAGGTATCATTGAGCTAGAAGACATTGACAACAATAGAATAGCTTGGGTACCAGCAAGAAGCCTAAACCATCTGGGGTGCTTCTACTTGTTGGGAGAAAGGTGAATGAAAGGGTATATGAATAGAGAATCATAAAATCACAGAAGGTGTAGAGTGGCAAATGATTACTAGCTGTTCCTCACAATATTATACACCAATTGAATTATCAAGCAGAATTTTAAAAACAGACAGAAGGAAGTACTTTACACTGCCCATAATTAAGTTGTGGAGCTCATTATATAGGCTGCTGTGGAGACCAAGAGGATAAATGGCTTCAGGGAAGGGCCAACACATTCCTAGAGTAAAGAACCATTACAAGCTATTAGGCACAAAGGTCTGGAAGCAGCCTCCAGCTCAGGAAGTCCTTAAACTACTGATTACTGGAAGCTGGGACTGGAGTATGTCAGGGGAAAGATCACCCAATTTGTGCCAGTGCTTTTCTAAACACCTGCTACTGACTGTTGTCAGAAATGGGATACTGGACCGGAGAGTTTGTTTTGATTTGACTGAAGCTGACTCCTTTTATCTTGAATGCAAAAAAAATTGTGCATCTTGATGTTGCAGTGAAATAGTCATCGCCCCATGGTCAGCCTGAAAGGAGAACATTACATGCGTGGAAGGCAAGCTGGGAACAGCAGGTTGAAGGAGTGCTGTGCAGTCGGAGATGCGTGGGGAAAACTTAAATAATGCCAGAGTTTTGCCAGTACATTTTGTTCATGACTTTCATAAGCACCAAATTGCAGGAGCAGAAACTGCCTCCAAAGAAACTCGGGTGCAAAGAAATTGCTTGTACAGCATGGAGGTACTGTCTGACTTTGTACAGGGATTTTCAGGTTGTGGTTGGCAAAGCTGAGAGCTGGCAGGCATAAGGTTTATCTTCATTGAATATGCAAAAAGCAGTTATTGGAACTTAAACATTGTTATATAAATGACTGTCCTTTTTCTTGGCAATTATCTAGATTAACTTTGAGAAAAGACTCCCAAAAATCTTTCTCCTGGCAGATGTCCTAGCTATAGGATCTGTGGAAGCCAGTCCCTGCACTTTTATGATCTCTCAACCTTGCAGCTGAGAGACTACCCCAGTGGTAACTTATGCCCCTATGGAGATGAGAGCAATAACCCCAGGCAGCAACTTCAACACCAGTGACAACTAAAACAACACTTAAATCTGTTAACAGTGTGCAGCCCTAACTTCCTCTTTATTTTCCAAATAGGTTTTTTTCTAACACTTAAATGAGCTGCATACTATTGACTAATTGTCTTTTGTGGTCTGTGAGAATTCAGGCATAAATATTCCGTCTAAAAAACTCATTGGAGGATTTTTATATGCCTTAGGTGGAGGAAAAGGCTCAGTAAAGCCAAAGCCTGGGATATAAACTCAAATCCCCCCTAATCAAATATGTATCCTTTGATCTAATAAGTAGGTTGAGTCTCGGCTGACTTTTCAGCAAAATGAAAAAGAAAATGTAATGATTTAAAAAAAAAAAAAAAGAGTTGTTATGCTTGAATAGCTTGGATCTCTGATTGCTTTTGGTTTCTCAGACAGTCAACTGCTTTGCTAAAGAATTTCCTCAATGGTATCAGCTGTGGGATTAGTTTTTGTTTGTTGTATATTTAATGACATACGCATATATGTGCGCTCATGCTTATTTGCAGTGGTGGTGTGCTAGCTAAATTGATAATAGCATCTACTACAAATTACTGATTACTGGATATGAAAAAATAATTATCAAAAAATAGCTAACTACTTAGGTTGCCGCGTTTCCTTGCAAGCTGGTGTGCCCATTTTAACTGAGATGTGGACTTTACAGTTTGAAGAATGGAATATGTCATGAAAGCACAGATTAACTTTTTCTGTCTGTCTCTTATCAGGGGAACAGTGATTACTTTTGCTTCTATGCGAAAGGCTGCTTGTCGAGCCTGTGTTTTCATTCATGCACTCAGCACAGTGGAGAAAAGATAACTAAAAGCCACCCGTGTTACCTTACTATTGGAAACGTGCCAAATGATGCAATCTGCTAAAGTAATACAAGATACAATCACCTGGATACTCAGCATCTCCTCTGTTACCATATTTGTGCTACCTTCTCCCCCCCTTATTTTACCCTCTCTCCTCTGCCTTACATTTGTTAGAAGGCCATGTGTTTGCTCTTTAGCCTGACCTCCTTTTTTGCTTTTTTTTAATGGAAAAGCCTTCTGGGGTGCACGCAGCGAGTTTTGACGCTGTATCTCTCTTTGTTCTGAGATAAAGTTCTGATAAGAAGCTATGTAAGAGTAGGTGTTTTTAGCTTTCCTCTGGGCCCAAGGGTCATTTTGGACTGGTGCATGTAAATTTGCAGTCCCTGGGATAATTTTAAAGGCTTTTATGTTAAAACAAACCTGTGGGGGTGTGGGAAGCGTTATTGTCATGCCTCTGTTTTCTGTGTTTTCCAGACAAAGCCATAAATCCAGCTTGGCATGCAGAGGAAGGGCAGGCTGCTGGCACAGAACTGTGCCAAGTCTTCTGCAAAATGCTCATCAGCCTCGGCTTAGTTTTAGAATAATGTGGGCCAAGTCTCAGGTTCTGCTGCAGGAGGCTTGCGCATCTCTAATTCTGGTCTTGAAACAGTACCCAAGGCTTGACGCTGGGATATTTGTGGCTGTTCATTAGGCATATTTACCTTTTAAGTCTCTGCTGAGTTTGCCTTCCAGCTGGAAGCTTTGTCTTCAGACTGGTCAGATAAATTTGTTCCTAGGAATATCCATCACAGAGTTTGCTTTAGTAAATTCACTTAGTGGATGCATGCAACTTCACAGGCTGTATTGCTTGACAAGTAACAGGCTGTAAGCCCTGTTGGCGAAAAACGTTGGCATTTTTCATCAAATAATAATTATTGCTAAGGCTTTATTATTCAGCCACCTCTGCTCAAGTATTACTTTGCACAAAGTGGATGCTATCTTCCTCTGTTGTGAGGGCAGGACTAAGTGGGTTTGCTTTATCATTGTTGGTGATGCAGGGCTAGAAAATGTGGTATCGCCCCATTTCCACCCAAAAAAATTACCATGCTATGAAGTATGAATAGACACAAGAATGTACTCTTGTGTTTAGGAAGCACTAACAATTGAATTGATACCTAAAACAACATGGAAGGAGACTGACAGATATTGGACCCTTTTTGTTTGGGGTTTTTTGGTGGGAATAAATTATAGTTTCTTGTGGTTTATATCTTTAAGGCCTTAATCCAGTCATTAAGAAGATATGTAGCTTATGTTGTATTGATATATATGGCATAAAATCTTCTCTCCTGATAGATTGCCAGGTAGTGAAAGTCTTTTCCTTGGGCTCCTTCCCTCTAACAGATTTTAGTCTGGAAAAAAATCCCTCCTGTCAATGTGTTATCCACATTGTTAAGAGGAAAGGGGACACTGGATGATCAGAGCCTGATGTTAATGTGCTGAATTGTTCATACTACCCCCAGGAAAGGGAATTAAAGAGATTCTGATTCAGCCCACTCAATTTTTCCAGTCGTGCATTGGGAGCAGTGAGGCTTCCAAGCTCCTTTACTATGGATGTATATCACACCATATATTTTCAGGACAATGAAGAGATTTATTTAGCATATGTCTGACCTAGATTGTCATCACTGGTTCAATTGACCTTTATTGCCTTGGGACAGTGGTAAGACTAGGAGATGCTATAAATAGCTGTTGCACTGTGGGAGCGGTATCACAAAAATTCACTTTACGCAAACAGACTGTCATTTCACTTTGTGAGGGAGGAGTGTATTTGGCTTCCAAAAGGAGATCTCCCCTTGAGATGTTTGTGTCCTCTTCCGAATCACTGCAGCTGAAGCTGGAAGATTGTTTTGGCCACCACCATCAGGTGGTAAAATATACAACGCTGTGCTGGTTTTTGCTGAGGTAGAGTTAATTTTCTTCCTAGCAGCTGGCATAGTGCTGGGTTTTGGATTTAGGATGAGAATCATGTTGATAATATACTGATGTTTTAGTTGCTGCTAAGCAGTCAAGGACTTTTCAACTTCTCATACAGCCCTGCCAATGAGAAGGTGGGGAGTGTCTGAGAAGCTGTGAGGGGACACAGCCAGGACAGATGACCCAGACTGGCCAAAGGGATATCCCATGTCATATAACATCATGCTTAGTGTCTGGGGGGTGGCATGGCTCAGGAACTAGCTGAGCATCAGCGGTTGTGCTGTGTGTCACATTTTATGTATACTCTTTTATCATTATTATTCTCTTCCTTTTTTTGTCCTATTAAACTGTCTTTATCTCAATCTGTGAGTTTTACCTTTGGGTTTTTTTGTTTTTCTTTCTGATCTTCTTTTTATCCCACTGGGGAGAGGGTGGAGGGGGTGTGGAGTGAGCAAATGGCTGTGGGTTGTTTTAGCTGCCTGCCAGGTTAAACCACAACAACAGTGATGTTATGAAGCTTTATGAAACCTACCGCCCAAGTGCATCTGAGCTTTTGTCAGCAGTGTACTGTACTTCCTTCCACCTGATGGCTGACAAGTCTGGGTGCTGCTGAGAAAACCGGCAGTAAATATTCTGTTGGCACTTGTGGAGCTCCAGGACCCTTTTTGGTCACCATCTGTGACTTTTTATGGAGGGCATATCTATGCCTCAAGAGCTGTAATAATGATTTTGGAGCAAAGAGATAGATTTGAAATATAAGTGGAAAGAAGCATACTTTGAGGCATGCTGATTTAATCAAAAATGGTAGTAGTGTATAACTCCCCTTCCTGACTAAGTGGTGTCCCCATGTCTTCTTTTATGAAGTCCGGTGCTGAATGGATGACTTTTCCTAGACTATAAATGAAGTAAAAGCAACAGATGTATTCTTTGTATAAACTCGTATTTCCTTCCTCCAGTAAAGGCTATTTGAAATTATGCATAAATTGATTTAGTAATTCAGCTGGAATGTATGGAATAGGTGCTATAAATAAGGACTCCACTGAAAATGGCAAACAGAACCATATGTAGCTCACTGGATCTGATATTTCAGCTTAGTGCCAGATGAATAACTGATCTTCATTAAACAGTAATTTTCAGTTATCAGATTACTTTATTCTTTTCCTAAACTGCTTTAGCAGGAGATGGCATTCAAGGGCCGTTTCCCCTAAGCTGAAATTAGATGTTGTAGTGCCTTTTCTGATTTCTGGAGAAGGGTGGGGTGGATAATTATACTGGGTAATTATATTGAATATACATTCCATTTATTTGTTGTTTGTTTTTTTTTCTTTTCAATTTGCAGGAAAGCAATCTCCAGGTCAGGCCTTCAGCACTTGGCTCCTGTGCATTCCCTCAACATTGCAGTCTCCAATGGACCTGTGAAGGAACCAAGGGCGGCCTTAGAGTGGACTGTAGGTGTTTGTTTGTTGGACAGATAATTCAAGCCATAGTTCTGGCTAGTGCTTTCTCCTTAAATTAACATAAGACATTGAATTACTATCAGAATTAGTGCTGGTCAACAGGAATATACTTCTATTATGGGGAAAAAAAGCGTAAGGCAGAGAAATGAAAACTTGCAGGGACTTGAGCAGCACAGGACAGAGCTGTTCAGATTTTCCAGCTTGGGAATTGTCTGGCTACATTTTCTCATTGCCTTCTTGAGGTCTGCTATCCAAAGGTGATCTGATTCTAGCACAGTAGGTTTTTGTACCTCTGCTTGTTGGGCCAAAATTTAAGGCTGAACATGTTTAATTGAATTGTTTCCACCCTTCTCATCTTTCTTCTCTCGCTTGTGTTTCTGGGCTAATTCAGAAGGAGCCAGTTTAGGTCTGTCTAGCATAGACTAGACTATTTCAGTTGAAAGGGACTTGTAATGATCATCTAGTCCAACTGCCTGACCACTTCAGGGCTGACCAAAAGGTAAAGCAAGTTTTTAAGAGCATTGTCCAAATGCCTCTTAAACACCGACAGGCTTGGAATGTCTGCCACCTCTCTAAGAAGCCTGTTCCAGTGTTTGACCACCCTCTCGGTAAAGAAATGTTTCCTAATGTCAAGTCGGAACCTCTGTTGACACAACTTTGAACCATTCGCATGCACCTTCTGTTTGGATTTATGTTAGTATGTGCTAAGAAGTTAAACCTTAAGGCAGAAAGTCACATTAACATCCCATTTAAAGCAAAGCATGCAGTAGATCTTATATTTGGCTGTCGGTAAAGATCTTGATATATTTGCAGTATCAAGGCACTCATGTGCCTTTTATAGAAAGATAACTTATATGTTGATGAATATGGTTAATGTTTATCTCCATTCTCTATACCAAGACTGAATGGCTAGATGGCATGCTCTGCTTCAACTATAGGTGTTGCATTTAAAGTGCAAGAGGATGAAATTTTACAGTTTGTGCAGCAGGAAGCTGGATTAGATTCAATGTGGTGTTCTACAGTACTGTATTTTAACAAAGACTGTTGAAATGATTTTTGGAATCTCACATAGAATCCTCTTGGAAGAATTTTGTACCTTGATCTTTCTATCTAGGAAAACTCAGGTCCTGATTCAGCAAGATATTAAAACACGTATCTACTTTCATTCACCAATGCTGTTTAGTAGAAATCTGGAGAATCAGTAACCTCTGTGAGGGGTTAGGCACAGGCTAAATTAAATACTTTTCAAAATTGTACTTAGAAAGCAACAACAGCAGCAACAACCCCCCAAAACAAAGCAAAACAGAACCAAATGTCAAACCCAAACCCAACAACCACAGCTTATCCTTCTTCAAAGTTGATTGGTACTCATTTTACCAGGTAGTTCCTCATGTGGTCCCAATACGTAAGTACTGCAGAACTTTATAGGTTGGTGAATATTGATTAAATATCTTGATTTTTGTTTATGTGATGTCTTTGCACTTCCTGGCTTTTGATTTAGATTTTTGATCAGTTCTGCTTCTCAGCTGTTCCAGCCTCTCAGGTTGGTATTGCTGCTTTACTTCATGCTTTGACTGGAGGAGGAAGTAACCCTGTGGCATGTGGTGAAGAGCAGGATAGCGAGTGTGGCTAGGAGTGTGAACTGACTAGCTGTAGTAACTGGCAAATGTGTGGGAAAAAGGCATTTCTGAAATGTGAGGCATAGTAAAAGACAATAGGGACCTGATTTGGAGGTGTGAAACAGATACATAGTCTATGTGAAAAAGAAGTTGATTTAAATACTGATGTTTAATTCTAGAGGTGTATTTGGTAGAGAGAAAAGATATTTTGATTAAGATACATTGGAACCAGACAGGAAGTCTTTGTATTTCATTCCTGAAAGGCAGCATTAAGCACTGCATGTTGCATCCCCATCTATACCATCCTGCTCTTCAGTGTTTCTGAGGATGATTCTCCAAGGACTCGTGATGGGAAATCTTTCCAAAGTCTTAGTGACATGAACATAAGTTGTCACTTGACTTTGCAGTAGCAAATGTTTCCTCCTTATTATCTTCACACTAGTAACTGGAAAGAATTCCCTTGCTATAGTCTCCACTTTTGATAATTCCTTGCAGGTGATTTGCTGTTGTCAGATGATCTTGTGTACAGGACACTGATTCAGGAAGTGGGATTTCCATTCCCTGCTCTGCCATTTACCTTGTGAGGGAGCTCAGATGAATTGTTTTGCTAGTCAATTCATTAGCCTCTCTAGCTGTAAAAGGGAGCTGATGATTCTGATATCTCTTAAGACCCTTTACTTTAGAAACAGTATTGCTTTGTTGTTTCAACAATCCCCGAAGTTTTCTTCTCTCTCACATACTTACGAATGTCCAGTTTCATCACATTCGCTACACCTAATCCAAGTTAACTTGTAGCTTTATTATCTAATTTAATGCTATCTTTTCAGAGCAGGGATGTACAGAATGCATTCTCTAGGGAAGATGATATTGTAGCCAGAGGGCAATGCAGAATATGCCTTACCAAAAAAGAACCGACATAACTGCTTGTCCTTGTGATATGTTTATGTGTAGACTTTTCTGCCACCCTTTCCATTTTAGGTGTCATTTTTACAAGTTAAAAGATAAGGTAAGCAATTCTAGCCCAAATTCTAAAGCATGGAGCCACCTCATACAGTGCCTGTGTACCATTGTGGATCTAGGCCTTTGTATATTTTCCCATTGCCATTTGCTTCCAAGGAAAATAACCATAAGCTTTTGTGCAAAGTCATCCTGTAATTTCCTTTTAAGTACTGCCTTCTAGCTTTTGCTTTCTTTAGTGTCTAGAAAAGTCCTGACAGCCACCTAGGATATTAGTGTGTTGAGCTTCCCACTGGCCAAAATTGTCTCATTATTTTATTTGTCCATCATGCGTTTGTTTGATGCCAATTTTTTGCCTTCTCATTAGTAAGCATTTATGGCCCATGACTACAAGCCTTGGAACTCTAATTATGTCCATTAAGAGGCATTTGAAGACGCACAGCTTCCATTCTTAGGGTTCAGTGAAAAAAACTTGAGGCTGATCTGTGCTTTGTGTTGTGTGAATGCACAGAGTTCTCTGGGTGCAAGATTAACGTTCTTCAGAGGAGAAATATTATAACCTTATACCATAAATTATATGTATTAAAGACACACAAAAAAATCTTATAGATCTTAACAAGAATAGAAAACTATGCATTCGAGTAGAAGTCAAAAACTGACATTTGGCCATATGTGATACCAGTTTTGTAGGTTTTACTTTTACCTGCTTTTATAAAAATTAGTTGGTTGAGAGGGTCAATTCAGTTACATGCAGGAAAAAGTTTTCTTTATCCTTTCTACTAAACAGAAAAAGATTGCAGGGCTGTGATCTCACTGGGATCACAGAGACATAGTGCAATAGCACACATGACTGGAGTGGCTCAATGGACTTTTTAGAAAGGGTAAGGCCAGGATGGTAAGAGAAGGAGTTGTCTTTTATATGTGAAAGAAGCAGGAATGCTTGAAGTTCTGCTGCTGAATGAATGATGAGCCTGTGAAGAGCTATGGATCAAGATTAGAGGGCAAACCAACATAGGCAACATTGTGGGTGTCTTCTACAGATGCCTTGTTCAGGAAGAGGCAGAAGATGAGGCCTTCTTCGGAGAACTGGATGCAGTCTCATGTTTGCAGGCCTTCATACTCATGTGAACAACATGAGCTGTCCTGGTATCAACTGGCACAAGGAATCCAGGAGGTTTCTGGAATGCATTCATGAGAACTACCTGACACAAGTGATTGAGGAGCTGATGTGGGGAGGTACTCTTTTGGATGTCATATTTGCCAACAAGATAAAACTTGTTTGGAATGTGAAGGTCAGGGCAGTGCTGCCTGCAGTAATGATGAGATGGTGGAGTTCAGGATCCTGAAAAGATGGAACAAGGCAAACAGCAAGATCACAGCCCTGGACTTCAAGAGAATGACTTTGATCTCTTCTAGGAAATGTTTGGGACAGGAACATGTGATATACTTCTGAAGAGAAAAGGGCTTCAGGAAAACTAGTTCATGGTCAAAGAGATCACCTCTTCACTGTTTGAGAACAGTCCATTCTCACATGTAATATGTCAAGCAGAAACATCAGGAAGCCTGCATGGATACATAAGTAGCTATAAATAAAATACAAATATTTTAACCTCCCCCTTCCCTCTAACTCCCTCTCCCCCCACTCCCAAGAAAAAACCAACTCTGAAGCCCAACCCAAAGAACCCAAGTTAGCACTAATTTTACAATAAACATAGTTTATCAACCAAATGTATATTTGTAACAAGATTCATCTCTCTGGAGTGTTAACAAAAGGAAAAAAATCTTAATGGCTTATTTTCAGAAATCTGTCCTACATAATTTTTTTGCAGGATGGCAGTCACGGCAGGAGTGGAGGAGAGCTCCTTTCCTCCTGTTACAGCTGGAGTTACAACTTCCTTGAATTAGAAAGTTGAATGACAGATGTATTTGGCTGAATACCTATGACTGCTTGACATTGCAAATTAAATTACTTAGGTTTATCTGCATTGCTTTTGAAACCATGCTGGCTGCAGGTTTAAGAACAGTGAGGTATGGAAATATTTAAGGGCTTAGAAAAATGCTAACACTTGCCCTGTCATTTAGCCATACTGGGGCTCTTAAGAGAAGAAACCTAGTTGAATTAGTGAAATACGCACAGCAAGTTATGATCACACACATATAATTACATTGTTCCCAAACTCCTAGTCCTTGAATTCCTATTTCTTTTTCACTTTGGGGGTGGGAATTTTGTGTGGTTTTTGTTTCGTATGCAAGGAATGTTTGTAATAATGGAATTATTTTTGTTTGCTATTAAGGTGGTAATGGATCAGGAGGCAACAAATGAGAGGTCTCCATCTGGGAGAGCATATTGAGTTTGCATGTCCCCTGTGAGGCAGGCTGCATCTGCCAGGAAAGTGCTGCTGCCTCCACTTCAGAGTGCAGGGCTTCTTTCTCTTCACAGGACACTGAGTTCACACACATGCAAGGGCTGGGAAAGCAGGCAAGGAAACAGAGTTCCCAATTCTCTTTTTAACCACAGAATATTAAGCCTCAGTCGCTGCTATTTTATCCGTGATGATAGACAATATCCCTTCTTTATGTAACAAGTCAAAGCAGAGCATGTCAGCCTAAAAGCGTGATTCGACAGATCAGCTAAGCTGCTCTGACATGAAGTTGGTACCAAAAGCATCGGTCCCACTGACCCCGCCTTTAACCCACCACTCCTTGTGTCAGGTCCAGCAGTTATGTGGTCACAGGATGAGTCATTTTGTCTCGCTGATTGGGTGGATAAAAGTTATCTGTTTTTTTTCCAGCAGCTGAACTGATTCATGTGTAGCTTCATAGCCACTAGATCTGGCACGAGGGAAATGACAAGAGCATGAGAATGGGATCTAAGGGGTCAGGTACAGAAAAAGGACAACTGCCTCTTTAGCAGCCATTTACTCTTAAAGCCCATATAAAGATATCAAGTGCAAAATAAACCAGACTAGCAAATTATTTATGAAAACATTGCTCAACTCAAAAATCTAGTGGAAAAATATGCGTGCTAAAATATGCAAGTGATGATGTAACCTCCACTGTGCTTTAGTTTTGTGTTAAACAGGAGCTTATGCTAGAGGTGGACCCAGTGACCTCTGTCAGCTTATGTGTTTGGTAGATGGAGTACCCTTTTGCCCAGAACATTGTGGAATACTGCCTGTAAACGTTAGAATAGAAAATACTGATTTGTTGAACTCAAAATTCTTCACAGAAATGTATTAATCTCTGTCAAAATTTCCCATTAGAATCAAATGAAAAATATGGCTTGGAAAAGGTCAAAGCATTTTCCTTTGACTATATCATCTTGATTTTCATAAGCTGCAACTGAATGTCTCAGCATGTAAATGACTGCCCTGTAAAATTTAAAACAGTGAAGTTCAAATAATTCCCTTTTGATCTTATTGAGACAAAGTAATCAGCAGGCAAAGCTTCTTGAGGGAGGGCATTTCATTTAGGGAAGTCTCAGCTCTTTGCTCTGATTCAGGACAAAAGAAGATTTCTCAAATGTCAGTTTGCTGGAATTGAAATTGTGAATTTTCACACACGGTGCTATGAAATTGTTTGTGGCAGTAGGTATCTGGAGGTGTGCCACTTATACCAGATTAGGCTATTTACATTTTTATTATCTAGTCTTGTCAGAACTCTATCACATCATGAGCTATAAAGGTCATCCTTGTAGATTACTTACTGATTTTATTTACACTGTGATGAAGGGGTGTTTAACCTATTTTTAATGTAATTTTGATCCCTCATTAAAAATTATGTCCTAGGAGCTGTGTGTTTTCTCACTTAGCTTTCACATTTGATTCTTCTTAAGCATCTTTTATAATCTATAAAATTTAGCTCTGGGTTATAATGCTGAGTTTGCACTATTTCGTCAGCCGAAAATGTGCTCAGGTCAAACACGTTTTGATGAGCTCATATCCTCTTGTCTGGCTCCTCATAAACTAGACAGGAAGTTAATATGTTGGGCAATGCTGTGGGCATAGTCATTTTATCAGTATGATGTGACTAGGCTTCCATGAAGTGCCATAAAACTGATAAAGTTCTTGTCAGAGAAAATTGCTTTAATTTCAGGATAAACTTGAAGGGAAGGAATTTGCCCTTTGAGTAAGGCTTGAAGAACTTAAGCTAATGCAAGTTCTTGTAAGCTCTTTTGCATTATAAAGTGCTGAAAAGCCTCACCTAAACTATCATGAGCTGAGCTGTACAGTTTAGGAAAAATCTCTGTTCCAGGGAGTTTGCAGTTCAGGTGGCCAGGCAGAGAAAAGAATGAGAAGGAATGAAGACATAGAATGGTGTGCCACTAAATGATGTTTAATCAGAGTGTAATGGCAGTAGACTGGAATCCAAGTCACTCTTATCCAGCTTCTTGTGCTGGGGGATAGTATGGAGTCTGACACCAACGAGAACATTTCTGGTGAAGTTAGAAGACTTGTGAACAGGTAGACCTCCAACCAGCAAAAAAACGAAAACCAAAACCCTATGGCTGTTCTTGTTCTTTTGGTTTATTTGAAGTGAGCACCATAGTTGTGGTAGACATCATGTGCAGACTTGCATAGGTCTAGGTTATTGTGGATGAGCTCATACTCCAGAAGGCAAAAGATTTTGCCACTTCTGCTTCTATGTATTACCTCAGAAATCTTCATGGCAAGAGAAGCTTTCTCATTTCATCACTTTGAAACTGTCAGTGATATTTTAAATAAATTATTTTAACCAAGATGGCTATTTCAGAGCATCCTGCTGTCGGACGCCATCTGTTTGGGAAACGTCATCATTTGTGACTTCTGCAGTGTGGGAACCAAATGTCAGAGACTGTCAAAGCGTTTTCCATCATGCTCTAATTCTGGCTGAACAGAAGTCCTGTTTATTCACTTTGTGCAAATAGTGTACAGTAGACTACTTAGGCTTTTTAGTTGAGCCAGGATTACAAACAAGTGAGAACTATAGTCTTTCTACAACCAAATTTCTTCAGAACAAGAATTTTTTATAGAATTAAGGTACATAGTTGGTCAAAGGAGGCTGTCAAAGAAAAAATCAGATGTTAACCTGTTAATTCTAATTCTACTAATTTCCAGTGTTTTAGGTAGACTTTTTTTTCCTTGGGGTGTTCTCAGTTGAATGTATAATACTTTCAGATATAAAATGAAACTCTGGGTTCTCCTGGCTGCTTAAGATGTTGTTCATATTTTCATAAACATGGTGATCCAGTAATTTTAAAGAAAGCATTTTTCCTTGTTTAAATTATCCCATCATTCTGAAGCTATAGTCAGTATGTCATTTTGCATTTCTGGGCCTGGTTCTCAAATTTTTGGTCTTCTTTAAAGTTCAGTAGTTGTATTTTTGTTTCATCTCTCTTGATTTTCTTTAAAATGCTGTGTGCATCTTATGCTTATGAAAATAGGCAGCAAGTGGGAAGAACACGGGCAGTTTCACTGAACTGTACACAAAAATTGGTTCTGGTTGGTGACACATTTTTCATTGTATCATCAGCATCCTTTAAACAGGGGTAGTCAGCCAATCAGCTGGGGTAGTTATAGCATATATAGATATGTGTTGTCGTGATTGTGTGCTCCCCCTCGCCCCCCCTTCTTTCTTTCTTCCTTTCCCTAACTTTGTGGTGAATATTAGATCTTTTTTTTCTTTCCTTCAATATTCATGTGGCTGGATTTCACAAACCCTATTAACATTCATCTTTTCTCAGGAAAATGCCGTGAATGGAGAGCATTTATGGCTGGAGACAAATGTTTCTGGGGACCTCTGCTACCTGGGGGAGGAAAGCTGCCAAGTCAAATTCTCAGTGAGTTATTTTCAGATTTTCTTCTCTCTTTCTGAGGTAACAAGCCTGACTTCAGATTGATACAGTGTTGTTGGTGATGCTTTTGCTTCAGGAGGAGTGCAAAAGGGAAAGAAAATTGCTTGGGATTATTGCTTGGGAAAGGAAAAAAAAAAAACCCAAAACCCAGTAAATGAATTTTGAGTGGCCCAGATTATTTACACAGTGAAAGTAGGTATAATGAGTAACTTTATTAACATGGTAAGGAAAAAAAGTTAGAATATTGAGATATTTCAGAAATGGTCAAAGAAAGTAGTTTATTTATATGTACAAATACATCACTTGTGGGGTTAGTAGAGTCTGATCAAACTTTTGTGATTTTAATCGCTATAAGGATTTGAACTGAATTTTCCAACCTCTTGAATGCACTCACCAGCAATGAGTACACTCATACTCGAGTGATTTCTTTCTCCTGTGCAAGTATGTTCAAGGCTTGCCTTCTCCTATTGAAACTTTTCTGCTGTGTATGAAAAAAGGTTCATTGGATTGATCTCTAATTTATTTGATTTATATACTCCCAGTTTGCTTCAGCTATATTTCAATTAAACTACTTCAGCAGAGGAGAAGAAAAAAACCTCTCCAACCCATTTATTTTGGTATTTAGGAAATCTGGTGGAGGAGTGGAGATCCTGTGTTCAAGCCCATGCTTTGAATCAATGCTCAAGGGACCATCCTGGCCCTTTGACTGCAAAGTGTAAGGGGACTCCCTCTTCTCTGGGATATCTGGCTCTCTTTGCAATACCATCTTTTTGCTCTTATTTGGTGTGGTGGTTCAGCCCCAAACAGTGGATGCACCACACGCCGCTCACTCACTCCTGAAGCAGAAAGAGACAGAGACCCCATGGATTGGGATAAGGATGGCTTACTGACAAAAACACCATGAAAGGGAACAATAACAGCCAATTACACTCACACCTGGTGATAACACAGAGTACCTTACTGACCTGATGATTACAGAGTGCTGTACAACACAAGGACCAACCCTACACCAGGGCCACACTCAGGCTGCC
This sequence comes from Zapornia atra, assembly GCA_013400835.1. Taxonomy (NCBI): domain Eukaryota; kingdom Metazoa; phylum Chordata; class Aves; order Gruiformes; family Rallidae; genus Zapornia; species Zapornia atra. Next base: position 49,067 of record VZTU01020547.1, on the reverse strand, counting down.
CTGAAGGCACTCAGGAGCACCCCTCCCTGACCAGCCCCTCTTACGGGGGAGTGATGTCAGGTCATGTGGAAAACACTCCGGGCTAACTCAGCTTACCTGGACTGGCTGCCTGGGGAGGTTAATTCTGGCCTGGACAAAACCAGAGCATTTGAAAAAGAAAATAAATTAGGTCATTTGATCCAAATTATAGCTAATTCCCTAATCACACCCAGTTTTTGGGACACGTTGATCCAAAATACTAGTGCTTTCCTTAGCACCAACTTAATATCCATCTTCCATAACTTTCCAAGCAAATTGGTTACTTTATGGTGTATAATGTTAAAGATGTGCCTGAGATGTCTATGCCTGCTTACAAAGAGTACTGAAGTCCCAACAGTAAGAGATGGCTGATTGTGGGGTAATATTAAAGGGAATTGTCATTGTGTGTCATTTTTCCTGGCACTTACATGGGTACTGACACGGTGGGTTTTGGCAAAAGCTCGAGGCAATTTGCGTGATTGAGTGGACCTTTGGTCTGACCCAGTACGACTGGTCTTATGGTCTTAATAAAAGTTTGCTTTTCTAAAACTGAATAAATACTTTCTCATTATTTAGCTCTTTGAATGGAGCATGGAAACTTAGTAATATCTTGCATATGATTTCTATGGCTGTGTGTTAGCTTTAGAGGTGTATCTCTCCAGGAGTTGGAAGGACTGTTCGTGGCAGCTGGAGAATTAGACCCGCTGACTTACACTTTTATCTAGGAATGCTGAGAGACATCTTATACAGTGACAAACTTTTCCAACCAATAGATCTGGAGATGTTGAGTTGTGTTTAGGAAGCAGCAGAGTTTAAAGTTGCTCAGTTCTTGATTGCCTGGACTTTGCTTGACCTGACAGAGTACTTTGAGGTACGAGTGTATTGGGTTTTTTGGGGGAAAGTGTGTCTGTGTTTATAACATGTTATGGGGCTTTCATTAGCTTAAGAACTAGAGATGGAAATGAATATCAGTTAACTTTTTAGTTGTGGTTAGTTTAACCTGTTCTGTCAAAAGGCTAATGCTTTTCCAACTTGAATCTTTTGAAGACACAGCATCTTTGTATACCTATCTGGTCTTCCTTTAACTTAGCTCTTTTAAATGTAGACCATTTAAAACCAGATGTTTTCAATGGAGAAGTGGACAGAAATAATTAAGCTGTAGTTGCACAGATTTTTCATAAATCTTTAGACTGTTCAGAATAAGAACTTGTAACCTGTGGAATATGGAGCTGACATGTCATGACAAATCAAAGAAGTTAGAAGTAATGGAAAAGATAGCCTGAATTTTTACTAGTCTCTCACTATATAAATGGTTGTAACCACTTGCAATGCCTCCAGCATTCAGAAAATAACAAGAACAGCTTAAAAAACAATATATTAAAAAATATCTGCATGTAAGGGATTATCTTTCTTTGCTTTTGCAGTTTTTCATCTTTGTGTTGGATTCCTTTATGTTGTCTCACCCCTCTTGGTAAACACAGAGACTAAAAACAGAAAGTCAAGGAGTCACAAAACACCTGAATGCTTTTTCTGTTACACAGTGTCAGAATTCTTCAGGTGAAAGAGAACAACACTCTACATGCATGTGAATCTGCACAGTTAGGGTGTGTCTACATAACTGAGACTCATGAGACTCATTAAAATGACAATAATTATTCTATAATGTGAACCAAAGCTGTGTGCCCTGTTTGTTCTTGAGCTTATTTACATTATATTGAAAACTCTAATCTAATTATTTATTAGTGATTTAAATGACCATGATAAAATTACATGTAGAAATCTGAAGCAAAACAAACCCGATTTACTGTGTGTTTATAAATTTTCTGTCCTTCAAGGACAGGTCTCAATGATAAACTTGTACAAAAATTAATTGTATAATCTGGTTTATTAGAGTATATGCAAGAAAGAAAGTAAATATATTCTCTCTCTCATGGTTGCATTCTCTTGCCTTTGATATGCTTTGGCTCAAGGGATTCAGCATAAATTATTTTAAAAGTCCTGCTGAAATTAATAAAACTAACCAGCTTAATTAGGCTGAGAATTTTATCCCCGTTATAACATTTCATAAACATTTAACAGCATTCTGTGAGAAGGTTATCATTCTCTGATAAATCACCCAAGTATATTTCTGCAAGGCAACAGTCAGGACTATCAAATTAAATGTTGTATGATGAGCATGAAATGACATACTCTTACAAACTGGTCTGAGTTCTCTGATTTGCATGTATAGGGTTTTTTTCTCCTCTTTTCACTGGCTCCCATCATCCTCATCTGCACTGTAACAGCCTTATCTGCTACCAAAAGGGAGCCTTTTACTTCTGGCTCACAAGTTGTGCTCTGTCTTTCACAAAATCCACTTATTAACCAAATTGTTTCAGACCTTTTTTTCAGTATACAGAACGGCTGAGAGCACGAAAAGAGGGTGGTGGTGGGGGGAAGACGACAAAACGTTGCATAAGGAGAGAAGCATCTTCTGTTTCAAGGATAGCTTTTTTTCCTCTTGGGAATAGAGCACCTCCATGCACACAGGTCTCTCCTCTTACAGAAATCTGCTCTGCGGAGGAAGTGTGCTGCCTGCAAGATTGTGGTCCACAATGCCTGCATGGAGCAGTTAGAGAAGGTAAGACATTGCCATCTTCTGGAGCCTGACGTGGACAACACTCATTATGTGAGGTTTCAGTCTGAAAACCACCATATGTAGGTTTTCATAGTTGCTTTGACAATATACTTGTTAAAAAGTTGACTTAAAATTCCAGGGGTTTTTTTTTGTTTGGTTGGTTTTGTTTTTAAAACAGATTTCTTCAAACCCAGTGAATCATTAAAAAAACTCCCGTAACAAGAAAAGCTCACTGAATGCTTTCACAATTTTTAAGATTAAAAAATAATTTCCCTCTATTCTAGATTGAAAATTGAAGGTAGAAAATGCAGTATCCTCTCATGTACAAAGTTGGCCTTTCTGAATTCCTCAACTAAATCCAGTGTAATTCATTTTATGACAGCTCTATTTATTATGAGCAATGCAGCCTAAGGTGCTACTATGAACATTTTCCTCCGTGTTTACTAGGCTATACTGTATTTTCCTCAAAACTCAGAAATTAAGTTATTTTCTTTTTTTTTTAAATCGAAAGCATCAAACCTTTCCTTTAGAGTACCATTATTTTTCTGAGTGTCTGTCTTGCTTCTCAGTTCCTTCAAGGAGTCCTCCTTAGCCCTGAGAGCTTATAGAATATTTATCACTGAGTTCTCTTCCAATAAACAATTTGTGTTGATTATGCCTAACCGTTTAATGTGTTAAAGAAATTTCTCCCCCCACTGTTTTTCTTGCTTGGTGGGATATGTGTAAAGAAACATGAGTGGGAATTCCCCCAGTGATTTCATTAGAGCTTTGCTTTCACTCCTGTATGTTTTGCAATGTTGTTCTCCATAAAATAAGTTGATGCATAACAAATTTACAGCAGCAACCCTTCAGAAAGAATTTTCCCTTTCCAAGTATTTGGACTTGTGTTGACAAATGTCACAGTGATTGCCATAATACCAAGTTGGAGAAGTACCGTTTCCACCCCCGATGCTTTTACCCACAGTGAAATTAGCATTAGCACACGCTTTCAGCACAAAATGTTACCAGTGAATTTTTCATGACTTCCTTCATCAGCCACAGTGCTGACTCTCTGTAGCCCAGCGAGCTGGTGGTGTTGCCAGATGAAAGAAACAAGCACTTAGATAACACCCATTCTGTTGAGTTGGTTTATGCCATTCTGGAGACATGAAATTCACTGCTTGGCAGAGGGCTGTTACAAAGTCTGTATCTATCTTAACCCTTGTGGAGCTTAAAACTGGTACATAAGTCTTCTGCTTGACCCTCTCTGCAAAGGTGTAAGTAAAGATAGGCTGGGGGGTCTTTGCAGCCTGACATGACTCAGCAGTGAAATAACAAATTGCAATTCCAGGTGAAGAGCAATGGAGGAAGACTTATATTGTTATGGCTTTTCTTTATTCTTAAGTAATAAGTCTTTTGTTTACTTTTTTCCTTTTCCTTTCCCTCCTTTGAGCTATTATTTTGAAGGTCATTGATAAATGGGAAGGGTTGGTTTGTAAATTTTGGAAGACTCAGTCCTTCTGCCTTCATGACAAAAGCAAAGCTGTGCAGTATCCTTAAGTATTTTATTCCTTGGATGATAGTGAACTTAAGCTTGAATTAATTTAATTTACTTCATTCTTACCTCATGTGTCCTTTGGCCTTTTCCCATGCCTTTCTTTTATTCAGTAATTTTTTTCTGTCTGTATCCCCCCTGCTTTTATTTCCATTGCTTTTCTTTTCTCAAAATATTTTTGGTTTTTCTCATAGAATTCCCTTGTTGTCTGCTAACTGTGTTTTCTCTTCATCTTCCTAAAAATACTGAAACTCCTGTTGTCCTCTTTCTGCCTTTCCTCTCCCATCTGAAGGAGGGAACACCACTGCATGAGGCAATTCAATGGTCCTCAAATGGTTTGTGGCTGGAGGGGTAAATAAAAACAGCCTGATCTAAGCAAAAGGTAGAAATTTAGAGTAACTTGTTCAACTATTCATGTGAATGAAGATTTCTCCACAGATTTTGTTTATGAAGACATAAAGCTGTGATAAGCAAAAAGGTCTTAGAATTCCAGTTCCTATTAACTTTTGAAACCTCAGCTTAAGTCCACTCTTATTGCAAATGAACTTCAGAAAATAACAGATGAAGCAGTTTCCTTTTCAGCAAGGGGAAGATGGTCTAAATGGTTGAACTGAGCAGGCAGCAATAGCATTAGTGAAGATGAGGGCTGCACAGAGATCTAGCAGGGAGAATTATTATGACACATGAAAAGATTTTTTTTTTGGCATCCAGGTAAGTTACTTTGCCTAGTGAAGCTAATATTTTAATAGATAATAAATATTTTTAAGTCTGGCCTATATCAACATATTGGAATAAATTGTGTCTCAGGTCACTTTCAATTCTAACAGTTTTGTTTTAATGCCAGATTAATTTTCGCTGCAAACCAACTTTCCGAGAAGGAGGCTCCAGATCTCCAAGAGAAGTAAGTAATGGACAAATGACAATTGCTTTTCATTCTTTTCATTTGATTTGTGTCCTGATCCACCTGATATGGAGCTGAAACACTGCTTTTACATTCAGAAGAGTCTTAGAGCATTGGTTCCCAGTGGGACACGTTCTTATAATAAATGTGAAATGAACGCTAACTGAACCTCTCCATTACTTTCTTTTGAGGTAGCATTTCTTTGTTTTTCCTTACTGACCTTTGAACTAGTATTTTTTATTTTTTCTCTACTTCCACTTGCCTCTTCCTCCATTTACTTGCCTAAAAGTATCTTTAGTTTTGTTAGGGTTTTTTTTTCCCCATTAAAAATATCAAACATTCAAAAAACATGATTTGCCTCCAGCTACAGTATAAATTTAGCTCCTTGAAGGCCCTGGGTATTTATTGTTGCTATTGATATATTAGATATTTTACGCAGTTAGAAGCCAGTGTTTCAAGAACACCTCATTAAGTTTTATAGTTGATTTGGTGGCAAGCTTGCTCTTAGCAGAAGTAGCTCACTTCCCTGCCAGGTTGATGCTTCAGTGCTGGCTGGCATAACAGTGTGGTGCAGGCAGACCCCTTCTAACCACCTTGACTGCACAGAAAGAGGGACAGAAGTCCTGCTCCTGTTTCTTGCTCACCTGCTGCCGTCCAGGATGTAAGTAGTGCAAACAAGGATAAAAGACTGCTTCAATGACTGCTCTTTCCTGTCCCCTGTCTCTTCTGCATTGATTCGTGAATTATTCTTTTTAGCATTAAAAGGCTGCATTTCCAAACACAACGGAGCCACAGCCCTGCATTGATGCTGGACATAGCTGTGTTTTGACACTTCTGTGCTCTGTATTTAGGTGATGATTCTCTCTGCACCATGTAACGAACTTTCCTCGTTTTGTAGAATAGTACTGAGAGAGTAGTTCTGGACACATTTCAACATGAATGAAGAACACCATGTCATCTGTATTCCTCCTGCAAGTTCTGGTTGTGTCTGGGATTTCCCATTGGGACTGCTGCATTTTGCTCCAGCAAAGAATGCATTGGCTGAAGGAACCTTTAATTTGATGTTTGCAAACCAGTTTCATGCAGATGGTACGTTTTGAGTTCAAGCTGTCATTGTTTCCTATAACATATTTTTTGTCCTTCTTTTGCAGAACTTTGTCCGGCACCACTGGGTGCACAGGCGGAGGCAGGAGGGGAAATGTAAGCAATGTGGAAAGGTAAGATTTCCAGTTCAGCACAAGCACAACTTTGGGCACTTATGAACTCAGGGTAGCCAGCAGGTCCTTTTAGTCACGCAAATTTTTCTATCTTAAACTCCTGGAGGAAATGACAAGCGTAGATACATAGAGTGGTAGCGGCCCTGATGCCTATGTGGGAGGAGGGAGGGCAGTTGTAACTGCAGGAATTAGCCCATCCCGTGTCCTCAGTCTTTGGGCTGGTGAAAATGAGGAGGAGGAAGACTGTGGCTCCTTCAGCTTTTTATTTTGTTAAGCTAACCCTGTGGTGATATGACATTCTCAGGGTGCTGTCTTCTCTGCCGAAATTGTGATGGCCTATTTTTTCAGGCCTCTGGAAATAGAAGAACCGTTGCTTTATTTCCGCCCTGACAGATTTTAAGATATGAGAGACCACTTCACATTTCCTCTGCTGCATAGATTGTGAAAGTTTAAAAAAAGCTATAAAAAGGGGTAAGGAATACCCTACCTACTGATGACCCTTCAGAAATATTAGGGACCCCTGAAATCTGTTGAGATATTAAAAATTTAAATTAACACAGGGGTTTAATTTCCTTTCTCTAGCACTATATTGTACTTTTGCCTTCCTTTTAACATCAACTAGTAAGAAAAACTGGGTCTTATCTTCATGGCACAGCCCTTAAGTCAGAGGAAAAGCAGATTTGTATCTGGATACTGATGCAGATCATCAACAACATGATCAGTCCATCCTAAAATTCTTATCAGCCTTGACTGATATGGAGAAGTTCAGAGGAAATAACAGTTTTCCTCTTAAATAAGAAATATCCCATTAAGACTAACATGGGTGTTTTGTAGTAGAGTTGTTCTTCATCAAGAAACAAAAAGGATTAGGGAAAATTATAACCAAAAAAAAAAAAGATCCCATTATATTTATTAGCCAAGTAGTCTCCTATTACATAAAAATACTTGGCTGTCTCATGCCCTGCTGCTGCATTTCTTATGCATCTGAGCGAGAATCATCTTTTGTATTTCCTTGCCATGCAAGAAAAAGGGAACTATCACTGAACTGGAATGGCAGTAAATTTAAAGCAATAGAAGTAAGTATTATCCATGGAATACCTAATGATTCTGGTGGATCTCATTCTTGTGTAGTATTAGTCCTATCCCATGTCTGCATTTGGTAGTTACATATTTTAATGTTCATGAATAATAGTTTGAGTAAAGAAAGTGGGTATATGCTAAATGTTAATTTCTATCTCATGCTTCAAGTCACTAGCCAGTGGCAAGGATTTAATGTTCCCCAATATCTTTAGTGCAGCTTCATATGTTGTGTGCCTTCTGTGCCACTGTTGACGCTTCTTGACAGCTGGAGAGGTAAGGAACACTGTCTATGTCAGTGTTCCACCGCGGATGAGAACTGCACTTTGGAAGAAATTTTCCTGATTGTCTTAGAATCAGAGACTGGTTTGGGTTGGAAGGGACCTCAAAGATCATCTAGTTCCAACCCCCTCCCATGGGTAGGGACACCCTTCACTAGACCAGGTTGCCCAAAGCCTCATCTAACCTGGCCTTAAACTCTTCCAGGGAGGGGGCTTTCACAATCTCTCTGGGAAATCTGGGCCAGGGCCTCACCTCCTTCATAGTAAAGAATTTATCCCTAATTTCTAATCTAAACCTACCCTCTTTCAGCTTGAAGCCACTACCCCTTGTCCTATCACTGCACGCCCTGATGAACAGTCTCCCTCATGCTTTTCTATAGGATCCCTTTAGGTATTGGTAGGCTGTAATTAGGTCTCCCTGGAGCCTTCTCTTCTCCAGGCTGAACAAGCCCAACTGTCCCAGCCTGTCTTTGTAGGAGAGATGCTCCAGCACCCTGATCATCTTTATGGCCTTCTTCTGGACTTGCTCCAACAGCTCCATGTCTTTCCTGTACTGGGGACCCCAGAGCTGGATGCAGTATTCTAGGTGGGGTCATCACTTACCCCAGTTCACATGTGGAGCAGTCTTGCAGCAAATTAATCTAAAAGGAATTCAGTTCAACTTAATTGCATGTTAACTTTGTGGCTAATCACATTCAGTCCACGGGACCAGACTATAGTAAAAAATAAAATTTTCAGAATATCTTTGTGTGTAGTGTCCTCAGTACCAACAGAACTTGTGTTCCCACTGTTACAGCACAAATACAGTTCATATGATCTCATCTATACTTCATTTTTCTTCTCCTTCCCAGAGGTGATTTCACTGCTGAACAGCAAAAGTAACATATGCAGTGCCAGGGAAGGGAGCCTGGAAAGTCTTGTTCAAAATCTTACTGAGTGCAGTGGAACTGTTTCTATCTACTTCATGTGATGATTTCCCTTCTGCCTTTTGTTTTTTGTTTTCTTTTTCTTTTGTAACTGGGGACTGTAATAGAAGGATGACCATATCGCTTAAGGCAAAGTACCATTCACCCCAGTATTCAATAGTGGCTTATTATGGAAAAGCATAGGTAGGGGCAGGTATTTAGTGATGCATTCCCAAAACAGTCTTCAGGATTCTAAGTATTTCTGTCGTGAATTTCCAGGAATGGTGCCTTTATATTTAACAGCCTATGATAAATTTCTCTCCTGTGATCTTGTATAGTATCGCCTTGACTTCCTACAAAGTTGTGGCAGTTACAACATCCCTTAGCAAGGAGTTCCCAAACTTAATGACATGCTGTGAGGAGAACCACATTTTGTTTCAGACCAGTGACTAGTTTTTTCTAATGCTCCATAGCTCTTGTGTTGGAAGTGGTGTTAAATAAAAGCTCCAAAACTGTATTTTCTATACCATCTATGTTGTTTAAGAACTAATTTCTTTCCCTGGCACGTGGGGAAAAAAGATAGCTTTGTAGTTTATAGCTGTTATTAGCTGTTTGTTACGTGGGATCATCAGTGAAATTGGGATTTATTTTTTCTTTTCTTTACATAATGCAGCATAAGAACAGTCAGACCACCCACACTGTCTGTGTGCAGTAACAGAAGCTTAAGGATAAATGCAGCATGATCTTTTCTTCATATACTTCCAGTTACCAACAGCTTAGGGTTTTTCCGAGACTAAAAATGCATCTGGTCCATCATGCTAAAGACACTTTCTTTCTTTCTACTTTCTGTGGTGTCCATGACACACGCAGTGTACAGTTCTAGTGACCATCTCTTCCTGCTACTGATCTCTTTAGAGGCCTGTGGATTGATGCAAATCTGGATGTTTTCCCTGAGTACCATGGCAGGATTGAAATTCCTAGTAGTTGAAAGGCAATTCCAGTTCTTCACTATTTCAGCAGAGATCACCATCCAAGTACTTTTGTTGCTGTTTGTATTTGAGTAACACCTTGTTCTCCAAAAGCAGTGTTATACTGGAATGTCTTGGGGAGCATTAAAAAGGGACTAAATATCAGGAAAATATATGCCAAAAAATATTTTCTTAGTAGCCCTAACATTGGTGTGAAAATACTCCTCAATTAAGACCATTTGAGAATAACCAAAACATGTTAGAGATAGTAATCCCTGTACATTTTGCATGAATGTCTACATTACCATGGTCTTTGATCCCAATTATTTAGACAGACTGCAGTCACCAACACAATGTGGGGATTCAGGTGCCCTTTTCCTCTAAATAAATCTTCTCTGGTATGCACAACCCTTTAGGAGCAGCACACAGCATGCACTTTCATGTGTTGCACAGGAATTGGGTGCCACTGAATCAGGGCTAATCTGTATTGTTAGGCTGATTTTCTCACAAAGGTAAAATTAATTTTCTATCCCAAAATTTCTTAATTTGTGCACAAGTCCTCCTTGCATTGGCCCAGCAACAAGATAGCTGAATTTTAGTTTTCCTTCTCATTGAGAGAAAGTGGAAGAGATGATTTCTGGTGGAACATGGGGTGACGTCAGAGTTTCAACCTGATATTGTCAATAAAATCTCACTGTAACTTGCAGTACATTATTTCATCAGTTCCTTTATTTGTAAAGCTAGCTTTCAAATAATTGCTATCATACCTCAAGCACATATCCTTAGGAAGAATTAGCTCACATTTCTAAAGCAATTTGAGGAAGAAAAGTGGTGTTTTATTGCTGCTTATCATTAATATGTTTTTATTGCTGTATCATTTTCTCTAATGACTCCTTAAAAGCCAAATGGCTTACTGAATAAATGAAAAATGGTCCATCCAGAACCAGACAAGCTGCTCAGTCCATATGTTTAAAATACGCCACTGATGGGCTGTGGAATTAATGTACTGAATTTTAGGTTTTATTAGTGGAGGTTTTGGGAGAGAAGAATTTCTCCCCTGCTTGTCACAAAGCAGAACAAAACAAAACATTTCATGGCCATTGGAGACCAAAATTTTTTTTTTTAATATACTTTGGGACAAGATAGAGTAAGATTTGTGGAAAACATTAAGAAACACTAGTCTAAGTGAATGAGAGGAGAGCATTTGTCCAGCGTCAGACCTCTGTTCCAGCACTGATGTCATCATACTGCTACTCTGTATTGCTCCCACACTGACTGGCAGACTAGGTCTGCCCATCCAGAAGCAGCTGGCCAGCTCATTTTTGTGTAGCCATATGACCATGCTTTATTATTAAACCTGAATATGCCAGGTCACCATCATTATGAAGAATCTACTCTCTCAATCTCTGTATATGAAACCTGAGTCACTGGGGGAAGGATTTAAATTAAAAAATAATAAAAAAAAAAGAGGCAGTGGTGACACAAACTTCTTTAGGAGTTGCTTTAGTTGATGGTATGGTCCATCTAGCAAGCTGATCTGCTTACATGCTAGGGATGCCTGAAAAAGTAGCTGAGATGCACACTTCTGTATGTCAAGCAGACAGGGAGAACCCCCCCCTCTTCTTCAGAGTGTCGATAGGATTCTCCTCAACTACCACATAGGGACAGATTTTAGCTTGATCCCTCACTTAACCAGTGCATCTCTGAATGGGGTTTTGGATGTTATAATTCTCCTTCCTGGTGTGCTTAATATTGTCATTCCACTGAGCACTAATAGGCTCATTTTTCCGGCAAGTGTTCATCTTCCTGCTCATTGCCACTGCAGCTAGGATCAGAAGAACATGAATTATAGAAGCTTTTAGGAAATGTCCTGTTAGATATTACTAATTTAGATGATTATAACTCTTTGCACTGGATCTTGCGTGTTGTCCAAGTGTAGGAGATTTAGGTAAAACTCAGCTTGTCAAAAAGAAAACTGTCTCACAGATTCACTACGTGCCAGAGAGACTTTCAATTAGAAAACTCTGGGTGGTGATGGGCTACATAATGTTGTAGTGTTGAGGTTTAGCCCAGCCAACAGCTAAGCACCACACAGGTACTCGCTCTTTCCTACCCCCACACTATCCTGCCAGGGGGATGGGGAGGTGAAGGGGGAAAAAAAAAGCTCCTGTGTTGAGATAAAGAATAGTAATAATAATGGTAATAAAACAAATTATAATAATAGCAATACTACTGCAAGAGATGCACAAATGCAATTGCTGACCAGATTAAAAAGAAAATTAAAAAAAGAAGACAATCCAATGCCCGATCTGTTTCTTAGCAGTGAATTGACCTCCTGGTTGACTTCTGCAGTTATATCCAGAACATAATATTCTATGGTAGGGAGCATCCCTTGGCCAGTTTGGGTCAGCTGTCCTGGCTGTGCTCTTCCAGTTCTTGTGCACCTGCATGGTGTGAGAAGGTGAAAAATACTTGTTTTGCTGTAGCCACTACTACAGCTAAACTAAAAATGCCAGTGTATTATCAACACTATTCTCATACTTAATCTAAAACACAGCACCAGCTACTAGAAAGAAAAAATAAACACTGTCTCAGCCGAAACCAGGGCAAGTAGAGAGTCTTGATAAGAGCCAATGAATAAAGGCTCTTACCTGGAAATCTGAAATAAATCTAGACAGGGAAGGTGGCTATGATAAAATGTTCAGCAGAGTTCTAGACTTTCCATCTCTGCTGCCATAATACAAATGCATTTTTTTCTCTGGCTAAAATAAGCTTTAACTGAACACAGTTTTTCAGGCCATAGCTCCAATTACCAGTTGTTGCCTGTGTTATATGTAAGAAGGATGTATTTGATCCACTGTTTTTTCCAGGCCTAGAATTTAGAGGAAAATTATATGTCTGCTAAAATTGCAGACTTATGAAACTGTTCTGTGGGACAATAAAATCTCATATTTGCTGGCAACGTTGGTGGGTGGTTTTTTTCCTCTTACAAAATAAATTATTTATTTATAGTTTTAATCTGTTTGATTTGAATCAGACTATCTTGGTTTTTGGAACCCAGAAAAAAATTTTCATCCAAGTCAACTCAATGAAGCAATAAACAACTTCCCAAGCAGAACATTTCCACACAGACATTGTAGTTGATTCCATTTGGTACTTAAAAATCCCCAAAACACAAAACAATGAAAAACAACAGAACAAAAGAAACAAAGACAAGAAAAAAGGAAAACTCTAATTTTTCCTATCTAGAGCAAAAAAGACTGCAGTGAGAGAATGTTCTGTTCAACCAAAAAATCTGAATCTTATTCAGATCTGTACAAATCTATTGAAATATGAATTCCTTCTCCGGGGCTTCCCCCTTTCCTTTTTAAGTACAAAAATTAAGAAAAAGCAAAAACTTTTGGACAAATGTCATTAAAATTTGTGTGTGAAAATGTTGAACCTCACCTCTATCCTGTCATTATTTTATGTCTCTCAAAACGTTTTGTATGTAAGAGCTTTAAGGCTAAACCAATGTATCTGACTGCAATGAACTGATTTAGCCTAACACAGCCACCTGGCAAGAGTTAAATGTGTAAATTTTCTTGAAGTCAGGATGAATTTAATGCTTTTTTCCTGCTTATTCTAGGGCTTTCAGCAGAAATTCTCCTTCCATAGTAAAGAGATTGTGGCTATCAGTTGTTCCTGGTGCAAGCTGGCGGTGAGTGGACAATACTTAGGGAGAATGGTAGCAGCATCATTGACTTGACCACACTGCACACAATTTCATTTCTCCTGGCTTTCAGGGTTACCCCTCTGTGAATCATGCCTGCTTTTGCCATTTCTGTTCCTTTTACTCAAAGACACTATAACATCACCTGACTGACAGGAGTCCTCTAAGAGAAGAGTGTTGCCGCACAACCTAGTCACAGGCTACATCCCATCAATGCCCTGCTGCTGCTAGCTCAGAGTCAAAGGGCTCCTAATGCACTCAGCTGCATTAAACTAGTCTGAGGTCTTCAATCTGTTTTGAAGTACGGGTGTCTGGTTTTCACCCTTTTCTTCCTCTCCATGCTCCCCCTTTACCTTTCTTGGTCTCCTTATTCACTCTACTTTTTTTCTCTCTTACAGTTTCATAATAAAGTCACCTGTTTCATGCTACATCACATTGAGGAGCCATGTTCTCTGGGGGCTCACGCTGCTGTCATTGTGCCTCCCACTTGGATCATTAAGGTGAAGAAACCTCAGGTAACTGCATGCTGATGTCTGTTTCTGAAGCTGTATGGCTGCGCAGGGCCAGCCTGGCTTTGCCACTCTGTACTCCTTCACTAAAGCATGCTTGTTCAGCCCTGTCTTTATCCCTGAAACCCAGCATACATCCATGGTGATTATGAACTCGTATCCTCTCGCTCCTCCATCCAGCCCTTCAGTAGGTTTCCCTGTTTGGGACAATTAGCAACAAACATGACTTTTGTTCTGAGCAAATGCAGCTCAGGTTTGTTCCTCTAACTGTGAGCATACTGCAAGAAATCCCCTGTGTTATAGGCAGTCAAGCATGTTTCATTAAATAGAGCTGAGCAAATACAGGGAAAAACTGTTCACAAACATTCACTTGAAGTTTTTGTAATGGATGTGATATGTTTTAGGCAAGATATTGTCTTGTGGTGAACACAATAGGGAGAGAAGGTATCCAAAAGAGAGCTGGCCAAAAATTAAAAGGTCATTCCCATCATGCATGAAGTATTTTGGTCTTTGAAAGTCTGTTTTTGCTCCAGGTGAACTGAAAGAAACAGACAAACACATGCTGAACATATCAGGGAGCCAGAAAGGCTGGTAAAATTTTTATTTCAGAAGCACTGTTGAAAGTTGTTTGTTGGGTTTTTTTGGGTTTTTTGGGTTTTGTTTTCTTCTTTTGTTTTGTTTGGTTTTTTTATCCTGAAATGAAGTGTTTGAGACATTGACTGTCCCACTCCCATTTTCTTGCAATTTTCCTCCATTGACAGGAATGCTGGTTTTATCAAGTACTTCCTTGGGAAGTGACCCAGGGCTTTCTGGCTCTGTGTCCTGGTTGCAACAAGAGGCAGAGAAGTTCAGGCTGTAAGCAAGGCACTAAGACACAAATAATCCCATGGAACTGGAAAAAGTTCTTTGTTGGGACACTAGTCTGTCCATGCTTGAAAATCTAGGGGTATGACTGTCAGATTTGTGTGTGAGTACTGCTTCTAACAAGTGGCAAATTCGCTATCCACCCCTCCTGAGAAAAGTTTTCTTTGGCATTTGTGTTTTTTCCTGACACTCTTCTCTTACTCTTAGTCTTACTCCAGCCTCCGCCAGAGAAATCTATTTTTTTCCTTCTTTTGTTGAAGAGTCCTTGGTAGGGACTTAATTTTCTTGGCTAATTTTCAAGATCTCTGTGGTATTTGGCACAAAAAATGAGGCTGGCATCCTTTCTCTGTCTTTGAAGAGACTGTATAGCCCATTAGTCTTAAGTCTTTGATCTCTGGGCTTCACAGCAGACTGCCTGGAAGCTCTGCTTTGGGCATTAACCAGAGAATTGGTAACTTTTAAATTTTGTGATCTGGAGCTGGATCCATGAGGCAGACATCTTTGGGCTGGGAACCACTAGGAAGGACTTCCTGACTGTTCCAGTCCAGACCTGGACTCCAGGTATTGTTAGGGTCCTTGGGTGACCTGTACCCTAACCATTTACTTACAACTAACCCCATACGTGTGGGAGAAGGGAGACAGCTGATCTGAGAACCAGCTTCCTGTGGCCAGAAGTGCTAACCTCTTCCTATGTCTGATAAGGAAATGAAATCTTTTTTCACCTAGCATGTTTCAAATTTATTTATCATTCAAATTGTTTTAAATAACTGTTTAAAAAAATCAAACAAAACCCCTTTCACATGCTTTTCAACATACTTTTGTAACAACAACAACAACAACAGATTATTTTATTGTTTATGTAATTTCACCACTTACCAAACCCCTTTGTGACCTGGCAGTACGCTGTGGTTGCCATACTCCTAACCATAATCAGGAAAATATTAGAAATGCTAATTTTAATAAAAAGAGATCACATTAATGTTACATAGATGTACCCATGTCTGATATTAATAAAAGAAGCCTTTCCTTGCTATTTTAAATTTTAATTTAATTTTTATTTGAAATAATCCAACCAATCAAAAAATTAGCACTTGTAACTTTTTTTCAACTTGGCTAACATTTTGTTACCTTTGTGAGCCTGAGTCTTGAGTGGAGAGGAAATTATATTCTCCTTGAAATTTGAGGTCAGTAGCATGCAAAAAAATTAGTATTAGATGGATCAAAATGATATTGAGCACAATGATCATAGTTCCATGAAACTTCTTAACAGCACCCATTGAAGTGTTAGTTCTGGGGAATGCACACTCATTGCTGTAGAAAATACTGGTCCATCTTTCAGATGTGTTTTCAGATTTTTGGCAGATGTTTTGTTTTCTTATTTTTTTTTTTTTTAGGAAATATTTTCTCCTCTCCTGCTGTTTCTGGCCAGCTCTACTTCTGTGTATTTTGACCCTTTTCACCCTATATGCATGTTTGGTAAACACTTATCAAATATTGACTGCGTTCAATCCACTGAATGCAAACAAAATATTTAGAAATTTTTGTTAATTCAGATGGTAAATAAATGTGTTGCCAGCAATCTGTTTTTCACATATTCTACAATCAGAATAAATTTGGCTAGAAGCCTTTTTGTTATAAATTATTTCCTCAGCTCTAATTAACTACTCACATTGGTCACAGGCAACTCCTGAACTGAATTCCCTACTCATATGAAATTGATTTTAGTGGTGCCTTCATCCTGTTTGCTGATTGTTTCTTTTAAGCAAATAAGATAGCTTTTTGTAGCAAAACCTTGCCCTGATTTTTGATTTTTATTTCTCTTTTTATTGCTACAAAAACAGTTTTCCATGCTCAGTATGTACAATGTGGGTCACCACCTTTCAAATATTGGGCTTGAATAAAGAGAACACTCCCCTTCTGATTACCAGCAACATTGTGGTAATGAAATATTATGGTGTAATTGGTTAAAGACAAATCTCTGCTGGCAACCTACATTCTAAATGGGGAACTTTTGCTTCTTGCAAGCAATTGATTGCAAGATGAAGGATATTCAGAATGTTTCTAAAAGCTTTGGGATTGGTGGTAGCCCTGTATGTAACAACCCATTTACATGAATGGAAAACTCCCAGTATCTATTCCATATTATTCATAATGTGAACCACTTTTGTAACTTTACTGATTTCCAGTGTTTCTGTGCTGTGTTAGCAACATTTTGATACCAGCTCAGATTTCTTGGAGTTAAAATCAATCCCATGTCCTAGTTTGTGAAAGGTGACCCCTGTTGACTGGTGGTATTTTGTTATAAGTGAGGTTTGTTAGCCCAAGTGGTATTAGCTCTAGGATTTGACTTGCCAAGCTTATGTTGTTGGAGAAAATAGGTAATAAGGAGGATTTGGATGATTCAGTCTGCTTTCTGTTTGGGAAGGCAAAGGCAGTAACTGTAAAATTCCAGGGTTGTTTTTTCTGTTCAAGGTGAGTAAACATGGTAGTTTTTTCTCCTTTGAGGACGTTGAAAAAGTGCTCGTGAATATTTATACTTCTGGGTTCATTTCTTTATTTCCTCAATTGCTAAGTGCAGCTGGCTGCTCTGATTGTGGTTTCTGAACAACAAGAAGATGGTCAAGATTTGCCTTCACAGAGGCTCTTCATTATTTATGTCATTTGAAGCCTAGCATGCTGAAAGCCTTTGAAAATGAAGGCTGAAATGTAAATGAAAAGGTTGAAAGGCTGCACTGGATTTCACCCTCACACCACCCAACACTATACAAGGACTCTAATTCTATTTGTCTAGCTAAACTTGCTTAGGACTATAGTGACCATGCAATAACACCAAAAATCTCTCTTTAAGATGGCCAAACTGACATCCACAAAGGAGAGCTTTCCTCTCTAGAGGCAAGTTAGGATTTACATGTGGTGCCCATTTAAAGGTATGCTGTGATATCAGGTACTTTTGCTGAATAACACTATATGTTTATAAAATACTCACCACCTTGTTATGTGGACAAGGTAGTATGCATCCATTTCTTCAGTTTAATGTACAAAGACTGGTAATTACTATTGGCTGTTATTCTTCTGCATGTTTGCAAAGAGAACCTACGTATGTTTAAGCAGCTTTTTTGCCTTTCATCTGCTATGGATGTGCAGTTGCAAGCATTGTAGCAAAGCTTTAGGTTCTCTTAACACTATAGGTGCAGGCATGTTTAAAAGAAAAATGAAATAAAACAGTAGTGACATAGCATATTTTATTGTCTTTTTAAGTATGGAAATGACAAACATTATAATAATGAATGGAGGCTTAGAATAAAACCGTTTAACATAGTTATATGCCTCTTCCCACTCCACCCACAAGCAGGTAAAGAGATACATATAAAAGATCCATATATTATGCATATTGTGATGCGATTCCATGAGAAGTACATTGAAACCTTCTCCATTACTATGTTTTTTTAGTCAGGTTTTTATTGTCTTTGCCCTTTCCAGAAGAATTTTACTTGGCTTAGGGCCACCCATTGTAGAGGTAGAAAAAAAACCCAAGTTCCAGTAGTTGTAATGGTACGGTCAAGCACTTGCCTAGTACAATGCCTAACCTGAGTGACTGACTATGACTTATCAGCAGAATTCACTGCACTTTACCAATAGGATAAGTATTTTGAGGTTTATACCTGGAGAGACTGAAGCACAGGGAAAAGGTTTGATATGCCCGTGACTTTCCAGCAGACCACTGGCAAGACTGCAGGTAGACTAGATCTGTTCTCTCTGTCACATTTTTTGCCCTACTCCAGGGACAATCCTTCAGTAAAGAATGGCTGAGAAACTAGGCTAAGGCCCTCGGTCTCAGGCAGCTTTGAGAGTAATGTCCTGTACTTTTGTATTGATATAAAGACTTTTGTCTACAGCTAGTCTGACTTCTGATGTAAGGCAATGAAAGACCATGCAGATGATATTGCTGATGCACTGCTGTAGCCAATGCACTCTTTGTGGTTTATCATGCTTTCAAGATCACGTTGTATCAGAGTAGAGAAGAGTACAAACACTTCTTCAGATGGTCTCAAAATACGGTCTAAAAGGGCAAATGGCCTGAAATTGCTCCACAGAGGTTTCTTCTCTTCAGTACTTTCAGTAAGCAGCAAGGCATAGCTATATCCTGGTCGAGAAGGAATGTTGGGAGGTGACAAAAAGCCTGGGACCTTCTGTTCTACTGCAGGTTTCTCTTGGTCTGGTTGAAAAAGGACAGTAGTTTTAGTCATTTGAGTTAGGTAGTTGTTAGTTTTACTTAACTTTGCAGAGATGCAGAAATATTATCTTCTATATCTGGTCTGTCACACTGAAGTCTTGAAATTCTGAAAGCGGTGGCTTGCTATTAAACAGAATCTAGAAGCTGTTCTTGTTAATATTGGTTACCAAGCAGGATAAAGCACAGATGTCACTGATCCACTTACTGCTTTGAAGATCTCTGGTCATTGGCTTTTTTACTGTAGTGGTATACTTTTGAATAGAATCAGGATAGAAATTAACTTCTGGATGAGCTGAGTGGAAGTTGTGCCCCATTTGAAGCCAGAAAATAATCAAACTTTCTTCTAATTCCCCGTGTTACTTTATTTCCTGGTGATAGTTAGATTAAAAGTCAAAATACTGAGAAAATATTTACAGTATTTCCTTTAATACAAAATTTCAGTCATAAGAGAAAGGGATATTACTTCAGCTACTTGAATTAAAATAATTAAAGAATAAACCAAAATTCCTCTTTGTGGACTGTTCTGATCACACCAGAACCCCTTTTGGTTCAGTACAACCGAGCAGGCTATTGCCAGCCTGGAGAATAGCTTTGATGCAAGTTCTGTTTTGATAGATTCTGCAAAAAAGCAAGCAGTTTTACGGGTTTTTTCACCCGTGTAGTTAAGTGATGTTGCTATTTTTAAAAAAAAGGCAAACAACCCCCCCACAAACATCCCCCTCACTCAAATCTTTACATGTTAATAATCGAGTTTGTTCCTTAGCAGATGATTACACAAGTTTCTTGATAGGCTGGAACTGACTCCACTGTGCCAGCATCACATGACATGGTGGCCTACGTTGAGTCATAATGGTTGCCAGAGCTAAAACTTGTTGTTTTCTTTCCTAAAAAAAACATGAAAAATATCTCATTTATCATGTTTTTTATTACATCTTTATGCAGGTGGTCTCCATACCAGGAGACGAGCCTGATTGGGCAGGAGACTGGAGCCCCGAAGGGGAAACGGGCGTCTCCTACCCCTATTGGGAGGGTTGGC
Source organism: Zapornia atra (assembly GCA_013400835.1). Taxonomy (NCBI): domain Eukaryota; kingdom Metazoa; phylum Chordata; class Aves; order Gruiformes; family Rallidae; genus Zapornia; species Zapornia atra. The sequence continues at coordinate 29,194 of VZTU01020547.1, read as the reverse complement.
AGGTACAACATGTGGTGTTATGTGAGTCTATGGGAGCATCTGATCTTTTTTGCCCCCTCACAGCGTGGGAAAGTTTCCAGTTCCAAAGCACCAGTCTGGTCTCCGTGTGTGGCTTTCTCCATAAACGGTGGTGTGGAAGTGTAAAGCATGCAGCGCATGTAATTGAAATCTCGAGCATGTGCCAGATAATCTTATCATTCTCCAAGTGGACATGCATGGAAGAGCTTCGTAAAGGGGCTCTGTCTGGGCCTGTCTTCTAAATTTTGTTTTGCTTTTCATGTATTCTTTTTTCTTTTGATGTAGAACTCATTAAAGACTTCAACACGGCGGAAGAAGAGAACGTCCTTTAAAAGAAAAGCCAGTAAAAGAGGCAATGAAGTAGGTATTCAAGTGCTTAGGAAATCAGGCTCCTTTTGTTTAAATGTCTAAACACAGATTTAATTTTTTTACTGCAGCATTTAATACATTTTTTTACACTGGAAAATTCCATACTATTGAATTTGTTGTGAGAAGAGATTAGTTTTGATAAAACTTGTATGAGAAGTTTTATTTGCTGAGCTGATTTTTTTTTTTCCAAGAAATGACATACCAGTCTCCAGAAGGATCAGCAGCCTAATAAAATACCTTTCTCTTGGGATGTAAGGGACTCTGTTCAGACTCTTGTTTTCCACTAGGCAGAGCAGGGGTGTGAAACTGGGGCTGTGAAATGCACAATGAGTGCACTGATGCAAGGGTTTGGTCCAGTTTGAGGGTTTCTCCCTCATGAGATCTCATATTGGAAATATTCTGTTTGTGAAAAAATTGACATTAAGCCACAGAGAGTGAGAAAACAGATAAATGATCTGATGGTTTGATTTACTGCATAGCTTATAGCAGACCTTATTTCCAGACCTTGCTTAGCTGTTTAGTTGCATAGATGAACAGTACCCTTGTCACAGAATCATAGAATGTGTTAGGTTGGAAGGGACATGCAAAGGTCATCTAGTCCAATCCCCCTGCTTATGGGGACATGTGGGAGAAAATTTGGCTCTGCATAGCCAGAGCACCCTGATTAAAGTTCTCACTTGGATGTTGGGAGAACTGCAGACCAGAAACTTGAATCTATGCCTGCCACAGCCCAGGAGAGTGCCCTCAGTAGTGGGCTCTCTGGTGTACTACAGGGGTAGGAAGACAGATAGCTTCTTCATTGACATGTCATGTTTGACCTATGATGTTGAAAAGTGGGAGGACCAGCAAGGCTAAGCATTCATGAACAGATCATCTGCAACTAAGTGTTGATGCAACTTGTCTGTTAGATGGAACTAATGAAGAGAGTAATTTATCTCATTCTAATTTCCATTGGAAAATTGTTCATATTAGAAATAGCCCTTTTAATTGGACACATTTTTAGCGCTGTGTGAATAATTAGATTTTTTTGAAATAACATTGAGTAAAATTTTAAAATAGTTTTGTGTTGACCTAAAGTAGTTTCTTCCTTTCTCATCTTCCTACACAATTGTCTCAGCTGGATAAATTAGTCCCAGCTGAGTAGCCTATTAACATGGCGTACTTTTTCCAGTACCTGAGGTTGTTTTGTCAGAGCTAGCTTGGGCCTCCTGTATGTTATGCCAGGGAAACATGCTTCGCTTTCACTAAAGCTGTTTCCCTCTTCTGTTTCTTAGGATAACAAAGGTCGGCCATTTGTGATAAAGCCTATCTCTTCTCCACTCATGAAGCCATTGCTGGTGTTTGTCAATCCAAAAAGCGGAGGGAATCAGGTAAGAACATCATCTGGAATCCAGGTCACAAAGCTTTAGTTTAACAACAGCGTTTCCGCAAATGAGAATAGTTTTTGGTGAGTCAGGAAGAACTCTATGCAAACTGAATTGTGGTCCTTAAAAGATGTCCTTGCTGTTGAATGCCCTTTCCACTTCAGTGGAATTGGATGGGTGGAATGAATACTTGAGCATTTGAGCAGTTATATTCCTATCTTCAGGTTCTTGAAAGGAATCTAAAATGATAGGTTAGAGGTTTTCTCTCCACAGAAAATTTAGATTGCTAGTGAAGTCTTAGACTTTTATCCAAACATGATTGAATTTTACTAGGAAAGCCTAGTGAAAGTAGTGAATATGAAATGACATGTTCCTATGTCACTTAAATCATTACTAGTCTTGTACTGTACCATAGAGAACCAGGTTTCAATGGCTAACGTGATCATGAAGCAGAATTAAAACTTACGCAACTGAAAGTGTTGCAGATTAGTTCTGACACTTTTTGAATATCAAAAGATTTGAGTGCCTTTTGATAAACAAAGACTTTTAGTTGAAAAGATTAATGCAAGATATAGCAGAGGCCTATAGAGCATGGAGACTAGCATAGTTGCTGTTTTCTTTGTCCTCTGTGTAGAAGAATTAGGGAGGATATCAAATTAAACTGCTGAGGAACTGATTCAAAACAAAGAAAAATGTTGGCTGTTCTCACAGTGTGTAGACCAGTTGCAAAACCCCTTGCCATGGGATGTTGTGGATGATAAAAATTTACATGGGTTGAAGGAGTGATTTGGAAGAGGAGATCCTGAAAGTTACTGAAGTTCTAGACTCTGCTCAAACTCAAGAGTTCTATAAACTGCAAATTAGTTGAGGGTGAGAGAATACCTACAGGAAACATCACATTTATTTTCTCTGTTCTTATACACTTTTCCTAGGCACTACTGTTTTTGGTTGCCCACTTAGAGGAAGGTATTAGACAGAAGAGCTGTACTTTAGAAGGGGGACCTATCAAAAATTCCTGACTTGCATCCCCTAGGCTATGTCTGAAAGGTATTCTTGAATTATACTTTGAAGTACAAACTGGCCCCATGGGATTCTAGAGCCTCTTCTGCTAGTAAGTGATCCTGCCACTTTCTCTCTGGGCAGAATGTGAAGGAAGGGAATCAAGTGTCTGGACTATGGACCCAAGAACGAGAAGGCAGAAATTATTTCTTTAGGCGATGGGATGGCCATGCTGCACTGAGTAAGGGACCACTGGGGCAGCTGTAGCCCGGGGTCCTTGGTGTCTGCTTCGTTATATGGTAGAGGGCTACAGTTATGAGCCTTCATGGTGATGATGGTGGAGGTCAAAGCAGCATCATTGCTTGGATGTTGTGCAGGGCACTGTTCAATGTGACAGTGACTTTGCCCACAAGCTTGTTCAGCTTTTTACTGTTGTGGATGGGAGAGGGTGGTGTGGGATAACAGAGATTTCTCGTTGCAGATGGTGAGAATTCAGAGAACAGTTGCTGTAGGAGCTGAACCTTTGGTCTGGGCATGAATGCCTGTTCCTATGAACCATTAATCACAGAATGTTAGGCAGTGGAAGGGACCTTGAAAGATCATCTAGTCCAATCCCCACCCCCACCCCGCCAGAGTGGGATCATCTAGATAAGGTCTCACAAGAACATGTCCAGGAGGGTTTTGAATGTCTCCAGAGAAGAAGACTCCACAACCTCTCTGGGCAGCCTGTCCCAGTGCGCCATCACCCTCACAGTGAAAAGGTTTTCAGTGATTTGTGGTGTCAAATTTAGTCCATATATGTATGGCTATACCATGCCCAGATTGCTGGGTCTCTATTATAGAGCAGCAATCTGCTATGTCACTTTCTAGTTTGTCTTTTTCTTGGTTTATATTTGCTTTGTAAAGCACAGAAGAAAGAAAAGCAGTTCAAATACAGTGAATATTGAACACTATTATTTCTAATCATCATAAAGTTGTTAATAGTTTCCCTTCCTTTGATTTTTCTCTTTTCCCAGGGCACCAAGGTTCTCCAAATGTTTATGTGGTATTTGAATCCACGCCAGGTCTTTGATCTCTCTCAGGAAGGGCCAAGAGATGCGTAAGTTCTCAAGCCTTCAGTGCTGCAGAGGCCTAGCTTGGATAGATTGGTAGCTTGCATATTGGGTTCATGTGTCCAGATTTTAGTAGTGGTGGTGGGGTAAGCTGCAGTGGTGGCTTCTGTGAGAAGAGTTCACCTGACCATTAATAATGGCTGAGCACTGCAATGGGATGAAGCTGCCTCCATATTTCCATACATGACAGTAGCAGGCAAGCACCTCTGCTTGCTGAGTAGCTAACCGAGCTTCTCTGGGCAATAGCTATAAACCTAATCCAGGGAACGGAGGACCTGCCTTAAAAAATGGATGATCCTCACTGCTAAAGGTTAAGAAACCATCCTTCTGTGGTATTTCAGACAGGGATACTTGCTTTATTCAGCCATCTGTTCAGCTCTACTTTCACAAGTTAGCACAAAAATATGGTAATCATAGATAATCAAATGTGTAAGTAAATCAAACCTGTGTAACTATGGTCCAAGTATTTGCTGTTCATATTTCTAGAGTACCCAAGCCTCTTTTTCCTGCTGAAACACCTTCACTGCTGCTCCCTTCATGATATAGAGAAGCTTTAAAGTGTATATATATTTCTTTTTTTTCATAGCTGTGAAATAGAGTTAAAGGAGGATTAGATCCTCTGGTCATTCAGCTCTCTATTTGTGAAAGTACTCCCTCCATTGGGAAATATTTCATTATGCCTCTTCCATACAACTGGAAGGAAGAAGGCTTTAATGGGTGCTTTTTTTGTCTCTCCTATTGGTACCTTAGATCAGATATACAGTGAAAGTGCTCTGTTAGATGTTATTGCCTTCTGTGCTGTTAAAGAAATAACTGTTACCAGCTGAAGGATCTGTCACAGAATCGCCTGGGTTGGAAGAGACCCTTAAGATCATCCAATCCAACTACAGCCTAACCCTGACTAGCCCACCTCTAGATCATGTCCTTAAGCACTTCATCTACACACCTTTTAAATACCTTCAGGGATGGTGACTGTTCTACCACCCTGGGCAGCCTGTTCCAATGCTTGTTATTTTCTGTATGTTTCAGAAATGGTGGCTCAGCAAATCCTGATAAGGAACATTAAATCTTGTTTAAAACCTCAATGTTTATATTTGTTTGCTTTAGGATGAGAGAAAAATGAAAGATTTTTATAATCTCCAGAGGGAACATAAGAATCTGGGCTTTTCAGATTTAGCAAGGGAACATATGAAACTGACCAGGAGGTGTTACCTAACCATGGAGGAAGGCTCCATTTCACATCCTAGTGGTTTTGTGTGCACGTGTGTGGAGATGCGAAGTAAGCCACAGTGCTCAGGTTGGGTTGGGGCTGATATTGCCTGAGGCTGCCAGGGTTGATGCCTCCTCACTTGCTGAAACTTACAGTAACAATCAGTTGGGGGTTTTTTTATTATTATTTTTAATTTTTCTGCCTCCACCCACACTCTTAGTAATGAGTAGTCAAAAATGCAGTAAGTGACTGTTAAACTGTCACTCAGCAAAAGGCATAAAAAGAGCCCACATCATAGTGGGCCTTATTTTTTTTTTCTTACCTTTTTTTTTCTTCCTTCTTTTCCCCTTTCCTTCCCATGACCAGGCTGGAGCTGTACAGAAAAGTGCCAAACCTGCGGATCCTGGCCTGTGGCGGTGATGGGACGGTAGGTGGCTGGTGCCTCGCGGCTCCATGGTCATTGACAAGAGATTAAATTCCTTGCAGTCCTGGCTTTCCTACCTCCTGATGCCTGCAGAGACAGATAACATACCTTATACCTGTGAAATCTTCTTTTTAAAAGATTCCTGTGTGGCCTGGCCTGTGTAGTGATGGGGCCAGATCCTAATGTTCAGGTACTATCTGCTTTATGCATAAAGATTTGGTACAGCTTAATGAAAAATATAAAGATTTAACTTTACTGTAATCTCAAAATTTACACAGATCTGATGGTCTAATAGGTTAAGCCAGTGTCTGGTGACCACTATATCTTAATTCTGCTCCTACCTGCTGTCATCTCCACGATGTCCAAGTACGGTCAAATAAGATCTCTCCTCTGCGTCTCAAGAAAGAATTTCCTCACTTTCTTTACAAAGCATCTGTAAGGAAGAATATTGTGATGGTCAAACTATTAGCCTGGAATCTGCAGATATAGGGTCAGTATTTTCTTTGCTACAGAATTTCTGTGTGTTCTTGAAGAAGTGAAAAGGGTCAGATCTTTAGAGGATTTAGGCACCCTTAGTTGGTTCAGGGCCTGGAGACCAAGAGTGGTAATGGAAGCATTACAAACACGTTACTCTTTCCAGTGCAGGTCAGTATGAGTCTGTGCCCTTGAGTGCTTAAATACAGTTAAAAACCTGACCTTTAATCTCTGAAGATCAGTGTCCCTAACATGCAGATGATAATAGCTCTAGGCAGATGGAAAAGGAAAGGAAAATGCATTATTGGTTTCAAAGTTCAATGGCTGTCCAAGGTAGATGTATATAGAGATTTAGGGACTGGGGTAGTTTGTTTTTTAGTGAGCTCAACCAACCCTTAACCTTTCTCTGCTTGAATTTCTGGGGGAACCTTCTATTCAGCTTCTGTGTGTTCTTTTAAAACACCAGCTGTAGGGGTTATTAATACAAGCGCTTTCTCCGAAAATACATCATTTGACTGCTGTCTGGCTGGTACCTGGGACGGTAAGATCCTAATGAATTGTGAATGTTCCTTGAGAAAACTGCAAGGCATTGCTTTAGCAGAAGAAACAGCTGCAAAAAAAAAGAGTTTCAATCTGTTTCTGAAATTCTTTGTGGCTTCGACCTAAGGAAAAGAGTACTTTAACGGGGGAGGTGGGCGGGAAGTACATCCTGAAAATACTAAACCAGAAATGAATGCAACTACGTTTGAGTCTGCCCATCTTTTATTTTCTCTTAGAGCAGTGCAAGCGGGAGGTGGCAGCACCTGCTCACTGGTACGAGCAGCACTCTGCTATGATCTGTGCTGCTGCTCAGTTCGAAGCGAATTAATATCTAGTTATTCCCAAAGTAATTCCATCTAGAAATGAAAATCCTGGTTCAAATGGACTCGGTGAATATTCAATGAGACCAGGTGTTACCTTGCATTATTGAGGTGAATCAGAACTTGCTGTAGCTTTTCCATCCTCACTGCTTGCTGTTCCTTTCCAGGTCCTAAGTGGAAAGCTTTGCTTTCAAAGCAGTCAGGCTTCAGTCTACAGGGAAATAATAGTCTTTGTCATCCTTGATTGTAAAACTACTGTGCGAGGTTTAGAAAGGATCTCAAGTTAAGTAGCTATGTTGTATGTACAAATTAGTAATTTGAAGTTTCTGTTTATCAGTTAAAAGCATTTACAGGAGTGGTAGGTATTGCCTGCACCAGTGGGAGGCTGAGGCGCAGATGTATGGATTAAGTCAGGGACAGTGACAAAGGGCTAATGACAAAAGACTCTTTAAGAAGTCCTGGCCCCAGTGAAGTTATTTGGACTCTATTCTGTCTCCTGTTATCAATACTGATGGACAGATTTTTAAAAGGCAGATGATTACTTACCTTGGAAAATCTCTTAAGGGCTGTACTTTGTCCTACCATGATGCCTGTGATAGACTTAAGTACCTTTGGTGACATCCAAATTCATGAGAGTAGTTAAGTGATTCAGATGACTGTTGTCAGACAATGAGCTCTAATGTGGGTGCTTTAATAGTTGTACAATTGGTTATGATAAATAACTGCTTGATAAATGGTATTTATACTTAATTAAATTTCCTCAAGAGACTTGGAGAAAGATATACTCTGGCATACTAAATAGGTTGCTATATCTATCAGACCATCCCCGCTCCAGTCCTTCAAATTCCAATTGTGGTGCCAGTGCCCATGTTACGCTGGGTACCTTTTGTGAAGCTCCAGTTTCATCCTAGTTCAGGGTAAGAATCTATTTGAAATCAGAGTAGTGGGGAATTGGGGACTTTTCCTCCCCCCATAGACCAGCTGCAGTCAGGATTTCAGTTTTTATATGTTATTCAAGTAGATCTATTTCCATTAGAGGCTGCATTTTTGAACTTTGACATCAGGAAAAAATACATCAAACTCCATCTTATGCTTTTTTTAATTATTATTTTTATTTTAAAGTACAGCACAGGTTTTTTAATAGATTTTAATTTATTTTTTTTTGTAAAGGTGAGAAATAGTTTAAGAAAGTCCTATTTTCTCATAGGGAGAATTTTAGTTATAAAGAGTTTCAGAACATTTTCAGCAACTCTTCCTTCCCCCCCAGGAAATTACCATTTAATGAAAACAAAATATTTTACGGTAATTTGTTTCTCCTGCCTAGATTTCTGTTTAAAAGTTTTATGTAGTTGAGGGTAGGGACAGGACACAGAATCAGCTCTCTAAAATAACTAATAGTTTATGACAGAGAAATGCCGAACTCGTTGTTCCAGCTCAATGTCTTCAACCCTGAGCATTAGAGTTTGTCTTTTATTCTAGTCTTTTAGTCTTCTATTTATATATATGTGTATGTATGGCTAGAGTATATATATATTCTATCCTTCACAATGAGTGAAATAATTCATCATTAAGGTCTCTTTTCTGAGGAATGGGAGACTTGTGGGCAAATCCATGCTTGACTTGATCTGGGCCTGCTGTTACAGTTCCAGGACATGCTCTGAGGTACCATGCTGTTTTAATGTATGTCCTCTTTCACAACACTTATCAAAGATTTACTTTCTTTGAGCATAAGGGCACTTAAAATTATCTTGGATCATCCATATTATTTTTCACTCATTTTTACATACAACATTTTTCAAAGAAACAGTTAGGCAGCCGTAGCCAGGTGCAATTCTTCGTGTTTCGTTTCCTGCTTAAAGAGCAGCAACTTATGTTCTCCCTCTTCTCAGTTACAGTGTGCTGTTAAAGATAGCCAGTGTTTGCATTCCACTGTGCGTCTGCTTGCACAGGAGCTTCATGAAAACTGCTGTCCTTGTTCTCCAGAAGGTGAAACCTCAGATGAGGCACTTGTTAAATTTCAGATATCCTCATTTTGCCTTCTCCCTTTCGTTTTACTTTATCTTCTCTGTAAAGGGGATAGGAACAAGATATGTCTTTTCCCTTTTTCTCCATCCCTTTTAATCTTCCTGACTAACAGTTCTTTGCATTTCCTGTTTCGTAGGTGGGCTGGATCCTCTCCATCCTCGATGAGCTGCAACTCAGCCCCCCACCTCCTGTGGCTGTCCTTCCACTTGGCACTGGGAATGACCTTGCCCGCACCCTCAACTGGGGCGGGGTAAGCACTGGCTGGGGTACCCTTGTGTTCAGGCTCGCAATCCACTGGTGTGATTTAATTGCATAGTAGTGCGAAAGTTCCATTTTGGCTAAAATAGCAGTCAGGGCTGTATCCAATGTCTGCTTCAGTTAGGAAGAATGGTTTGGTTCCATTTACAGTCTGGGAACTTGAATTTCTATGATGTAGTTGTTGTAATAAAAGTGTATATAGATGTATCTGTCTGGTATTTCAGGCCAAGTAAAGAGGATGCTATGCAGGCTTCTCTGTGTTTGTCCTTGATTACAACCCTGGAGTAAGTCCAGGCAAGGCAAATACACTTTGAGTACCTCCCCTAGTGGTCCTACTTTGCCTGCTCAAGACTTGTGTGCTTCAGCAATAGCTTGTAAAAAATGCTTGATATATCAAAATTTAACAATAATTTGAGGTGTCCTTAGGAACATTTGATCTGGCCTCTGTGAAAGGAGGGAGGTCAGCCAGGTAACTGGTGACTGACTTGCTTTACTTTCACTGTCCATGGCTGATACGCTGGTGACTCTCTGCTCTCAGGGTTACACAGATGAGCCAGTGTCCAAGATCCTGTGCCATGTAGAAGATGGGACCATTGTCCAGCTGGACCGCTGGAATCTCCAGGTTGAGCGCAACCCTGATTTGCCACAGGATGAGCTGGAGGACGGTGCACGTAAGGTTAGAGCCTTCTTTTTCCCAGGGAATTATGGGATGCTTCACAGTGTCTTTGGGTTACACCGTAACATGGATGAGTGAGGAAACTCTAAAACTTTTTAATTCTCTAGCTGCACCTCTTCCCTTTGCTCTTTTCATGTGTCAGTGCTTCCAGAAGTGTGTGAAACATAATACATACAGCCATTATTTTTAGTTTGTAGATCTCAGACATTTAGTGTTTATATCAAGAATCAAGTGCTAGCAAAATGTCTTATGTCATATCTAAAAGGTCATGGGTGTGTTTGGCTGGTGGTTCTATTCTCCACCCTCCTCCCCAGCCCCCTTAGTTAACCTGGTGTGTGGCAGGAGAATCAACCTTGTGACCACCATCCTTTTCTAAATTAGAAATATAAATCTATAAAACAGGATGGAGAATTTTATTTCTGCAAATTTTGCTAATGGATACCCTCTGTTGCCTACTTTACAGCAGAGTGGTGTATTTGTGTATTTAACTTCCTTTGTGTAGATGTCTATATGGCCTTCATAGTTTAAGAATGGGAAACATCTTTGAGGGATCATGCTTATAGCAATATGTTATTTGGACTTCACAGTTGAAAGTGTTACAATTTCAAAAAAAAAATATAGTGTGAAACATTTTCCTCATCTCTGTCATAACATCCAGTTTATCTACTGGATGCTCCTATGCTCTCTCCTCACAACCCTGTTGGGCGTGTGTGATGATGAAGAGGTCAGATGTGTGCTTCCTTGCCCCATGCATCCTCAATAGAATGAGGTCATCTTGCCTGGAACTTGCCTTGCTCCTGGTTATATATGAAGCAGGAAGAACACAGCCTGAGTTTCATTCGTCATGCTGAGCTTGAAGAGGCAGCAATTTGGAAAGCCTTTGTATTAACATGTTAAGTGGAACAGCATTATGGGAAATCTCAATGTCAACATAAGGAACCCTTTGAAGTGTTTACAAAGATATATATGTGATCTTTTCCAACCTTGATGATTCTATAAAGCACTGTAGATGTGTTTGTGTTCTTTAGGCTTTTGTATCTGATCATCTTCCACAAACTATTGCTAACCTTCAGAGCATCCTTCTACATACATTTCCCTAATATATTCCACATTTTTCTTCTTAATTTTTTCATGAGGTGACAGATTTAAAGTAGTTAATTGTTGTTAAGTCATGGAATGTTTTATTCGTGTTATTTTTACATGTCTTTTTATTATCCAATTACAGCTTCCACTCAGTGTCTTCAATAATTACTTCAGCCTTGGATTTGATGCACATGTTACACTGGAGTTCCATGAATCTAGAGGTAATGGGAATGTTTTATTTCTTTGGGAATGAGCTGTTATTTTATGAATTATAAATGGTGTTGGATTTAACATCTTGTTCTTCTAATTCAGAAGGAAAGTTGCAACATAAAAACCCAAGATACAGAAACAAGTAGGAAGGAATTGTTTGTATCATGAACTTCCAAAGGGCTTCATGGTTTAAAAATTTTAAAAGTACAAGGGAAAATGGCATTCACTGGAGGAAAAGGGCTGAAAGAGCTTTTCAAAGTTTTTGATCTTCTGAGGGAGAAACCAAGTACAGATATAAATGAAATTTATGCTGATGCAGAAGTGTCAGAATTAGAGCAGAAAGAAAAACAAATGTAAGTTGGGTGCCAGTTTTCCCTCCAGTGTGGAGGCAGAGGAAAGAGAAAAGCTGTGAGGCTGTGGAAGTAGTGGGAGGATAACTGTGCTCTCAAACTGAACAGCTGTTACCTATGGGTGAGTATAGCATAATAAAACCATTGGACTTGGTACAGACCCGGAGTGTCTGTATGCAAGTGAAACATTTCAATGAAGTCCACAGAACTGTCGGGAATTTCAGCTGTTGTAGCATCTTGTTTGTCCCCTTGCCAATGGCTGTTATACCACCCCACAGAGATTCAAAAGCGGCTTAACAGGTGGGCTTTGGACCAATGTCAGCTGCCCTATTTATATGGTTTGGGCAAGCATGATTGTATAAACAAACCTTATTCAATTGTCTGTGTTCCGTTTGGGTCACTTCAGCTTCATGCTCAGGTATTTTTTCCTGAATGACAGCCTCCCTTGTCTTCAGTTCCATACTATCAGAGTGTCATTTCAAGATGAAAAGATAGCACTCCAATGCCATGCTAAATAAAGTGCATGGTGGAACGAGCTAATGCATATTTAATAATGTTTAAGACTGCTTCAAGCTTTAGGAATAATAATGAGGGGCCACAAAAGGGCACAGGAATGAAATAACGACAGCTGTATGATTATTTTTTTTTATGAATGCGTATCACTATGCATTGCTAATGTGACTGTGAATATGCTGTGTAGAAGAAATGCATAGCTACTTTCTCACTTAATGGAGGCATTACTTAATAATGAAGTAATGGAGCCCTATAAAGAATGGATGTTATTCCAGGGATGCCAGTGTTTAAAAAATTTACGTGTGTGAAAAAAATACTTGGCAGACCAAGCTGTGTGTCTGTGACTGGTATGTGTGTCCAGGGGAGCTTTTTAAAGCCCAAGTGTCTTGCTTTTACATGTCATTACTGCTGGTGTCTTCCTATGCTCTCAAATGCTGAAATAGACAAGGTGAGTCCAATGTATTTTGGGAGGGAAAAGCTTGTAGCCTCAGAGGTGTTGCTGATGTGTGGGTTTTATTGGCATAAAGCATCACAAAACAAATTCCCATCTCATTTACAATTGACAATAGAGAGAAACTCTTAGCAAAACCTTAGCAAAATTTAAGCCAGTCTCATTGCTATTGCACTTGGCCCATTAAGATAAGTGGTTGTATTAAGTGGAACTATTGTAATTACACATAGTAGTAAAGCAAAAAACCACCATAAAGCCCCCAAAACAAAGGAAATTAGATTGATTTGGACTCTCAGACCATCAGGGCATTTTATGCAATTGAAATTGGTCAGCAGTTACATTTAGAATCAACAGTGATTGTACTGTCTCAGAGGAACCTATACATGAATGTGGCCTTTTCCATGGCAACCCCTATATTTTTCTTGCGACTAATCAGATTGAGCCTTGAGGGTTGGCTCCAAGCTTAATGTATTTAGCTCTGTTTCTTCAGGAAGGGTTCTGGGCAGCGACTCTTTCCAGAGTCACAGTATCCTACCTTGTTATCGTTATGATTTGGTGGATCAAAGAAGATGCAATTTACTTTATCCCTGTTGACATGCTGTTTGATCCCTCAGCTCTACAGAACTGTTCATTTGTGGGACACCCCCCACGATACACACACAATCTAACACCTTCCATTTCCTATTCCCTTGATGGCTTGATAATGCGGAGGAATGGAGTACGCTTTGGATATGCAGTCAGTAATTTACTTCTACAATCAAAGTTGCATTCTAATCAGCTTCAGGCTCTATTCCACATTACAGAAAGAGTCCTTCCCCCCTACCCATGCTAAGAAGTAGGATCAGTTCAGTATGTTGAAGGACTGCTGAGCCTCTGACCTCAGAAAGGCTCCTTTTCTGTTCTAAACTGGGGCTTTAGTTCCAGTCAGTATTTGTTGTAAGATCCATGTAAGAGCCAGTGTCCTGGTGGATGCTGCCTGGAGCCACTGGGATAGCCACCTCAAAGAAGGTGCAGCACAGGCACTGAGCCTTCATGAGTCTCCTGCTTCTTTGCATGGGATATAGAGACTTTCTGTAAAGATCTGCACATTCAGTGAGTGAGAGGATATTTATTTATGCAATTACATTAACTGTTTGAAGAAGAGGTAGCCAGGACTGTTCCAGGCTCACTCACAACACAACAAATGGATAAACAGTAGCCAGGCAAACAACCAAAGAAGAAATGCAAAGTAGCTAATTCTTACAAGATGGAGTGATATATTGTGAGATGTAGTGACTTCAAATAGAACTCGAAGCATTGTTTCAGGTGGTCATTTCAGAAGAAGTAATTTGGAAGTGTTCACACCAGTGTGGTGGTTTAGACACGGGACTATCATGATGCTTGGAAGCTTTCACTAGAGAATTACTGAGCAAGGATAGCTGGTTGGTACTACCACTCAATACAATGTCAGAAGAGGGCTGTTTCTCAAATCTCTGGATGCCACGGGCTAGGAAAGCAGTTCCTAGGGGGACATGAGAATGACCTGTATTCTTGGAATCATGTCTTATACTGAGAGATTAAAAGAGCTCTTTTTAGCTTATCAGAAAGAAGGTTAAGAGGCGATTTAATCGCTGCCTGCAAGTCTTTACTCAAGAAGATATCTGATAGTTGAGGGCTCTTTAATCTGAGAGAGTAGTACAATAAGATTTAGCAGTTGACAGCTGAAGTCTTAAAAGTTCAAGATAGGAAAACTCCCTGAATTTAGTTTATAACAATGACAATAATTAACAATTAAATGTACATTACATCTGGACTATTAAAATTTTCCATCACTTAAGCTAATCAAAATGAAACAGCTCTCTAAATAGGTTTTAGAGTAACCATTTTTTTTTTCTATACAGGAATATTTTGGTAGAGATTATTTATTCCTCAGTACCTCTGTAACACATCAGAATTTAATGTCTATTTTCTCTTGTAATTTTCTAGTGCCTTACTACTGCTTCAAAGCATGAGTTAGTGTTTCATGGATTTCTAATAATTCTTAGAGGTCTGTTCTGCACTGATAGAAATAGAAGTCTCACAAATAGTACTGAGGGATTGCAAGATGAATAGTCTAAGAGGCACTGAATTAACTGATTGCATTATTGTTACTTCTTTGCTCATTTTTCCATCTATTTTCACTCTACAGGAAAGGGGAAGGATTCAATATCAGTGTTTGAAAGCTCACAGCAGATAATGGCACAGATGGGGACTCTCACACAAGAAAACTGTGTTTATGTTAATATTTCCACTGAGTCATGTATGCTAAAAGCACTGTAGTGCTAGCAGGGAATGTGAAGGTACAATGGAGTCTACTTGTTTTATTAGAGTGTTCATATTTTCCTTTTTTATCCTTTTTACAGAAGCAAATCCAGAGAAATTCAACAGCCGATTTAGAAATAAAATGTTTTATGCAGGGGTGAGTTGTTATTCATCTTACAGACTGACGCTAACTTAGTTGTTTTAGTGTTTTTGTAAGTACTTTCCCCCTCACTTTCTCACATCAGGAGCTCATGCCAGTTCATTTTGCATGTTGCAATTTGAAGTGCACAAGTAATGTTTCCAGCAATGCCACACACATGCCTGTTGGAAAATGCCTGAAGCACTGTTGTTTTGCGGTGCTTTGCAGGTGAGAGAAATGCTACTTCTTGGGACATAGTACTGGTCACGGCTTTTCCCCCAGCTTCTGGTTCATAGGCTGCTGAACAAACCACTCTGCTTCTCTCAGGGCTTGAGAAGCACATTGATAGTGACTTTTCTAGAGCAGTTCCCCAAGTATTAGCATGTGTCTTTGCAGCTTTCAAGAGTAGTCTTGGTTGTAGTCGCAGGAAGTGGAGCCAGAGATCAGCTATTTGGAGTGATTCATTTTTATATGTGAATATGCAAATAAAATTGCCCATTTCTGCATTCTGGAGACACATGGACAACCCTTTATTCTAAAATGAGGTTATTAAGAGGGAAATACTAATTTGATAATGGATGACATAATGTCTTTCTGGATGATGACTCCCTCTGTACCCATGTGCCTTAAACAAGGGAACAAATATGTGAGCAAGAATTTGCATTTAAATTCTCAGATGCTCAAGAAGCTTCTTTGGTTAACCTCTCAAGAGGAGAAGTTTCATGATTTAAAATAAAATAAAAATCTCCTGAAAGCAAAAAGGAATAGGTTTGACAAAAGTATGGTATTTTGGTAATTATCTCTGTGTTGGGATAAGAGATGAGAAAAGAGGAGAGAAGCAGCACCAATGACAATTCCTGTGCTCATTTCTGTTGCAGGCAGCCTTTACAGACTTTCTGCAAAGAAGCTCAAGAGATTTATCCAAGCATGTTAAAGTAGTGGTAAGTATGAGAAATTATGTCATAGTTTTGTGGGAAGAGGGAGGAATGGAAAGAGAGCGAGGTGAGAGTTTAATGGCTCTGTTACTTTTCAGTTTTGAGCATGACATTTACAACACATTCCAAGGAAAGTCTTGGGAAAGTTGTTACAAAGCAGCAACACTTCTCTTGTCTGTGGCTCCATTCAGCAATTTCTCTGTGCTCTGTCACTTTGGCTTTGTAGTGTGATGGTACAGACCTGACTCCAAAGATCCAGGAGCTGAAGTTCCAGTGTATAGTGTTTTTAAACATACCCAGGTAAGCTCAAGACAGATGCTTGGAGTTATAAAAGAAAAAAAAAACACAATGAAACAAACCAAAAACCAACAGCACAAAAACCAAACCAAACAAACCCCCAAAACAAAACCCCAACAGATGAAACCTGCAAGTTGTCCTAGACTGGATGACTGGATGTATTGCCACTGTGCTGCCTTCTTGAGAGCTAGGTGCTTATAATGCTTGTAATTAGCAACACAGAATGGGAGCCGAGTTCAAGGTGTAGCTAAACCATCCTTTAAAATAGCAAATATTCTGATGCAGAGATATCAGAGATATTAGAAATTATTTGCAAACATGCTTTCAGTAGTTGTGCACCTGAACTGCAAACAAGACAGTAAAGGCATAGATGCCTGGTCTTTTGCTTAATTAGAAGCAGAATGTGGAAAAAAAGAAAAGGGTGGGGGGAAGGATCAGCATTTTTCCAGAAAAGGAACACCAGAAGTTGAAAGAAGTGCTGTTTTCTAACATGTTAGAAGGTGTCCTAAATAGAATTGTAGCTATTTTATTAAAAATTGTCTATCTTCTGCTCTCTAAAGCAGTAGTCTTCAAACATTTTTTTGATTGTGCATCCCTATCAATATTTTAAAAAAAAGGGAACACCACCCCAATATATTTTATTTGCAAATTACATACATATACTGCTGTACTATTACATACACTATAAAACAGACACAAAAATAGAAATAAGAAAAGGATGTGATAAAGTTGAAACAAGCACTGTTTTAATGGGGTTTTTTACATTTGTTAAAAGGACAAACTATATTTTATTAGCATGTCTTAATTGTCTTGTCAGGTGTAGATTTCTCTTGCACAACACCTGTGGTGCATGCACCCCACTTTGGAGACCACTGCTTTAGACAACCCACCCACTTTGCTCCACATGCAATCCCAAGCATTTGATCTTTTGAGTCTTGCACTTCTCTTGCTGCGAGCTTCTACTTGGTGTGACCTCTCCAGAGTTACCCCTTCTATCACTTTTAGGTCACTTTTCGCCCATTCTTTAATGGTAGACAGATAGATGCCACAGCTGCATCTGTTCATCCTTATTTCTCCATGCCTCCTTGAACTTGAAAGTGGTTTGAATTCTTTATGGTGTTGGAGGTTCTGAGCCAGCAGGGAGAAAGGAAGTGGAGCTCCAAGGCTGGAGTTGCTGCTGCAGCCCCATGACTGCCTAGCAGAGGGGCTCAGCAGCTTTCTGGCTCAACAGCTAGCCTGCAGAAAGGACAGCAAGTAAGGAGAACAAAGTGCTGCTGTTCTGTTATTTCCTGGTGTTTCCCCATTTTCCTCTCACAAAGGAATCTGCTAATGATTATGATGGATACGTTTATGGATGGTGTGTCACTTTGGAAATAAGAGACAGATTTCCCTTTTTGTCCATTCCTTGCCAGCACAACTTTTAATTGTCCCAGAACTGAATCCTGAAATGGATATCTGGGTACTTCTGGAGGACAGAACAGGCTAGTAGTCAGGCTACTAGTCAGGACCCCTCAGGGGAAACTTCTTTCTCAAACCTTGCTTTCCAAACCTCTTTCTGTAGGTATTGTGCTGGCACAATGCCCTGGGGAAACCCTGGAGATCACAGAGACTTTGAGCCTCAGCGCCATGATGATGGCTACATTGAAGTCATTGGATTCACCATGGCCTCTCTGGTGAGTATATTGCAGGTGCTACCAGGCTTGGTAAATTTGGTGGGAAGTGATGCAGAGTGCAGAATTGTCTTTGTTTCTGAAGCACCATGATTCCACATACTGTCAGCTAAGGCTAAAACATGCTCTGCTATTAGGTTTCAAATGAGGGCGACAAATAGTAATTTTCTAATGAAAGAAGTGTTAACCAATAAGAAATATGTACTCTTTGCAAAATATGGCTCATTTGCATATGCTGTGCTCCCAAGTTAAACAGCAAGATTATTACAATAAAAGCAGCATGCATGTATGTTTTAACTGTGGGAATGTTCTGTGGTCAAATAATTACCGCTGTTTCTTTTTAGCTTTTGCATATTTCAATTCATGGCATAAAAGGTTTTTGTTTTTTTTTTTTAAAACTGGCTACTGGAAACAAATATGGAATATTATGTAAAATTACATGCCCATACACTTTCCATACACCCACTAAAAAAAGTTGTGAAAAATTAATAATAGCTGTGGAAAAGTTAGTAATATTTCTGGAGCAAATGTTACCTCTCTTTTTTGTTCTAGGGAAAGAAAATCCAACCAACAATTTCAATTTGTCAGTGCACTTTCTGTCAATGCTGTCCTTAAAGTGAACTAAAGCTGAGTTACTGTAAAATCAATCTCACTGTAAAATGCCCTAGTGTCCCACTATCACAGTGCTTAAACACGGTGACAGGGTGTTTAGAGGATGATCAAATGCAGTCAGAGAGCTTGCATATACCCTCTTGCTACTGCTGATCTACCTAAGGCACTGCAGCTTGAGCAGCATGGCCAATGGAAGACGCCTTCCTGGCAGGATTGTTTAGTTCTTGCTTAAGTCCATACTCTTAGGCCTTTCCTGCTACTAGGTTTTTTGTGGACATGGTTAAAGCTAACATGGACAAACCTGTTTTCACTAAGTTCACATATTCATTTGTTGTGGCCTGCCCTCAACGTATATCACACTCAGTGAATCCCCATGATAATGGTGTTTGCTTCCTCAAAGAGACATTCAGACAAATTCATTCTTCAAAGTATGCAAAAGTAAAA
Organism: Zapornia atra; assembly: GCA_013400835.1. Classification (NCBI taxonomy): domain Eukaryota; kingdom Metazoa; phylum Chordata; class Aves; order Gruiformes; family Rallidae; genus Zapornia; species Zapornia atra. The sequence continues at coordinate 10,421 of VZTU01020547.1, read as the reverse complement.
GATCACCTTGATCTTTGATTTCTTTAGAAGTGTGGGTTAAGGATTCTTTTTAAGTGGATTAGGGTAATAACCTACGACTAAGCACAATTCTATGTTCACAGAATCACAGAACTGTAAGGGTTGGAAGGGACCTCAAGAGATCTTCGAGACCAACCCCCCCTGCCAAAGCAGTTTTCTTAGAACAGGTCACACCGGTAGGCATCCAGACAGGTCATGAATATTTCCAGAGAAGGAAACTCCACAATACCTCTGGGCAGCCTGTTTCAGTGCTCTGTCACCCTCACTGTGAAAAACTTCTATGTTCCAACTTGCAGCCATTGCCCCTTGTTCTGTCTCCACTGACAACTGAAAAGAGGCTGGCTATTCCCCACTGTGTCCCACACTTAAGATATTTATAAACATTAATAAGATCCCCTCTCAGTCTTCTATTTTAGCCTAGTAGATCTTGTGAAATGAACATTTGGTACTTCATCTCTGAAGATTTGCTCTGAAAATGCTGTAAAAGTCTACTTAGCATGTACTTGATTGGCAATTTTCAGCTGGACTCTTTTTGGAGTTTGCCATTAATGTGTTTCTAGCCACTCTCAGTAGCTAGAGTGATCTCAAAGCTACCAACAATTTTAGTTGTGACTGAATTTAAGTAGTCTGGCTCTTTGAGTGGCTATTGCTCTTTAAAGGAAGCCTAGTTCAGAACTGAGAGTCTACAAGTCAGCATTGGTTGGGATGCTCAGGAACTGTTGTAACCCTCGGCTGTGTTGATATAATCCTAATTTGATCTATATGTCTCCCAGATGTGCTTGATCATACCCAAGAAAGTCTGTGAGAACCAGGAAGAGAAGTACTTTGTAAGAAGAGTTATTATGAGTATCATGGACTGTATTAGACCATAGAGAGCAATTTGCTATAGGTGATCCTGCTTCAGCAGGGCAATTGGACTAGATCACCTCCAGAGGTCCCTTTTAACCCTTGCTCTTCTCTGATTCTGTGATGTTTATCAGTTGATTCATATTAAGTGCTCAGAGCAGGATTAAGGTCCTATGTGTAGGCTGCTTTCTGTAACCAGTGCATTAATATAGAAATTTTTTTTCTGCATCTGATAAGTAAGAGTTAATAGTCACACTAGAAATTAAAAAAATACATTTCTGCCCAAATGTCTCTGCTTAGAACTTAAAGGATTTGCCTATTGTCCTCCTTGTTTTATTTCTTTGAAATGAATTCTTGAACATACATACTTGTTTTTAAGAAGATCCTTCTGCTTGCTCTTTTCAGCCTGTGTATTCTTGAGGTTGAGTTGCTGTGTAAACTTTCATAATAAGATTAAGAACTGTATTCGGTTCAGGAGGGGGTAATCATTTCTCTTTCCCACAGATGTACCCAATTAGGGTCATTGTTTTAAAGAGCAACTAACTAGTAGCATTACTGTTAATGTAAAAACAAACCAAAACAAACTGAAAACTTTAAGAATAAAAACAGATACTCATTTGTGCATGCTCATATGTCTGTGTACATATTTGTATGTGTAATATGCTTGTCATATACCAAGGTGATGATACGTGCAACACATATGGTTAGATAATGTTGCCCACCACTTGTCCTTGTGAAATTTTAAGTCCTGCTTTGCAATTTTGGTGTGAAAATATGTTCATTGTCACTTGTTAGAATGCCTTACACATGTGTAATGGATGCAACTGCCTTAACTCTCTGTTGTGAGGTATTGTTAATTTGTTTTTCCAGTTTGTGGTTTTGTTTTGTTTTTCCTTGTGTGTTCATTTTGGTTGGTTTTTTTGGGTTTTTTTCTTTTTTTTTTTTTCCAGGCTGCTCTCCAGGTGGGTGGTCATGGAGAGAGGTTGCATCAGTGCCGTGAGGTGACACTTTTAACATACAAGTCTATTCCCATGCAAGTGGATGGTGAACCATGCCGATTGGCTCCCTCACTCATCCGAATCTCCTTAAGGAACCAAGCCAACATGGTGCAGAAGAGCAAGAGGAGAACATCTATGCCTATGCTGAATGAGTGAGTTGGATAGGTGCATGTCCTAATGGCCAAAGGCCTGTTTGGGGCAGCATATTTAGCTATGGATTTTGCATGTACTGGACTTGCAGTGCATTTACAAAAAAGAAAGAAGAGAAATTTAAAAATTCGCTCCTGAGCTCCCTTACCTGATTTTCTTTTATTCTTTTATCTTCTGGGTTACCTTCTGTCTTGCATTTAGAAAGGTGTTGTATCTTTCAGTTATTTAGAGAGGTTTGTGCAGGCTCAGCAGTGTGCCTCTTGGATTTTGACAGTTCTGCATATGTATGCCGTTTGCCTTTGAAGTGCTTTTGATTCATTTTCTCAGCTTTATTGATCTGCTTTTTAAGCTCCTGTAACAAATTGCTGTAATCAAGAATTACTCAGGACATATTGTGGCCTCTGTTGTGGGACCATGCTGTCTGGGATTGTTTATGGAGAAGGACCTGGCAGTCCACAAAGGGCTGTTTCCACTTTGTAGGGAATTCTGCTCTAGTATAAAAACCCAAGTGAGAAATGAGTAGTCTAAGGATGAATAGAGAAAAGCAAAGATAACTGGAAATGAGGAACATGACAAGAAAAAAAAGACTAGACTAACATACTTTTTCATAACAAATCTCATTTGTAGAGCACTGCAGAGATATTTTAACACACACAAAATATCAAATTTTGACCTGTGAAAATGTCTGTCCAATAAAATATTATAGATTTTTTTTTGTAGGGCTGACTGTTGCATTTCTCATATACAAGGCCTTCATTGCTGCTAAAATGAGTGACACAGTCTTTGCTGTTTTTCATCAAGTAGTCTTAAAGTGAAGCAAAAAAGTCTGTTCCTTCTACAAAGATACAGATCTAAAGGCCTAAAGTTATCAAGGATCCACATTTTATTCAAACATGTAGGCACTGAGGATTTAATTTTTATGGGGAGGTTAGTGTGGGATATTGCTGTTGCAGCTGTAATGTGAAGAGATGTGGTATCTTCCATTAGACTAACTCATATAAATGGAAAAACCAGACAAGGTCTCAGGCACACCTTTTCTGTTCAGGTGTCTTAAAGGTTGTCCGTGTCTTTTAACTGTATCATCTAGTTGCAGATATTGCTTCAATTCAAACTTTGACTGCAGCACTTTAGAGCTTCTTGTCATCCACTAGTTGTCAAGCTGTTCATGTAATCCAAGTGTCCCTGGTCCCTTTCAACATCTTCCTCTTCAATTTAGTGCTCAGTGTTCTCTTCCTGAGACTAATGCTTTAAGCTTCAGTAAATGCCCATCTCTCTAATGTGCAATTCCTATTTGCCTAGAAGATACATAAGGTATACTCATCTCTCTTGAGCAGGGAAGAATAGCAGACTCTTGCCTGTGGGCAGGGATACCCAATTTCATCCAACCACAACCCAACCATTTGTGAAAGCTAGAATCAAGCAGAGAGAAATCCTGGGGCATCTTTTTCACCACTGAGAGAGGCTAATGCCAAAGTAAAATGGAAATTCTGGTATTTCAACCTCATAATTAGCATAGTTAAACTTGGATTTTGAGATCTGAATTTAAACTTTGGTAGGGAAATGCAGATTCATAATACTTGTCAGTTGTCAATAGGATCTTGTTTGTGGTCTAGCTTGATTTCAATGTGCTGTGGTAGACTACACTGCTGTCAGTCCTTTGATTTGACTGAGATACTTGCCTGCAGACCCGTGTCTTGGGACAATACAGATGATCTATCAGGAACTCTACTCTCAGCCTCAAATATGAGAAATAGTGTATGTGTATATTTATATCTGCATTTATACCTACATATCTGTGTGTATGTACTTTGCTCTCAAGTGTTGAAGGGGAATGAGAGATGGGAGTTAGGTTCCCTGACGTGATAAAAAGTAAATGGCATGTTCAGGGTTAAACTCGAGGAAGCATTTAGTATTGTTAAGAAGTTCATTCAATATGATGCTGATTTGCAGTATTTCACAAGAAAGAAATTTTTCAATTAAATATGTTTATCTACTTTTCTTAACTTGATATCTGGATTGTATCTCCCTATTCCATTGAAATCTCCCAGAAAGCCTTATATTTGATTGAACACGATAGATTGTTCTCTTATGACTATCATCTGAATATTAGATGTGTGAGATAACTAAATGGGACTGGAGTTATCCCACCAATTTTTAGACAGCTGTTCTTGAGCTTCTTGCCAGGAAAATGATTAAAAATTTATCTTGCATCCCAGTAACACAGAGTTGCTATTGTTTTTGGTTTTGATATTATTGCTGGATAAGAAAAGCAGTAGGAATGCTCTTTGGAGTTTTATCTAGTCCAGTGTCATATGAAGAAAAAGGCTTAATCTGAAGAAATCTTACACCGTGCTTCTGTTGTCTTACTCTGTTCTCCTTTGTTCTGGAGGTTTTAAGGAGAGGGTGGTTTAGAGAGGATAGTGAGTTTGTTGTTTGCCTTGTGGATTCATTTAAGTTTCTAGGAAATTATATTTTAAAATTGAAGAGCCCATATAGAATGTGGCTGAGTGAGAAGAAAAAAGATTTCATGCTTCTCTCGCTTGGGAGCGGGAGAGCTTTAGAAACAATTCTTTCCTGATTGAAAGAGTTGCCCATCTTCCTGATTGCAACTGTTGTTGCAACCTGTAGATGCTCTGAGAGGGCATATGTATATGAGAAAAAGATCTGACCTTGTTCGACCTGGTTTTCCCTTCATTTTCTCACTTTTGTGCTTCTAGCACCTAATTGCACAAACTGCCTGATGTAATTCTACATAGACCATCAAGATTGAAACTCCTATATGTTGGGAATCCTTGTTTTATGTGTTACTGTATAATTTGTCTTTTTCAAGTCATAGGGAAAAAAATCAGCAGTGCTTTTGACAGCTTGAAAGTTCCTAGTTGTGTTTTTTTTGGGCTGTTTTTTGATTTGTTTGTGGGTTTTTTTTATTTTTTTAAAGTTTGGCCATGGGAAAAAAGTCAAGAAATAAAGTTCTAGTGTTTATGTGGGGTTACTTAAGCTGAGGGTGCCTCCCTTCCTTGTTGACAGCGGCAGTGTGAAAAGCTTCTTCAAAGCTATTATGGAACAAATCAATGTAGTGTGCTGCATTTTGTCATAGCTGGGTGAATTACTGGCAGTTAATCTTTTATTCAGTTACTTCATCTTTCACTGCTGAATTGCCTATAAATAAATTTCTCGGTATATTAATTATCCTGAACTATTCACGGACAAGTTGCTGCAGCTATTGATCTTCTTACTGTTCATCAAGCATTCATTTTTTTAATATTTCCTTGAAAGTTAGGCTGGTTTGATGTGGCACACAGATTATATGAGTACTCTTGAGTGGGTGAGGATGATCCACTTTTAGTTTATACTCTTCTGATAACTATAAAATGTTGAGTTGAAGCATCATGAAGGAAAATCTTTACTTGGTGAGTGCAGTTACAGTGCTTCTAATTTGTTTCTCACGGAGGCTGTCCAAATACAGGCGGAACCTCTTCCTCATCCTACAATGCATCTTATCCCTTCAGTGGAGATAAGTAACAATCCAATGAAGTGTTTTAAGACAGGAACAACTTCTTAGGTGCAAGAAATACACAGGACAAGGTGATACTGTTCACACTTGGTTATGGATTGAGACATGTTGGATAGTGAGGTTGTGCGGAAATAAAAAAAAGTGTGTTTCTTTTCTTCTCATGTGTCTTTTCTGTTTGTACCAGCAAAGGCAAATTTCTTGCTGCAGCCTGGTCAGCAGGCTCGCTTTTTCTGCAAAACATTGAAACATGGTAGTATTCTCTTTCCCTTAAGATACTTCTCTGGCTAAGTTCTCGTTCCTTTTCTACACTGCTGATCATGGCAACATGCGAAAGAGATAACCTATTGTTTTTCTGTGATCCAGCCAAGAATGCAGTTCTTGTGACCTATAAGCAAACTGCGTGTGGCATAAGAAGAACAGCTGTGATTCAATTTTTCAGGAATCATTTTCTGACTAGAAACTAACGTTTAGTATGCTGCTCAGTAGGTTTCAATGAATGATCACTTTCTGAACCTCAAAAGATGATATCTTGCTTTCGCTGGCTTTTAGAAGTCTATTTAGTTTGGGTTCAGGAAGAATGTCCTGCATGATGGAAGAGAAAGAAGAGGGAAGACCTTATAGATAAAACATAATCCATACACTTTAGAGAAACAAAGGGACCATCTGAGTATAAACACTAAAAGAGAGTCAGTCTCAGGAGTCACTATATATCAAATGCATGTTTTCCTAAGGTACATGAAAGAAGAATGGAGACAACAATTTGTCATTGTGGATACAAAATCTCCAGTAAGGGTATTTTTTTTTTCTCTAACTAAAGTTGACCAACCTTTGGAGACAATTCCATCCATTCAGATCTTGGCTTTGATGTTTGTTTGCATTTCTGGACCAGCTTCCAAAGTCTGCTGCCTTGAAATTTTTCAGTGCCTGTGGAACAAGTCCTAAGGCTCCTCGTCTTCCTTGTACAGCCATGTGCCTAGCTTGTCATTGGCACTCCTCACTCATGTCTTTAGAAAGCTCCTGTGTGCCATGTAGCAGTGAATTTTTTTCCATTTGCATGTCTTCTGCTGCTCTTGGCTTCCTAGTGTGAACTTGGAGCTCTGCATGTCTCCTCATTCAACTTTTATGTGACACATTCCTTTTGTTTCTGTTTAAATGTTGTATGTCTTTTTCTTTCTTCTCTTCCTCTCTCTCTCTGTCTCTCTCTTCCCCTTCCTCCCCTCCCCCCTTTTTCCTTGTCTGTCCACACTGTGCCCTGCCTTTCTCCTGGTCATTCATTTCTTGCTGCCTATAGTATCCATAAAGTGCAGTCTGCTGACCTGAGGAGAGTCTCAGCTCCCCCTGATTCCTTCACTGTGTGAGTATCTGGCTTTTTTCTATTTTGAATGTTCCATAGTTTTGGGTTTCTTTTGCTCTCACCCCGTGTGTCACTCAACCAGGAAATGATGGGGCAGTAAAATCCAATGACAAATGGGAAACATGAGCTCAGGTGACAGCATGGCAAGCATAGGGCGGTGACCTTACTGCCAAAGGTGCAGTTCCTGAGTAAGGTGGGCATGTCTGGTTATGGTGACCAGGTTCAGGCAAGACTCCAGATGACCAGACAAATCTGTTGTAACAGGCAGTTCTGAAGTTCAGCACCAGACACCATCCATGGAATCAGTTGAGATGAGAGTTTTCCATCCTTTGGTTTTAATCAAAATCATACTGTAAACAAATTCAGTCATAAGCCATTTCTCCACATAGAGCTGATCAAAACAGAAAACTAGTCCCCCAGAAGAGTGGTGTGTCATTGGCTGCAGCTGCATTTGGATAGAGACCCCTAAAGACACCTTGGAAACCCCTGGCCTTTATAGTCAGCAACTCTACTGTACTAACTTGCTAGATAGTAGCCGAATTATTCAAAAGACTAATGTCCTTTTTTTTTTTTTAATGTGGTGAATTGGCTCTTAAAGACACTTATACCATTGCACTATTGTATCTTGGTATCTTCTAATTCATCTTGTTTATGGAAATATGACATATTTTGAAAACCTGAGTGCATCCACAATTTAAAAAAACACAACACAAATCCCTACCGCTACCCAACACAAACAAAAAACCAAGCCCAGCTTAATATAATATGTCAACTCAGGCAGTATAGTTTGCCTTAAGAAATGCTTTTTTACTATTCAGTCAAAAAAGACATGTTTTGTTTTGTGTTGACATCCCTTTTGCCTTCTTGCTTTGCCACTCTTATGATGGACATCTTTTCAAAGAAGTTGGGACTATCGAAGGAAGGAATTTGAAGTACATGTTGGACAATAAAACATTTCAGAGCTATGAATCCAGGTTTTCAGAGCTATGAATCCAGGTTTTCAGAGCTATGAATCCAGGTATTCAGAGCAGAAACTTGATTACAAGAATGATTCTTATTCTATCATAGAGGAAAGTCAATGGTATATGCTAAAATAAAGTCCTACAACACTTCTCTCTTCTAAAGACTGAGCATGTGTATAAAATGTTCAACGTGCCAAGAGTTATTCAGGAAAATTGATTGAATAGTTTACGAGCAAATGTTAGCTGAATAGTAAAGGACCTCTGAGTCCTGGTTGGTACCCAGCTGACCATGAGCTGGCAACACGCACTTATGACAAAGAAGGCTAATGGTAGCCTGGGCTGCATTAAGAGTGTGGCCAGCAGATCAAGGGAGGTGATCCTTACCCCTCTACTCAGCACTGGTGAAGGCCACAGCAGGAGTGCTGGGTCCGGTTCAGGGCTCTCTAGTGCAAAATTGATATGGAGCTATTGGAGAGAGTCCAGTGACAGGCAATGAAGATTAAGGGACATTCTGCCTGTGAGGAAAGGCTGAGTGAGCTGAGTCTGTTTAGCCTGGGGAAGAGAAGGAAGGCTCAGGTGTGATTATGTCAATGTCTATAGGTATCTCAAGGAAGGGTCCAAAGAAGACTGAGCCGGGCTCTCTTCAGTGGTGCCCAGTGACAGGACAAGAGGCAATGGGCACGCACTGAAACACAGGAGGTTCTTTGTGAACATCAAGAAGAATGCTTGTACTGTAAGGATGACTGAGCACTGGCACAGGTTGCCCAGAGAGGTTGTGGAGTCTTCATCCTTGGAGATACTCAAAAGCTTCCTGGACATTGTCCTAGGCAGCCTGGTCTAGGTGGCCTGCTTGAGCTGGGGGTTGGATTAGATGATCTCCAGAGGTCTCTTCCAACCTCAGTTCCTGTGATTCTGTGAAATTTCAAAGCTGCAAGTTTCTCATTGCTAGGAAAGATTTCCAATTCAGCATGCCGTATCCCTGGATTTTTTGCTGTACTCTGCTGAGGAACAGAGAAAGTATTACAAATAACTGATTCAGTATATAAGCAAGCCTCTGGAAAAAAGTTGAGGTAAGTGTTATTGCTTATACAGACCATTAAGCAAGCTGTGGGTCTGGAAGAATGGGTATTGTTTCCAAATTGAGGGAGCACAGGAAGTTCCTCACCAACATGCAGAAGAACTTTTTCCCAGTGAGGGTGACAGAGCCCTGGGATAGGCTGCCCAGGGAGGTGGTGGAGTCTCCTTCTCTGGAGATATTCAAGACTCGTCTGGATGCCTATCTGGGTAATATGAGATAGGGAGCTGCTTTGGCAGGGGGGTTGGACACGATGATCTATCGAGGTCCCTTCCAACCCCTATGAGTCTGTGATTCTGTGATATCCCTTGAAAAATGACCTTCAGGTTCTGATATAGTTCATTTGAATGTCTCACTTGATATCAGCTGTCAGGATAAGGCAGAGAGAGAGAGACTCATGAGCCCCAAACTAATTTGTAAGTCAAAGATGTTCTGTATCTTAAAATCTGTAAAAATAGATTAAACATGCTGCTGCACTTTGGCTGCCAATTAATGTGTCTGGCAAATTAAAAAAAGGACCCATGAGGTATTAGGGAAATTTGATTTGGATTGTGATGGCTTTGAGATTCAAGTGCTCCTTTTTTTTTGTTTGGGGTTTTTGTGTTCGGTTTTTTTTTTGGGGGCAGAGCAACAAAGAGTGAGCTTGACTTCCAGTTAGTACTGAACAGCAGGGCAGATTCTGCTGAGACCAGCTGATAGATATAGCCTGTCTTAGTGTTGAAATTTCAGGTTTTCTGCAACAGGACATATGTGGGAATTTGGGCCAGACAAAATTATTAGGTACATATGATCTTTGTTGCAGAGACAGTAGAACCGTAGTGTGATCCATTTCAGATGTTTATACAGGGTGCATACACAAATACAGGTGGTGTATTTTTAATTGAGGCTCTTTTAAAAGGAATCTAAAGACCTGTGTTTTCCAGTAGGATATGCGGTTGAGATGAGAAAGATACATGTGAGAGTATGTTTGTGTTGTGTGGTTGATTCAAAGGAGTTCTGAAAAAAAAAATTACTGTTTGAAAAACAAAACCTAATTGACTTACGTAGCCCTTACCATCCTTTTACAAGTGAAATAAGCACTGTGGATATACTGTGATTTCTATTTTTTAATTACAAAATCTACATAAATGAAAATACAAGTCTCACCTTATTGGTAAATAGTTTAAACACTTGTATACAGTTTAGAGAGTAATGGTTGCAGCAAGCCATATGTATAAAACCTGTGTGAAGTTCAAAGGCATAATAGGATATATTTTTTTTGTTTTGTTTTAGAGATCCAAATGCCAAACAGAGTCAGTTTTGTGAGTTAGGTTGACTCTGGGTGCTGTCTATGGGAGGAGAGTGATAAAGGGTAGTAGAAGACAAGGCATAAGGGAGAAGTGTGAGCGAGCTGTTCTCCAAGTGCATAATTAAGGATGAAAATGCTTGTATCTGTATCTTCTCCCTTTTCTCCATCACATGAATTATAGGGAATCGAATTTCATCCTTCCTTCCTTCTTTCCTT
>VZTU01020545.1:49246-119036 GCA_013400835.1 Zapornia atra | reverse complement strand
TGACTGGCCTATAGTTGCTAGGACAGAGAGGGACAGAAGTCTCCGGTGAGTGTCTTGTTTCTCCTCTTGTGGACACAGCTTAGTATGGTCTAAAATGCCACCTTAGGCTTCCACCTTTCTTCACTATTATGGACCTGGCCTAGATGTCTAGCATCCGCTTTGTGGGTGGCACTGGGCAGAATTGTTCCTGTTGTGGTTACAGGATCGTGGAGGTGAGTTTCAGGCACAAAAATTGAAACAAGAAAAGTGCAGTATGTATATAAGGAAAACTTTTTGCCTAGAAGGGCAGTCAAGAAGTGGAAGAGGTTGTAGGTTGTCAAGAGATTTTACGTAGTCTTCTGCCTATAGAGGTTTTCAATGTTGACTGTATAAAACCCAGAGTAACCTTGCCTGAACTCATAGTTAACCCTGCTGTGAGCAGGAGGTTCGACTAGATGTCTCTTGAGGTCCCTTAAAACAGGAATTATCCTTTAATTCGATTGTATTTGTCCGGTATTAATTTTGTACTGGACTGACTCCCCTCATCATATTTTAGGGGGTTCTGAGTGGACATGAAGCTCAGTCAACTTATTAACAGAATAGTGATGAAGGACAAAAACTGTATTTAACTCACTTTCTTGCTCAGTCCATCTGTAAATATCTTCATCTTCAGAAGCCTACAGATGTTCTATGATGAGGCCCACAAGAAAATAAAGAACTATGAAATCAAATTTTAATTTCTACAAATGACTCAGTGTTTTGAAAACTTTGCTCATTTTTGCCCTATCTGCTAGATTCTGCTTGGTTCCCAAGAGCTAAGAGAGATGAAAAGACTCATCAAATACTTCTTCTCCCTCAGCCTGGTGGCCAGAGGTAACTGCAGTCCCTATATTGCCTTACTGCCCATGAGGTCTTGAGCACTTGGAAGGGTGAGGGCAGAATGTGGGACACAGAAATACAGTGCAGTGAGTGTCTGTGTGTTGGAATGATGCTGTACCCTCTTCAGCGGTTTTGGTGTCAGCACTGCAGCAGTGATGTCTCTAGGACCAGGTACTGTGCCTGCTCCTGTCATGGCACAGCAGGTCCCTGGGAAGTGGGGAACTGGAGCCAGCTGCAACATGCTGCCACAGCCCCTTGGAGCACAGTCAGCAAATCTGTGCGCCTGAAAAGGCAGAATAACTTGAAACAAGATATGAAGATCTAAGAGGCAAAAATCAGTTTAGTAAGATTAAAAAACAATTAGGCTTTTATATGAATAAGAATATGCCTTATAATTACGCTAACTAGGCTAAAAATTATAGGGCAAACAGCCTTTATTTCAGACATAAGATGATCACCAGCTGGGGACAGACAGAGATTTCATCTCATGGTATAATATTACACAATCAGGTGCATTATGTGGGTATTCTACCTTCCTGTGAAACATCTGGCATGAGTCACTGTCAGAGACAGGATGCCAGACTAGATGGACCATTTATCTGTTCTGGTGCATAATTCTTATGCTACTTTAGCTTACAGACTTATCTGACTGCTTAAGAATATCTATGAAATTGTAGGGAAGAAAAGAGAGATGTTATTTCTAATTGAAGAACTTGCTATCTCTCACCACCTGTTGTTTGTACATGAGATGATAGGGTTCCAATCACGAGATTAATGCCCAATTTAGACTGGGAAAATATCAGCAAATCTGTCTGATTCTCTTATTTTAAACCCTTTCATGATCTTCAGAAATATTTTACAGTGCCAAGAACAATTTCAAAAATAAACCACAAGACTTAAAAAAAAAGTTCAAAAAGCTGCATCTGTCATTTGCTTATGCAAAACTTTCCTTGCAGATTCACGAATAACTTTGGTTATGTAACTGCTGTAAAATGTATGGGGTTTCTGATTATATGGATTTTTTACTTTTACTTTATATGACAGAAACATTTGGAAACGATGCGTTGAATTAAAGTGCAGAGGTGAAATCTGGACCCCCCCTGAACTTTCTCCAACATAGTATTTTATTCTATGCTAATTGCTGCCTTTTTTTTTCTCCTTTACTGATTCCTACCAGAAAGTGTTTACTCTCTTTTAGCAAATAACATTTCTTTTAGAAAATAGCAACCTACAAACCTATTAAATTAAAAATGAAGAAATTCCATAGCTATTGCCTTTCCTCCCATAAAAATGGATATAGCTAAAAACCAATTTTTCCATCAAAAAAAACATTTCCTATGAAATTTCAACGGCCTTAATGAATGCTTACTCTGCTAGCATTTGACATCCATTTGTAATGCACTTCGTGGATCAGGAATGGAGCCCAGGTCCTCATTCAATTAACCCCTCTAAGTTTGATAAGAATAACAAGATGCTTCCAGATTCTTGATTGGTTTCAGGTTTTGCTGAGTGATCACACTTCCATGAAACCACTTTTACACTCTAACCAGCCTCCTGAATCCTATTACAGATAAACAGAGAGAACCACAATTAAGCATTCCTATACCCAAAAGTTAGGTAAAGTGAGTCACGTGTTTCTTCATAATCAGTGGGATAGGATCAGATCATTGAATAGTTTAGGAAGGACCCTTAAAGGTCATCTAGTCTAAGCTATCTTGCAATAAGCAGGGATATCTTCAACTAGGTCAGGTTGCTCAGAGCTCTGTTTAATCTGACCTTGACAGTTGACTTAAAAAGGGAAGTATGATTATTTTTCATGAGTATTTACCAGTTTAAAATACAACTGTTGAGGAAAAATAAACACTCTGAGGACTGAACAAGGAATATGGCGATCTGCAGGCAGGTTTCTAAGCTTTTATCAGAAATAACTCACATAGCAGAGTTTAAATAAAGTAATGCCTATTATGATACCCTGTCCTCAAATGTTAATATAATATTCAGACAGAAAATTTTGGAAATAAAGTATTCTTTTTCAAGTTTGCAACCCACAAATGTTGTGACTTTGTTTTATTAAGATTAATTAAAATCTCCTTCTAGTTTATGAGATAATTTCAAATATATTTTCAAAAGATTGGGTGAGAATTATGTCATTACCACATTTTCTCTTTTTCAGTCACTTTTCTGAGCAGGTAAAATTATCTGCCAGTATATTCTTCAAGAAAAGCTCTCCAAATCAGCCTTTGAGGGGAAAATGAATAAAATACTGAGTGCAAGCTCTTCCATTTTGGAGAGGTATGAGCAACGTTTCCAGTCTCACGGTTGAAAAATAACTTCTGCTTATGCTTAGCAAAGATCTCAGGAGCACTGTTTTTTACATTAAAAAAATCATTTTATTTCATTTGAAATATTAACAAGTTAAATGTGGGGGGTTTTGGCTACTTTTGTAAGAATGCACAAGATAATGGTAAACCCTTCGTGCTTAACACTCAGTGGCGGGGGGAGCAGAACCTTACTCAACCTGTAAAAATTCTTAAAGAAACATAACCTGAAAAGGTATAAAATATTGAAGCTGACAGAACTGCTGATTTCTATTGACTGAGCACAGAACTAAACACTAATGTGTTACCCCAAATCTAGCACAATCCTGTGAAATAGAACTTGTTTGGAGCCTTAGTAACCCAAAGGCCTGTGTAAGCTCTCTGTTTCGGGTGGTAGTATATTATCTAGCATAGATTCCATTAGCAGAGCTGTGAAAAATGCATCGATTCAGATATATTCAAACTACTACTTTTATTCATGTATAGACGTACATATGAAAGGATTCAAAGATTAAAAAATAGTAATTTTATTGACATCAGTGCATTACTTATATGATGGAAACCTTTTTCTAAGCATTTGTTTCCCGATTTTTGCAGAGATCACTTTTTACCACAAGATCATCTCCAATGTTATTGAAGGCCATCAGATAGTTCAAAAACAACTCTGTACGGTGTTCTTTAAAAGCATACACATTTAAATTCCTTTTTATTTACCTTTTAGCTGGAGAGTCAATCAAAATTTCATTTATAACCCTTGCCATTCCTGAAAGCTGAGTATCTTCTGATTTCAGTGAATTCATTATACATTCTGGAGTTGAATGCTCTGTACATTTACCATCGGGAAGTTTGTCAAAGTGCTTAACTAAAGTCTTCAGGTTTTTCTTTTGACGTAATGTTTAGCAGGTGCCCTACTTTCTGCTGAGATCCTAAATCTGCATCCTGTGTAAATGAGATAGCCCTAAGCACAATCACTGTTGCATTTCGGGAAGTAGAAGATAGCCTAGATGTTTTGGTGGTTGTCCTTGTGTTTACAGACTCACAGAATGGTTGAGGTTGGAAGGGATCTCTAGAGTTCATCTAGCCCATGCTGCCCTCAAGTCTGTCCCTGTTAACTGCCTGACACCTGCCTAGCCAAATGTCCAGATACTTTCTTTTTGAAGAAAAAGCTCAGGAAACAAGGGTGACTGTCACTGAAGTCTCCTACCATCTGGAGGTGGCCTAGGGTTTACCTTTTCCATCGGAAGGCACCCCAGCTGAGAGAATTAGTACCCAGGAAATCCCGCATAGGATGCTGCATGATGATTAGTTCAGTATTGGTCAAATAACTTCTCTGCCTTCACAAAATACACCTCGCAACACAACATTGCTCCTCAAAAAGGTTGGACTTTTCAGCTCAGAGCAGCAAACAGTTGAAACTGTTGTCTAATTTAAAGGCAACTAAAGAACAGTTGTCAAAAGGCAGTGACTTTCTGCCATTGCCATCTTTGATTCGAACAAATGAACTAAGGTAGAGAGGGTCTGTTTCTCACTGGCAAACATTTAGTATTGCAGTATCAGAATGGAAGTGAAAGGGAGGTGGCACACGCAGCCTGAACAGCTATCAGTCAGGCGATATGAAGGCACAAACAGTTGGGAGCTTGTGTTCTTCTGATGGTTTAACCTGCAAATTTTTTAAATGTTCCTCACAACACTCTGTGCCCTGAGAGGCAGCTAATGATGCCAGAAGGATTCATATCAGCTCAGTCAATGGAACATGTATTACAAAAGCAGGGGGAGAAAAGAGTTCGCTGACAGGTATAGTGACTCAAACGCATGTGTTCTCAGCTGTGTTTGACTTACAAGAATATTAACTAATAAATATTCTTGCTTTTCTTACATGAAAAGCCAAAGACTAGCTGCGGCATAGGTGTTACGTGCATGTGTGCTGAGAAAGCTCCCAAATATTTCAGCCCTCTAAAGAAGCAATTAACTTGTTTCATTGCTTTTCCCATTAGGGACTGATGATAGCAAACAGCGTACTTCTTCTTGAAACACAACAGCATGGAATCCTCCACACAGTTTAAATGGCATTGGAGAAACTCTTTCTAAGTAGGAAAAAAATTAAGTGTTTCTGCCTCAAAAAGCAGGCAGGCAAATATGGCAATTTCTTACAGAACAATTCTACTTACTGAATATAGTTGGAGTCATCTGCTTACTCCAGTAACTAAAATTTTTTTTATTGCTTTTTGTTCCTGTTATCCTGCTGCTCCAATGCAGTTAAGAGAGATGACACTGAATCCTGCTCCATTTCGTGCAACATAAACAGAATTTATGCCTCAATTACAAAGTCAGATTCTGCCTGCTGTTGTAACTCCCAGGAAGAAAACAAGTGGAATACAGCTGAACCCAGAGTGTGGCCTCTGGAATCTTCACATCCAACAGCAAAACAAGACCCAGCTTGACTTCCAGGCACAAGGTTGAGTTTACCTTGGTAGCCCTCCTAAATTCTAGTGGTGGATGCTTTATAGTAAGAAACACGGGCAGGTATGTCAGCTGGAACAACATTGCATACAGCTTTGTAGAACAGAAATTTACTACAGCAGAGCAGAAGGGTTCAAACTCTCTAAAGACTGATTTCCAAGAAGTGCATATATGTTTCCAACTGATAAGTGGGATTTCCAGCCACTTCTATTCTCCATTGTGAAAATATATATTTCCAACTACTTTGATTTATCTCTGACAGTGAGAAATGTATAATTTAGGGTTTTTCAACATAGGAAAATTGTCCAGCATATCTGTTGCAGGATAAACTGTCCTAAAATATCTTTGAGAATCTGAAGATGCTGTTAGTTCTCTGACAACACTGGATCAAGATCATAGAACCATAGAATGTGTTAGGTTGGAAAGCGACCTTTAAAGGTCATCTAGACCAACTCACCTGTAGTAAGTAGGAACATCTCCAGTAGATCAGGTTTCTCAGAGTCCTATCAAGCCTCACCCTTAATATCTCCTTCTGGGCTGTAGATGCTCATTGATGGATTATGTCCAGCTTCTCATCCACAAGTACTCACAAGTCCTTTTCCTCAGGGCAACTTTCAAGCACACCATCTTCTAACCTGTATGGATAACAAGAATCGTCCCGACTCAGATGCAGAACTTTGCACTTGGCTTTGTTGAACCTCATAAGGTTCACCTGGGCCCACTTCTCCAGCTGTCCAGGTCTCTCTGGATGGCACCCTGTTCCTCTGGCACATTAACTTCACCACTCAGCTTAGTATAATCAACAAACATGCTGAGGTTGCACTCAATCCCACTGTCAATATCATTAAGAAAGATAGTAAACAGCACTGGTCCCAATACAGACCCTTGTGGAACACCATTCCCCACCATCTTTCATCTGAACTTTGAGCCATTGACCACCACCCTCTGGATGTGACCATCCAGCCAATTCCTTATCCACTGAACAGTCCACCCATCAAATCCATATCTCTCCAACTAAGAGAGAAGGATGTTGTGGCGGACCGTGTCAAAGGTCTTTCAGAAATACAGATAGATGACATCCGTAGCTCTTCCCTTGTCTACTGATGCAGTCACTCCATTGTAGAAAGCCACTAGATTGGTCAGGTAGGACTTTCCCCTAGTAAAGCCATGCTGGCTGTCTCGAATAACCTCCCTGTCCTTCACGTACCTCAGCACTGCTTTGAGGGGGATCTGTTTCATGATCTTCCCAGGCACAGAGGTGAGGCTGACAGGTTGGTACTTCCCAAGGTCCTCCTTCCTACCCTTTTTGAAAATTACTGTGATGTTTCCTCTCTTCCAGTCACTAGGAACTTCACCACCATGAGTTTTCAAATATCATGGAGAGTGGCTTTGGGNGAGTGGCTTGGCAACTACATCAGCCAATTCCTTTAGGACTCAGAGATCTATCTCATCAGGTCCTATGGACTTGTATACATTCAGGTTCCTCAGATGGTCACAAAGGTTATCTTCATGTACAGTGGGGTTATGAATTACATCCAGCATCTTCTCCTCTGTAAACTCCAGCAAGTAATTTGCAAAATAATCACAAGAGTCCTAAAGGAGAGTAAAACCGAATTATAATTAGAGGTTCCTGTATGTCCTTACACCAGGTATCTAAGTTGGAAGGATGGTAATATTAGGCTTCCCCGATAGTTATGTAGAGAGAGACAGGATCTCTCTCTGCCTACTCCTAATACAAAACACTTGCTGGAGAAAGCTATTTTTCTGTTAGTTGTAGAAACACTACTAGCTCAAGCACCTCAGTAAGTTCTAAAGTTAGATGTGATGAAACTGGGTTGGAGCATTCCTTGAGCAGCTGTTGTAGAAGGGTTTGTTTCACATTATCTGGCATCTCTGCAAGACAAAGCTGTTCGTCTACAAGTGTGGTGTCAGACCTGTCTACACTTTGCTCCTTATTCTTCCTGAAAGCCAACACTGATGATCGTGAGACCCTGCAACCGATGTCTCAGGAGCTGATCCAGGTGAGCAGTAACTCTACAGTAAATAAAACAAACAAAAAAAGCAGCTAATTTTTATTTGGGTCTGTTCCCTATACAGACTCATCACCCTGTCAAACCAAAGCTCCAACTGGTACAAAGAAGGTAGTGGGCATCATCCCACTGTCACATGTGGAGGGCAAGACTGTCTTTCTGGATGGCAGCCAGACTTGGATCAGCTCAAGGCAACAGTGAAACTGCCTCCAGAATCTCTGGAAGGGAGCCAGGCCAAAAAACCAAGATTTTGATAGTGCTCAATATGTTATTTTAAATTCTTAATAGTTTCATCTTTATATATGAACCCTTTCCCTTCAATACCCTCTTTCTTGTTGATGCAAAGAGCTTTGGGAACAAGGCATTGTGCAGAGGAGTGAACAAGAACTTTGAAAGCCTGTGATGTCTCCTAGCTAGAAAGCCCTTGCTTGGTGGACCATCTGAGGAATAAGGACCAACACAAGGTATCGGTTTGAAAATACTGGAACTGGTGAGCAAACTGGTTTGTGTCTCACTCATAGGGTTTTTACAGATGACTACAAGGTGGGTCCCTGGGCTGCAGCACATAACCTAAGGGTGGTGCAAGCCACACTCCTATGTTCTCCACACTGTGCTACATGGGGTGAATTCACTTCATGTTCCACCAACCAGGACAGATGTATTGCAGGGACTCTGTATGTCAGAAAATGACTCAAGGAAAGATAAACTGATGAACTCTTTGAGCTTTCTCACTGACGTCTTCAGCTCTGAAAGGACACTCTGTGTTCATTGACGTGCTGCTTGGGCAGTTGTGTACATGTACAATTCACTGTCGAAGCAAATAGAGGAATGGGAAAAAAATCCTGATAATGGGGGTCCATGTACATCTAGAAAGTTATCTGGTCTGGAAACTAGCACTTCTCTGAGCCACCAGCAAGCCTGACTGAGCCAGTGGTTCATCCCAGTCTGCATTCGTGCTCACACAAGGTGACACTGGCAAAGTCGGAATTCCACACACCATTCCTTCAAGGGCAACTGTTGGGCTGCATCCATAGACCTTTTGAGGACTTCTTAAACATAATGAAAAATAAATAATTACGTTATAATTAAATACATCATATATCATTAATAAAGGGTCTTAATTAAATTAAGAGGGAAAAATCCATTTCATCAGGCAATTTTAATTATTTTTTTAAAACTGTCACCTTGCCTGGATGTAATTCAGTTGTACATCTCTTCTGGACTGACCTGGTGCTGGCTAGATATCTCACAGCTCAGCCTGTAGGTTTGGGGTGGCTCTCCTAACTTTGAAAGAATCAGGTTATTTTTAGGAATACGAAAACTTCTATCAAAATGTATGTCCAAATGAATTTTTCTGTAATACCTCCCAGAGCCTAACAGTTTGGACAGTTATAGCCTCTCTCCAAAGGGGCTTTGGAAAAGTCTTTCTTAGATTTTAGTCTTCTGCTGTGGGCAAGTTTCAAAACTCTCCATCCATTTACACACTACATTTTTCTTTTGTTCTCTTTCCTCACATCCTTTTCCTACATCTTTAATTTTTCCCCAGTCTTTCCCAGTTGTCCAGTTTAATGACCCCTTTTTCATACTGCTGGCATGTCCTCATTTCCCCTTCATTCCACATCACAAACCCAGGATCTCTGCATCCCTGTAGCACACAACATAAAGTGCCTCTAAACCTCTTGTGTCAACACATTTCAGCTTAAATGTCCTCTACTCAAGGCCTCTTCCATTGCCTTCTCAGTCCTTCACTTCTCTATGGCTCCTCTAGTTTTCTCCTTTCCTCTTCTCACTCATCTCTACACTAGGATTATGATTCATGCTGCTGCCAGGGTACATCACAAGAGCAAAGGGTGTGTCAGGGTGGTCAGATATCCACAGCTTAACATTATTCTTCATTTCCTCCCTCCCTGCACAAAGCTGTGCTCAATGGCATCTATTGGTCCTCTGCATTTTTAATATCTGTCCCACCCTCAAGTTTTATCCTATGAACTTGCTGGTGCACTTGGCCAAGCAGCGAGGTGACACTTAAAAAAACAAAAGTATGATGTAGGCTCTTTGGGGAACTCTGTGTAACAGATCTGGTGTCAGTGCTGCAACACAAGCTGTGCTGACAGTTTCATACCCACAAATTAACACACAGGTCTGCAAAGGAAAAGCAGCCGTGTAATTGGTGAGGTCCTGCGGTCTAACTGTTTGGCAGCGTTGAGGCACTTTGGGAACCTATTGTATTTATCATTGCTCCCCATGGATAGCACAGAAACATCACTTTAAATTGACAGAACTGACAGTGAACATGAAATCAATGTCAGGTACGCCCAGACGTTACCTAACATCTAACTGCGGTTTATAGTTAAGGGTATGGAAAAAAAAAAGGCATTTTTTTTTCTTTTCCTTAGTTTAGTTCTTTTAAAGTGACACACCCTCATCATCAAATCCAGCTGAAATTGTTTAAGCTAGTCTCTTCTGCAAAAGAAGGAAATGCTCAGAATATTCACAGAAGTTGATCTGAAACCAATATATATCTCTTCAACTTTTGGGCCATTACCCCTTGTCCTATCACTACATGCCATTGTAAAGACACCCTCTTCAGCTTTCCTGTAGGCTCACTTCAGGTACTAGAAGGCTACAGCAAGGTCTTCCTGGAGTCTTCTCTTCTCCAGGCTGAACAAGCCCAAATCTCTCAGCCTGTCTTCTTCATAGGATAGGTGTTCCAGCCCTCTGATCATTTCACTGCTTCCTCTTGATTTGCTTCAACAGCTCCATTATCTTTCTAGTACTGGGGACTCCAGAGCCAGACATGTTACCCCAGGTGGGGACTCACAAGAGCAGAGTAGAGGGGCAGAATCAGCTCCCTTGACCTGCTGGCCATGCTTCCTTTGATACAGCCCAGGATGCTATTTGCTTTCTGGGGTGCACACACTGCCAGCTCATGTTAAGCTTCTCACGAACCAACATCCCCAAGCCCTTCTCCTCAAGGCTGCTCACAATCCATTCCCCACCCAACCTGTAATTGTGCTTGGGATTGCCCTGACCCATGTGCTGGACCTTGCACTTAGCCATGTTGAGTTACATGCAGTTTGCATGGGCCCATCTCCCCAGCTTGTTAAGATCCCTCTGGATGGCATCCCTTCCCTCCAGTGTGTCAGTTATACCACAGAGTTCCGTGTCATTGGCAAACTTGCTGAGGGTACCCTTGATCCCACTATCCATGTCACCAACAAAAATGTTAAACTGGTCTACTCCCAACGCTGACCTTTGAGGAACACCATTCATCACACATCTCTACTTGGATTTTGAGCTGTTGACCACAACTCTTTGAGTGCAAATGTCCAGCCAGTTGCTTATCCACCAAGTGGTCCATACATGAAATCCACATTTCTCCATTTTAGACAGTAGATGACGTCTGTCACCCTTCCCTTATCCACCAACACTGTAACCCTGTCATAGAATGCCACAAGATTTATCAGGCACAATTTGCCCTTAGTGAAGCCATGTTGTCTGTCATCAGCTCCTTATTTTCCATGTGTCTGAGCATTCCCTCAAGAGGGCAGCTTTTCAGAAAAGTCCATCACTCAGTCTGTAGGCAAACAACGTCTGTAAGGAGTCTCCACTTTGTCAATAACTGAGGCAACTAGAATCATTAGGCTGTCATGAAAATCACATCTATGTTCCCCTATTCTTCTAAATAAAATTCTTCTAAATAAAATAGAGGAGATTTGTTTTTTCCAAGAAAAAAAACTCATATCCATTGTTTTTTATATAGGGGAAGAAATTTGACCCTATATTCCTAAAACACATTTTACACTGGCTTCCAAACACTTTGTATCATTCTGAACTAAGGCAGAGTGTTTCTGAAATAGCTTTTTGCACAAGTACTCTGATTGTATATTGCTTTTTTTTTGATAATTTTGTTCCTATGCTATTGATTTTTTCATTAAACCAGAGACACAATTCCCAACAACATACATGTTTAAAAGTATTGAAATTTTTCTCCCTTCATAATTAGTTCCCCCTTTTCTGACTCCATTTAATGAAATCTCAAGGGCCAATTGCTACAATTCTTATTCAGGCAAAACTCCCATTAATCCATATATGTTACCATAATAATCTGTTATGAAAATAGCAGTCATATCAGGTTATAGTTTTCTAACATCATTATGTAGAAAAGGAAGGGGAAGGATTGTACAGAAAATAAGATTTTATCGTAAACCAAAACCATCCATAATAACTAGCTGTATCTGGGAAACACTCATGATTACCAAAAGTAAATTGATTAATTTTAATTAATGTCTCTGTTTTACCATACCATCGTTCAGACTGCAGAAGAAACATTTTTCCTATTTATTTTTTTTCCATGGGACTGTCTCTTCTCCTTCCTCCCATCCCCAACAATTCCAATTGTTTTACTTGTCAGCTTGATCAAAGAATGGCCTTCAGTGATTTCACATCCTAAGCCTATTTATCAGAAAGTCTAATAAAAGTGTTGAACTCTTTTATTGGTAGACAGTGACACAAAATATGGGGCCTGGGAAAGATCGGCCACCTCTGACTTTCCTTCTTCAGCTGTCATATGAAGGTATTGCTTACCCTGTGACACAGGGGCCTTGTTTTGTGCCCTCAATAAAATGAATCCCACTGGAAAATAACACTAAAGATGCCTATTCTTCTTCTGAAAAGTATTGTCCATCACATCCATCCAGAAATCCTTAAAGGCCAGTTCAGCTTTCAGCTATCGGTTGCCCATTGTTTTATATGTCAGAATGAAGATTATCAAATACGCAATCTGTGGGATGTCACAGGCCATCATAATTTATAGCACTACAAATGCATCTCAAGCTGGGTCTACATCTTCTACTCCAGACTTGAAGGGCTGTCTTGTTTCCAGCAAAGAAGAGGCAGCCTCAGCAAATCCAGCATCATAGGTATGTATCTCGGCAGAGAGAGGGCCAAAGGATGAGCAGCAAGTGCCAGGGATACAGGTGATTAACAGATTCCAGGTAGCTCTATTGCTCACTAAAAAACTGTGCTTTTGATTAAATAAAATCTCTCTCATTTTCCCAAGAGTCTGTTGGCACATGATTTATTGATTTTTAATTTTTTTTTAATAATAGCAAACATATTCTAGTGCTCACATGATAGTGAACTGGAATTACTTATAGGGAGACTGTTGTCCATCACACAAGATGAAATCAAGTCAGTGGCACAAATTCATGACAAATATCAGGAGCCCAAGATAACAAAGTAATATTTTATCTTAAAATAATTTTGGAGTAACTGTTTTGCGTTTTTTCACTATTCAGACATTTACCAAGGAAATTAAACTTTCCATAGTATAAAAATAAAAAAACCCCACCCTAATTCATATTAAATTGCAAGTGAACTGTGGGTTTTTTTTGACAATATAGACTGGATCATCGAGCATCAGCTGTTCATACAAGTATCTCACACTCACAAGTCCGGTTGCAACACTTCAGCCTGCTTAGTGCTGCTTTAGTGCTACACACATAATTCTTAAAAATGCTTTTTTAAAAACTGTTTAAAAAAACAAAGCACAGCTGAAGTATTGCTGTCTAGCAAGGAAACAGTTCTAAAAGTTGGGCCAGTTTTAAAGTACAATCATTTTCATTTATCTCTCTGAAAGATTGAAAAGGCAGAATAACATCATTGTACTAGAGGGAAGAGAAAAATACTCTAAAAAACTGTTATAGCTGCATCACTAATAGGAACAAGGACATGCCAAAGTGCAACATAGACTCTCTTGTCTTCAATCTTCACCAAAAATTATTAAGCATGAACAGACATTTAACTAAACTGGTTTAAATGAGGTGGCAGTAGCACAAGCCAGAGGGAGAACAGGTTAATGCATGCTATGATAAATTAGATGTATCTGAGTCAGCAGGAATTGACGAAATTCACCCTAAATTACTTACAAATATAGCCAATGTAAGCTCTGAGTCATTAATAATTATCTCTAAAAATGCAATAAAATTGGGGGTGGTCCCAGAGGACTGCAAATTACCTATCATATTGCCTACCTATACGAACTAGAAAGGAGGAAAGGATCTGGATGATTATAGACCAGTTAACCTAACACTGATTCTCAGGAAAAAATTATATTAAAATTGTGAAACCACTGATTTATAACTACTTAGCCCATAAAAAGAACATACCATGTAATTGTGAATTAAAAACTAGGTGCAACCAAACTTGGTGGCCTGGTGGAATGAGGGGAATGGCAGCTGTGAAACATCTCGGCTTAAGTAACCTTTGCATATTGTACCATAAAATAATCTTAAGAGCAAATTAAGGAAACAAGCTCTGAGTGATATTGGTACACATTTAATTGAAAAACTATATTCAGTGAGACTCTAGATCACTACTGAATAGGAGAACGAGAGTCCTCAGGCAAATAGGTCCAATTAGTTCTATTATTGGTATTACTGGCATTTTCACTGGAAGCTAGGATGAATGTGTTTGCTACTAGAGTTAGAGAGCTGTGAGCAATAGGAAAGACAAGATTAGTCTTGAAAAGTATCTTGATAAATAGGAGCTGTAGAGAAAACATCTAGACTGAAATGCATAAGCACAAATGCAAAATTATTAAGAGAAATATGTAAAAGTGCAAATAAACTGTAGAGAATATCTGTCTGTGCAAAAAAACTGCAGGAAACTATCAGCATAGTGGACTCAAAATGAGTAAGTCAACAATACAATACTGGTGCAAAGTAGGATAAACCTAATTCTCAGCATTATTAGCAGGAATTCCTACAGCAAAAGACAGGAGACAATTTCTGGTTCTGAGTGAGGCACAAGAAGAACTGCTGTATTCTGTTGGGAGATTTTTCTCTCAAAGAAACAAAAAGAAGAATTGAAAAGAATGAAAAGACATCATTAAGAATGATGTGGGTTAAAAACAGTAGCAGTGATAAAAGGTTGAAAAACCTGAATTGAAGTCCAGGAATAAGAAGGCTGACAGAAATCTTCAAAAATATAAGAATCCATGATGATGGCAGCCAGTAATTAAACCTGCTGTAGGACTAGGCATAATCATAATTTCTATGAAGCAGATTGAGGTTAGATTCGTGGAGAGAGCTAACTAGACACATAGGGAAAGAAACAGTGTTTAGAAGTTAGAAAGACTCGAAAAATCAGCAAGGTAGAACAGGAACTGAAGAAGAAACTTTTTCTGTCTCCATTTTGAAGTGGGGGAATTAAGCAAATCACTTTAAACCTCACTTAACAGGGTTCACAAACATTTTCTATTCTTTTATGAATCTACTATTTAAATACCAAAGCAGCAGGTAAGGCACTTCTCCTCAACACCCTTCTGCACCTTCCACTGAGTCACAGAGAAAGCATGCCTGGAAAACTTTTTGTTGCACAGTGCTTTAACTGCAGTAAAGCAAAGGGTAACATTTGCAGTCCTACCCCCTGCCTTTCACGTGTAGCTCTGTGCCTTCCACCTGAGCTACTGTGGAAGTGTTTTTACCAGGGCAGGATTTTTTACCTTGGCCTCATGCTGTTGTTCTCAGGTTGCTATTCTTGTATTCCTGCACCTGAAAAACCTAGTATTACTGTTGCATCAGATTTCTCACAAGAGGCAATGTGTGAAACTGGCCTCTTCTTTCTCCCCCTTTTCTTACCCCCTTATCATATAATCATATAATCACAGAATGGTCTGGGTTGGAAGGGACCCCAAGCATTATAGAGTTCCAACCCCCCTGCCATAGGCATGGTCACCAATCTCCAGTCCTGGATCTACACAAGGTTGCCCAGGGCCTCATCTAATCTGGCCTTGAACACCTCCAGGAATGGGGGATCCACTACCTCTCTGGGCAGCCTGTTCCAGCCTGTTCCACTTCCTTTATAGGTTTCAGTTTATATTACAATTACTCCAAATGGAAGTGTATTTCCCTATAAAAGTATACAATGCAAGAGAAAAAGCACAGTGAAAATTCACTGTGTCACCTTCATCGTCATCACCTGCTGCTCTCTAACATTCACTGTTAGAATTGATGTCTGCCATCAGCCATGGACACCTTACTAAAGTTTTGTGCATGTAAGCTTGCCTCAGCACACTTTGTCCAAAATTTTAGATTACATAAAAATAGAAATTGCTTGAGGCTAAGCAGAAAGTGCTGAGACTCTGGAATTGTTATTAGTAGAACCCGAGCCTTTTTTCCTGTTGTCAAAACAAGAGAGAAAAAAAACATAATGGAAAATGGACAACCAAAGAGCCAGAAATTCTGCTCTTAGTAATGATCCTTACCTATAACTGCTAGAGAATAAAACAGGTACAGCAAATATTTTATCAGCAGTACAGAAACCCAGCAAATTTCCATGAGCTTGGGCTGTTTCAGACTTGTTTGTAGTTGCTTCTATGTTTACAGTGGTGTTACAGGGTCTGCCACATCCCTGCCTATGCCAAAACCTGATTAAAAATATGTAAAGAGAGAAAGAGCACGAGCAGTGCAGAGATGAGCTCTATTGAGAGTGGGAAGGGACCAATGCTCCCTTTTCCAGTGTGAGTGAAGAGGATCGTGATGGGTGCCTTCACTATGAACAGGATGATAGAAACCTGGTACAAGCACTATGGCATGATGTCTCTGAAGACAATAAGATCAACAGTCACAAAGGTAAATACTGCTCCCAACAGTCCAAATATCATGGTATTAGTGTTGTACCAGGAGCCCAAAAATGGACTTATGGCTAAAAATGGCACCATATTTCACTGTATTTGTTATTGAGTCAGACCTTATTTCTGGCACAACTATATTTGAGCATGATTTACAGTCCTATCCTCTTATTGAGCAGACATGATCTCAACAGTCTTTTCATTGAAATAATAGACCTCTATGTCTAGACTAATTCAATTTTATTTTTTTGCCTACTCTTCTAAGCAACTACAGGATGGACTGAGTTATACTTCTACCATTTTGTGCAAGGCTCTTTCACAATAGGATATTTGTCTACAACCAGTGTAATTTACAGAAAATTACTATTTCAAGATGTATAATTATTCCTTTTCTCTAAAAGGCTGATGCTAATCACAGCAGCTGCAAGAAGTATTAGAGCAAGAATCTTTTCTACCCGTTGCCCACATTTTAAGTAATTTATCTCTGAAATTATTATAAATTTTAATATGTATATGTAACTACTTTAAAGTTTGAAGTGGAGAAGTTTACATTCAGAAAGCAGTAGTCTGAGCTGCAAAATGACTAATTAAAAAAAATCGTAATTTCTTATTGAACATAGATTTGTGAGTGTGGTAAAAGTTCTCTGCTACATTTAAACTGTATACAATAAAATTATCAGTAAATCACATATCACAAAGTGCTACACAAAGATGACAGTTAATGTTAGTTAATGGATTCTTAGTTAATGGATTTGTAGTTAATGGATTACCTTACAGTACTCCAGAAAGTGCCACAAACATTTTTCCTTTGAAACACCGATATATTCTGCAAACCTTTTCTACAGATGTAGTTGGTTTCTCTTAAATCAATATTTGTAAAATAGGTAATCTAGGAAACAATGTGTGTCATGTTTCTCTCTATCTAATTTAGGCCAAGCCTTTAAATTATTCATTCAGAGAATATTAAACCAAAAAAAAAAGAATACGACAATGAAACAAGGCATACCATGTTACAGGTAAAGATCAAAGTTAGCCTGGGAATTGTCCAACAAAAATCTGTGTTATCCTTCAGGTTTCAGTGAGAATAATTGGAGGAAATGAAGATAGATGACTGTAAGAAAACAGGAATTACCCCACAGAATGGGAAGCAAGAAGCATATTGTGAGGAAGATGATCTTCTAATTCAAGATTTGGACAGAACTGGCTTCTGAAACAGAATTTTTAATAAGTCTGTCAGTGGGGCTATAGTGGACCATAAACTCAATCAGCTGACATTGAAAAAAAAGTCTCTCAACCCCAGCAGTATTCAGAAAGTACCTTGAAGAAATGCATTTATCCCTCCAAATGCTGTTAGACTATGTCCTCTTGTGGGCCTCACGCTAGGAAAAATGCAGATAATCTGCACACAATTTGCATTTAGTAAACATATCTACTGGGAGAGAAATAATACCAAAAAGTTTAGGAAACGTGACCTATAAGGGAAGGCTGAAGGAATCAGCTTTGGTTTTGCCAGCAATCACGAAGTGTAGCTTAAACATCTTACTGTGTAAAAAGCTGTTGTAAGGAAGGCAGTGAGACCTGATTTCCCAGGATTTGGAGAAGACTAAAGTACTCAACATTTTTGACTCAGTCTTCACCAGCAGGGGCTCTAGGAACACTGCCCAGGTCACAGAAGGCAAAGGCAGGGACTGGGAGAATGAAGAACTGCCCACAGGAAGTGAAGATCAGGTTAGAGACCATCTAAGGATCTTGAAGGTGCACAAGTCCATGGGATCTGATAAGATGCATCCACGGGACCCAAAGGAACTGGAGAATGAAATGGCCACATGACTCTCCATCATATTTGAGATGTTGTGACAGTCCAGTGAGAATTCTATGAATCTTCATCTGCTGTGAGCTGCTCAGATGCTGAGGCAAAGTGATCAGCTTCCACATACAGGGTATCCAAACCTTATTCTGTGAAGTCAAAAATATTACTTTATTAGCAGTAATATGGCAGGTTGCCTCATTTAAATTTTTTTGTGTGTGTTCTGCTAACAGATTTAGACATGTACTGGTAGGATTTCTTAAATATTAGGTCATGAAGTGATGTAACTTTATGTCTCTGGCAAACCCTTAGCAGTAATTTTCAAGTATTTCTGTACTACAACTACTTACTATCTTCTAGTTGTTCATAGAATATGCAATAGAACTTGAAGTCAGGAATCAAAGAGTTTTGTGCCTTATTTATCTCCTTCAAAACCACTATTACCTTTGTATTAGGGCTGTTACACCTGACAAGCAATACTCTGCTGTCAGGGAATCAATGCTAGTGTTGACAGTCTGAGGGTATAACTCACCACTTTCCTTGGTAAAGATGGCTCTTTCCCAAATTATATTTATATAGACTCCTGTCACTTATTTAGTGTTCTCCAGATGCCATTTATAGCTAAGTTCTTCATGTGGTACCTTAGATAATTGTTACTCACTAATCTAATAAGAAAGACACCATGTGCAGTTTCACGGTAACATCAATTCTTGATTACACCAGTGAAATGCATCCATAGCAGCTTTAAGCGATTTGTTTCAGTCCCCTGTCCTTTGCCTGGATTTTTGAAGAGGATGAGTCTGGCGGCAAATGTAATGTCATTCACCTAAATTAATTTATAAGTGGTAGAAGATAGAGTACCACAGGAGTAACGACTGAAATGCATTCATAACAGGAACTCTGCTTTTGACTGCTCCTGTGAGGCTGAACAGGTAGTCAGAATAGGCATAGAGATGGACATGCTGTTCAGTAATAGTAATGGGTAGAGTAATTATTTATGATGTTTGTCAGCTTTCTGACAGGAAGCAACATATATGGCAAAAAGCTAAAGGATTTGTCTTTCATTTCTTTAGGTAGACAGGTTTTAATAGATGGGATCAGCACAATGATTTGATAGCACTAAGCAAAGTTAAACTCTGCTTTATACTAGGTCAATCTGTTCTAAACACGGCTTGAGTGACAGAGAGGAGGAGTCACTACTGACTTGGCTGGTGTGGTGGGTTCACACTGGCTGGAGACCAGATGCCCCTAAAGTTGCTCTATCCCAGTCCTACTCAGCTGGAGAAGGGAGAGAACATATAATGAAGGCTCATGGGTTGGGATAAGGACAGGGAGAGATCCCTCGCTAGTTATCATCATGGGAAAAAAAAGACTTGACTTGGAAAAAATTAATCTCATTTATTATTGCCAATCAGATCAGAGTGGGATAATGAGAAGTAAAATCAAATCTTAAAACACCTCCCCCCACTCCTCATTTCTGTGCCTCCCCCCACAGCACCTGAAGCCTCAAAAGCTAGAATCAAAACTCAGTAGCCTTGGTGACTATTCATCAGGTATACTTTATTGCAGCACTGGGCACACAGGGAATTGCTCCTCCTAACGTGTGCGCTGTTTAAAGAATAATTTCTCATATTTATAACTGTATATAGTTATATAGATTAACTATACATATTCATTATAATTTCTAAGAAAAGGCAGGGTTATGCAAATTGTTTCCATAAAGCCATTTACATTAACTCCTCCCAGATAGAGTATTCCCACTGACACTCAGGGGGTCTTTGGGTGGTCTTCAAGGATGAAGGCTGGATGTCTTCCTCTCAGTGAACTTGTTACCTTTTCCTTCAGCGCGTGCTCTTTATGATTTTCTCCATAGTTTCAAAAACACATTCCTGTGCTCAAAAACACATTCCTGCACAAACTAGTTAGGAACCCCTCTTAGGTGAAAACAAGATATACTCTTTCTCTTAATTGATTGTCGGTCTCATTATTTATTACTTCCCTATCTTCACTTTCCTTGTTTTCAAGTCTATCCCACTGTTATGGTTAAATTCTGTAGCTACTCTAGCAAAACAGCTCAAACAGCTACAGCCATACTCCACTAAAATCCGAAACATGCAAATACTTTCTATTCCCCTTATATTAAAAATCAATCTATCCAGTTTTATGTATCATTCAATCACAACCCAGGAATGGGGTTTGGGGTCAGTTCATCACATGTTGTCTCTGCCTCTCCTCAGTGGGGGAAGGGCTTAGAGAGTAATAAATAAGATTAATTTTTTCTGAGTCTATTTTGCCCATGGTGGTAACTTATGAGTGATCTCTCCCTGTCCTTATCTCGACCCATGAGCCTTTCCCCACACCTTCTCTCCCCTGCCCAGTTGAGGAGGGCAGTGATAGAGTGGCTTTGGGGGACTCCTGGCCTCCAGTCTAAGTCATCCCACCACATTTCCCTAGAGTGCTTCCATTTTTGCTACCCAGAAGGGAACCCCATCCTTTTTTAAGGTATTCCTTTAAAGCCCTAGGAGTTGTCAGGTTATGCTGATCTCTTCAAAACATGCAAAAGCCCACTTCAGTTAATCAGATTGTAAGGGTTTCTATGCTGTTTTCATAAGTTTCACAGTTTACTCACTACAGATTCTAGCAAGTCTTAAGGACTGATGCCCTAGCCTGATAATATATCTAAGGATATACTAATACCACTTCTCAGTCCATGTGTGTGTGTGTGTTAACCCAATTTTATTGTCAATGTAATATGACGATCAGACATTCGGCACACTCCAGCAATTTCTTTTTTTTTTGTTCTCATATGATAGACTAGTCATTGATCATACAAAGTTATGTTTAAGAGCAGTTCCATCCTGTTGTCATAATTTTGTGTGGCTGGGTTCTGGCAGAGAAGAGGAGATGCAGGGGGCACCTTTGGCAACTTCTGTGGGCATCTGTCCTCCAGCCAGGGCCAAACCATTAAATGTGACTAATAGCCCCATAAATGCTGCATCCACACATCAGGTGGCAGTGGAAGCGGGGAGCAAGTGCAACAGGTACCCAGAGGCCTGTTAGTATAGGTTCAATAACAACCAAGGCTTTCAGACAGCATTCGAAGACAAAATAATTAAGGACACAGTAGTAGAAGGAAAATAGGATACAACATAACAGAGGTTTATCAAAGGTATGGTCTTCAAGACTGTGCTCTTACATCCCTTTCATAAAATCACTGACAACCAAGACAAAGAAGTGTTATATTGTTATATATCCCATCTACAAGAAGCTAAGTAAAGCATTCCCTATGATGATAGCCAGAAAAGGATAACTTGAACTAGGAGTTTATACAAAACACTGCAAGTAACATGAGAAAACAGCTGGAAATGAAAATAATGATGTTTTCAGTTGAAGTGAGTTGCTAGAACAGTTCCTTAAGATTAGTCTTGGCAAAATATTATTGACTGGGTTTACTCATTTATAAGGAAGAATATAACCACAAAAAACACTTTTATAAAGTATTAAATAATGTTTTAATTAAAGAATTTGATACAGATGTGCTCACAAAACTTGATGACAGTAGAGAGTCACCGTCAATAGAGAATTATGCTACACATGAAGTAGCATGGTGTGACCTTGTGAACTGGAATAATAGTAATAAGAAGAAATCTAATAATACCAAGAACTAGGTCATTCCCCCAGGGACCATTCACTTGAACTTTAGCTATATAAAGGGTGTTCATCTGTGGTAAATGGCAGAGCAAGACCTTTGTGTATATGTTCATCACAGGATGTCCACACAGCAACGATCTGATGACCCTGGAAATACAAATATGTTAGCTGTATAAGTCAGGTGAATTACTTTTAACAGGCAGAAGTCTTTTAAGCAACCCCAAACAGGATAAGGAGGATGGAATTTTCTCTCCATAGCAGTGTAATATCCCCAGGGGTAGGTTAGTTAACAAGTAAGTCTCATCTGGAAAAGTATGCAAAATATTCCATAAAGATAAATTCAAACAGGGCCAGATTTAGACAGGGGTTAGCAGGGAACAGAGAGACCATCTCTTTAGTGAATACAAGACATACTTGACATGTTTAGCCCAATGGAATAAGGCCTGAGAAGAGAAATGCGTACTCTTCATAAATATATCAGGGACATAAATACTAGAAAAGAACTATTTAAGTGAAGACGTAAAGTTAGCAGAAAAAAAAAAAAGTAATTATATTAATGTGCTCTGGAAGATTTGAACCAGGAGAAAAATGAGATTCTAGAACATCCTTCTAGGAGCAATAATGGGTGGAAGCAGCCTACCTTAATCAGTTTATAAAAGACATAAGGAAACTTTTATTTGAAATAGCAGTAAACTGTGCCTAGCAGCTACCCTTCAATTATATACTCTAATGTAGTTCACTTTTGCAGTGAAACAGAATAAATCTTTAATAAATAAGGATCTGAAAAGCTTATAGATATCAAGCTTTCTTTTCAGAACGGAAATATAAATTGTTGCTATTACCCAGACCTTGTCTCGAAAGTGTAAAGATGGATTTGATAGATAGATAGAACACTCAGTGGATAAAGAATTGGCTGGATGGTTGCACTCACAGACTTGCGGTCAATGGGTCAATGTCCAAGTTGATACCAGTGACGAGTGCAATTGTTCAGGGATCAGTACTGGGACTGGCACTCTCTATCATCTTTGTTGATTACATAGACCGTGGATCAAGTGCACCCTCAGCAAGTTTTCCAAGGACACCAAGCTCTTTGCTGAGGTCAACTTACTGGAGGGAAGGGATGCCATCAAGTGGGACCTTGACTGGCTTGAGAGGTGGCCCATGAAAACTGCATGAAATTCTACAAGGCAAGGTCCTCCACATGGGTCAGGGCAATGCAAAGGACAGCTATACGCTGAGTGCAGAATGGATTGAGACTACCCCTGAGGAGAAGGGCTTGGAGATTTGGGGGGATAAAAAACTCAACATAGGCCAACAATGCATTTGCAGCCCAGAAAGCCAACAGTGTCCTAGGCTGTATCAAAAAAACCATGACCAGCAGGTCTAAGAAAGTGACTTTGCTCTTGTGAGATCTCTCCTGGAGTATTGCATGCTGCTCTGGGATCCTCACTGCAAGGAAGACATGGAGCTATTGGAGCAAATCAAGAGGGCTTGATTGATTTCAGAGGGCTCTGAAATTATCAGAAGGCTGGAGCACCTCTCCCATGGACAAGAAAGGCTGAGTCAGGCTTAGTCAGGCTTGTTCAGCCTAGAGGAGAGAAGGCTCCAGAGAAAACTTACTGCAGCCTTCCAGTACCTGAAGGGTCCCTACAAGAAATCTGAAGGGGGACTGTTTATCAGGGAGTTTGTGATAGAACAAGGGGTAATGGCCTTAAGCTGAAGGACGGGGTATTTCACTTAGATATAAGGGCAAATATCTTTACTGTGCAAGTGGTGAGGCCCTGACACAGGTTGCCCAGAGAAGCTGTGGCTGCCCCCTCCCTGGCAGTGTTCAGGTTGGATGGGGCTTTGGGCAACCTGGTCTAATGGAGGATGTCACTACCAGTGGCAGGAGGCTTGGAACTTTGAGGTCCCTTTCAACCCAAACCACTGTGATTCTATGATTCTATCATATTGTCTAAGTTAATTATCTCATTCCTGTTGTTTATCATTAACATTAATTATTGATACTGAAGTTGCATCAAGAGCTCACAGCCCAGATCAAGGCTTCACAACTCTGAGGGAGTGTGAGAATGAAAACATCAAAATACAGTCCAATTTTTGAAGAACTGCAGCCTAGCTTCCCAGCTAGAGCTTCAGGCCAACCACAGCATGTGTGTGTGATAACTACGCACAATAAGAAACCCATTTAATTTTATAGTGCTGGCTCACAGTATGTCAAGACAGGTATGTATAAGTTCTAGCCGATTGTTGGCAGACCGGAGCTGGGTGGGGGATAGAAAATTCTGAGAAAGAAAACTTGTTTCCTGTCGCTGAAATTTTATTCTTAAAGAAATAACATAGGGGCACAAGGACAGGCACTGTAGGTCAGGCCAGAGTGAATTTGACTGCAGTCAGAATCAGCAAAAGAAGATAGAGAGGAAGGATACATTGAGTGATTTCTTTCTTCTTCTTGTTACTCAGTTTCTGTTAATCTGTTGTGAGATGATGTACAAAATCTTAAACCATACCAACAATTCTGAGTTTAATAGGCATTAATGAACCGTAAATCTGTCCAGTCACTTCTGGAACTCATGAGGGGTGTGGCCTTCATAACATCTTGTGGCAATGGTTTATACAGCTTAACTGACTGCTTCCTTTTGCTTAATTTTATATCTGCCACCTTTTGTTTGCACTCTTGATTCCTGTGTTACAAGAAAGCTTCAATAACCCAGTGTTACTTCACTATCTGCATATGCATTAGGCTTTAAAAGTAAACTGAGGTATAGGCATGCAGTTTCCCAAATTCATTAAGAAAATCCTCAGTAAAGTGAAAAAAGGACACAGATGTGCTGGGCTCCCCAAAAAAATCTCCCAATTATGACACTGTCCTTCCACACACCACCTGCAGATGTGTACATACATTGTTGAGAGACAATTACACTTCCTCAAGAATGTTAGTGATCGATGACATGAAATGGGCAATCTCAGTTCTGCTAGATTAAGCATTTAATAATGTTCCTTTACAGGAGCACAGCCCAGATAAAAAATTCAAGTAATTTGTTTTAAGTTACTTAGAATAGAACAAAAACCATGCATGTAATTCATAACCTGCGGTGGAGACAGCAACATTTGTTTAGAGCAAACCAATGGGTAAAGCTACCTTGTTAGACAATGCACCAAACTAATTTCTTGTGTAGCCCTAGAGTCAATTCAGCCTGGATTCAACCAGTCTCTGAATGGCACCCTTCAGCTCATTATGCTCAGACCTGTGATGAAATGCATATGAAGCTGCAAGGATGTCCTTACGTGCTGCGCTGAATAGGGACAGATGCTGAAATCAAAGCACTAAGTAGCCTGTCTTGGAAGTGACCAAAAGATGAGTTTCTCTCCAAGCTTATCAAACAGCTCTGTGTCTTAAGTGCTTCCCCATGTGCAGATATTGAGCCTAGTGAAACTTTAATACTGATTCAGGTACGTGGGACTGCCTTTATGTGTTGTTAGGATGTGGGATTCTGAAAGGAGATAAAGCTTTATGAATGTCTATAAAAGGACTCAAATATGTATTGCTGCAATGTCAAAACAACCCAGTTTCTTTTGGTCTGTGGCTGCGAGTTTCAGCTTTGTTAGCTCAACAACAAAGGGTCTCATTGTCAGCCTTTCACACCTAGAAGCACACAAACACCTGGGCTCACTTACGCTGCCTATTACATCACAGGTATAACTAAGAAAACTTCTCTGAACTGCCTGACAGTTGTACTCGTGTGCAATGTGGAGTAGCTCTCACTCTCTCAAGTGATGAGATAGTTCAGTAGGAGAGAGAGGAAACTGGGCAAAAAGAATGTGAAATAGGCAAGAAATAACACAAAGCACTGTGCAACTAACTCTTCTACTGACAACTTACTAGTAAGCATTTTTCTAGCA
This sequence comes from Zapornia atra, assembly GCA_013400835.1. Classification (NCBI taxonomy): domain Eukaryota; kingdom Metazoa; phylum Chordata; class Aves; order Gruiformes; family Rallidae; genus Zapornia; species Zapornia atra. The sequence continues at coordinate 93,374 of VZTU01020545.1, read as the reverse complement.
GTTTTAGATTTTGAGACATCTAAAAAAAGTAGCTTTTTTGCTTTTTTTTCTTTTTTTCTTGCAGTGTGCTTTTCTGTTTTATACTTGCTGATCTTTAGTGTCCAAAAAAGATAGACAGAACAGCCATGACATACTGCAAATATTTTACAAGATTCTCTGACAACAGGTCTCTCCTAGTGTAGAATAAATTTCAGGTGGGTCTGCCTTGCAGAAACAAGGGGACAAGCATGCAGAAACTGTACTTACTGCTTTTATTGCTTTAACAAAAGCAATGGCATAGAAGCAGCATTTGGAAGACTTATACAAATCAGACTGTCTACAAATGTTGATTAATGTCCTTCTATAAAAATAAAACCCCTACACTGATTATCTATATCACAGTGCGTTTCACACATGTATTAAGACAAGGTCAGGAGACCTTGTTATGGATGGGATAAACTTTTGGAAGTTGCTGCTGATTGCAGTCACATTCAGTTTAACAATGTTGCTCCTCATAAATATCTTAATGAGTCTCAGGATAGTTTTCTTGGCCTGTGAGATTAGTAATATCCAGAAAGAGCAAGCTCTACACTCAGCAGGGAAATAGGTTCAAGCCTCCATCCAGTTTAATAGGCTGCTTAAAAAGCAGTTCCTGGAATGCTCTCTTGCTCCTGATGTCACCCCAAAACTGAGCTGGCTCATGAGATAAATAGGAGCATGCAGGGAAGGAAGCTGTGTGGTGGAGCGGACTGGAGTTTCTTAAAAATTAATGCTGAAAGCAAAATTGTATTTTAGACTTGCTTTGCTGTTCAGTCAGCACAGGTAAACATGCTTTATAAAAACAAACCCACTGAAATTTAAGAAAAATATCATACTTGAAAGAAGAAATCTCACATAAACAATGTCCTGTATCTGTTAATTTAGTACCAAGAGGCTCAACAAATTCAGGGGCAAATATATCTCTGCTCTGAACAGTCTAGACAGGACAGAAGCACGAGCACTGTGAGAATTCTTCCCAGCTTTGAAGCTCCATTTTATAGATAAGATGCTAAAATAACTTCCCAGAGAAAGCAATAAGCAGAGAAAGTAAAAGGAAGAAGTTTTTACCAAGAACATCTTAACCCTACACTTTATCTCAACAATATCAATCTTTCTCATGTAGAGGTTATTCTGGAGCTTTCTTATTTCTGGTGTTCATAATTTTAAATATGAACATTGAATGCCAGCATCACCTAGAGTCCTCCATGCTTTTGAAATTCTTGACTGTAAATTTGTGATAATTTTAATACCAATGTTAGGAACCATTCAAAACCAAAGAGAACACATACTGGCTGTGGCTGCAGTAAGACTGCCAGAACTAAAGGATATGCATTTATAAAAATAGAGTGCTGCTAGAATCACGATGTTAGAAAAGGAGGGCAGAGTAACTTCATGGACTGCCCTATTTGTCCTACAGAAGTGTGAAAAGTGGAAAATTACTTTCTTAATAGAGAAAAACATAAAGAGAGCTTCTTAAAGAAGAGTTTCTTCTCACTCGATGGAAAACTAATTACTAAAAGAAAGATACTCTTAATTAATTGTCATTAATAACTGGCAAACACGTCAGATACAATGCTAAAATTATTATCTTAATACATATTTAGATTTGTAGTGCCTGAAAAATTTAGTTAGCAAATGGTATTTTGAAATCTACTCTAAATATTATTGTAAATCCTCAATAGATGGTGCTATTATCTAAGTTAATATCTTAGCTGATTATGCAAAGGAGACAAGCGTGTCTGGGATTTATCTGTGGGGAGAGTTGACCATCTTTTTGATGTCCTTGTTTACGGTATGTGCTTGAGAGAAGTCTTGCATTTGCTTTCCACTCCAGGGTAATGATCACAAGCATAGGTAGGTGTTCCAGTTACACAACTCCACCTAACAGAAAACAGATTTCAGATGTTATTACCAGAAGAATAGCTATTTGAAACAGAATCACTGTCTGCAGTGATTTTCTTCCATGTTTTGAAATAGTTGATATCTGAAGCTAATTAAAAGTGTGAAATTCAGTTTCACAGCATGGCAGAACATTGCAGGCTGCTCTTACATGTCTCTTACATGGAGGCAGGATGCATGAACAGCAGCCTTCTCACCAACTTGACTTCTTGGAAAGCAGCTGTGTGTTTCCTCCACCTACAGACTAGACACAGCGATCATCCTTCCCAAGGCAAATTTTCTAGTCATTCCATAATTTCTGCTTTTGATTACAGGACCCCATTTTTTCATAGATGGTCTTCCAAACACCCTCCAGGAAAGCAACAACGAAAGGCACTGGAATCTGATCCTTGTTCTGATTTTATTATTTAAATCTCTCAAATGGAATCATCTACTTCTACCATCAAGGTTCCAGAACTTGGAAAAGATAAAGAAATAACAGCATCATTCAGGAAGTGGAGCATCAATGAGTAAGGTATCATCAGTTTCCCCATTAAAATACAGTAAATATTTGCTCATTCACTAATGGCTGAAATGCTGTCTCCTTTAATGACAACTCCAGAGCATAAATTAAATTAAACCACTAGCTAATTCCCCATTTTATATCCTATTTCAATCACATTTACTACCATTTGATTGCCTACTCTATGTTATCTGAAATACTATATACATATTGATTTGTGGGCATTAATATAAGATGAAGAGCACACTAAAAAAGTAACTAAAGGAAACCACAGAGGAATAATTAGACTATTAGGACTTCCTAACTGTCCTTTATCTCCTTTGAGTATTTAAAAGAAAACAAATTTTAAATATATTATCAGTAAGTCGCTGAATTTTAGGAAATAGTAATAAGCAAGTGAATGTAATTGTTAATCAATGTGATAAGAAAACACAAACGTGGCAACAATTGCTGATAACAATAATAAGGTGAAGTCTGGTCTTGAGTTAGGTTTGGACTCTGGCATCCTGACTCACCCTGAACAGCATATTCTGGGAAGAGTCCTACAACGTCACGTGCTGCGTCTGTACCAGCCTGGAAAAGTGGCAGTTAGCATGATGTAGTTGATGTCATGCCCGTGATACCTCACAGGCTGTCTGCCCAAGAAAATCTGGACCTTCCTGGGTGATCTGGGTGTTTGGTTTGGGCCCCTCACACAGGCTGGGCTTGGCTCACAGAGTAAACACCACTATGTTTCAGGCATAGTGATGGATTATATCCTTTGTTTTCTTTACTGTGTTCTAATTCAGACAAATTACCACTGAATGGGCATTGGCCAAAGGAAGTCTGGTTAGTATATTACTCTCCTGAAAAGGTACTGGATGCTCAGACATTTCCAGCTGTTCCTCCCACAGCTTGCTTAGGTGATGTGGGTTTGAATCCATGAAAGCAGAGAAGGAATTTTACTGAAAGATTTGGGATGATCATGTTATGACCAGCAGCAATCCCATTACGATAGAGTATCCTTTATAACAGATGCTCAATTAAAGAATCTGAACCCATTTGTATTCCCAAACTTTTAAAAATATTGTTTCTATAAGCCTCTATGTGTAACATTCTAGATGAAATCAAGATTTTTTTTTTCTAAGAATATTCCATTCTCAAAGGACAAAAAAGTTACAGAAAGACTCTTCAGGCAATTAATCTGACATTGCTTAGATAGCACAGGAAAAACATTTATTTCTGCCAAAGCCCAAGAAAGTCTGAATGAAGAACTGAAAAATTAAACCAATGGAATGAACATCAGCTGGTTTGAATGTTCTATCAGCAGAAAAGTGATTAAAGGAATAAAATACAAACCAGAGAGATATGGGTGGTTTGTGAAATTCACTGACAGGATATAAAGGCTACAAAACTGTATGGGCAATAGCTGTCATGGTTTTTAATTTGGAAATTAAGCAAAGTTTTCTGATCCTCTAGTCATTTTTTTTTTTTTAGCAAACAGAACTGCATTTGACAAGTAATCAAACATATTAATTCTGAGCAATATGAGATGATTTTATGAAGCCAAACATAAGTAGTGGATTAAGAAGTGTGAAAATTTCTGTTCTTGGTCTGATGTACATCATTAGAACTGAAAGAAGGTGGGGTAGCTGGAAGCCTGCCACCTTCAGACTGCAGCATTTTAAATTACTGCAGTATATGCACAATTAATAAATTAGAGACATTTCTATCAGGCTGGAAGATGTGATCTTTCTAGCTTTCCAAGACAGTGTTCTTCCCCAGTCAATTCAGGGCAACAAAAACTGTTCAAGACGAGGCAAACTGCAGTAAATATCTGAATACCCACTCACATCTCATCCCTTGCTAAGTTATCTCTGTTCAGTATTGATACTAAACTGAAGTTTTATGAAAGTTCAATTGATTTTTTAATATCTTACTAAATAACCTTTCCATAGGACTTTAAAATATTATTAGGCTGAACTCTTTTTCACTTCTGACCTTTCACAGACATTGCGTCTTACATTGATTTTTCAGCTCTTTGATACTGGCTGAACTACAATAGTTCCAGCAAATAGGAGAGGTGGGAGAATCAAATGCCATTGCATTAAAGAAGTAAAAAGAAATTATCTAAGTTTGATTATCAGCAATTAAAGTTTCCTACCTCCTCCTCTCAGTACACCACACCTTCGGAGATAAGTCACCAAGCAAACACTTTTTCTCATATTCACTCCAGATTCAGCAACCTTAACATTGCTTCCAACCCTCTTTTTATCAATCACTCTTAGCATTAAAAACATGGATTAAAATAAATACTTGAGTTGAGTCTTTAGGCAATACTAAATATTCTCTTTCTCAACTAAAAGATTTTCTGTCAGCTGGCTTGTCAGGCTCCTGAGGGAGCAAGAGGGGTTCATTTGAAAAGAATTATGTTGCACCAGTGATAAATTAAATCTACTTGAATCAATAGTATTTAGATTTTTTAAGGGATATAGTCAAGACACCATCAATTAAACCAAATCCTGACTCAGTAGGCTTAGTTTTTTACATCAGGGTCTTACTTAAGCCAGTCACCTAGAAGATTGTGTGGAGTATTTTTGTCTCCAGTTTAGACATCTGATTGATGCACACCAATAGTTGACCTATTAATTCTTGGATTTTTTTCTGTCAGGCATGAAGTATAGGGTTTGCTTTCATAGATCACAAATAAGAGTCCAGTACCACTTGAACTCTCCAAAGATACATCTGGGACACTCACAAAGTATATGGGAATCTCTCAAATAACCATTAGATCTGTGCCCTGGCAGGAGACCTTTGTGAATCTCGAGGGACACTAAGTGCCATTGTAGGCCACTGATTCAAGATGTTAATGTCATCCTAAAATTGAATCTTAAATAGATCCAATGAAAGGAGGTTAGGGTGAATAACTCAGATTCAACCATCAAAATATTTTGTACCTAAATTCCTCAAAGTTCTTTCTACTGGCAAAATTCACCACCTAAAGTTGCTTTAGCAATACTGACATTTTAGTAGTACTTGGATTAAAGAATTTACAGAAGTCATTCAGAAAACTTTCCTTATCATCCATAAGGCACCTTGTGGAACATAACCAAGAGGATTTAGGGCTCTGAACCTGATGATCCAAGTTGATTCTTTTTTCCCTCATGTCTCAAGAAAGAAATATTAATCACGTCAATGAAGGCACTAAGGGAGGATTTGCAGATACTGCAATTTGGTTATTGGTTAATATTAAGGGGGTTGGGCTTGTTTATCTTTGGGGAAGACCTGTTTTGTATAGACTCTGAATTCCAGCAGCCATGTCTTAGAAAAAGCCTCCAATGATAAATTCAGGCAAAAAAGATGCCCTGTTGCTTTCATTATCTGGTTTTACCTGTTGCCTTATAGCTCAGAAATTTTGAAAGAGTGTGAAGGTAGATTAGAGTTTTATTACCTTCAGTTTAGCTTCCAGATCCGTAGAGTGACCAAGTCACAAGTAATACCTGCTCTGTAATCTGTCCATACACTTTAGGAACCCTAGGCGGGTGCATACCAGTAGGATTGGCATGAACTGTGTGCCTCGCTAGCAGTAATCCTTTTATTTACGTTTCCAGATCCCTCATTCTAGCCAGTCATGTTAACAGAGGCAAAGAAACACTGCTTCTAATCTCCTAGCTTGTGTGCCACTCTAGTTTAAGTAAGCAAGCTGCTAAAATCTCTAAGGTTGAATTAATCATGTATTTTGAAACTCTTTATAGGCTCAGTTTAGGCTTTTTCCAGGAGCATAAGATTATTTTGACAACATAATCTCTTAAAGGATAAAGGTCAGCAGCACTTGCTTCTTTCAGGAGGAATTTTGCCCCAGGGAAAAGTTCAGGCTCAGGACCATTATAATTACCATGGTAGAATTGATATAGAACTTGAATAACACCGTGTCAACAGAGTTTTCCTTGCAACAGCATCCACCGTTCTTAACCTGGTCAGTCAAGCCTACCAGCTGCTCATAACTTCTTAGCCTACAAATTTTAAAATGCTTTAGTTTGAAAGATGACATTGTAAAGAGATCAGCTGAGAGAAGCCGTTTGAATTGCATATTTAAGCTTAATTTTTCATTTGCAGGTTCCTATAAAACTTACTAGAACAATGGAAAAATTTAGCTCGGAAAGGACCTTACAAGGTAATTTGGTCCAATCCCCTGCTCAGCGCAGAGATGGCATCAAAACATAGATCAAACTTACAAAGTTCAATCTTCAAAAATATTTTAATAATGTTTGGATGGAGTTTTCAGACACAACATGTACTTCAATACTTATTGAGAATAGACCAGAAAACAATTTTTGAATACAATAGGTCACTGTCCTGGTTTTCAGCTGAGATAGAGTTAATTTTCCCAAGAAGCTAGGAGGGGACACAGCTGCCGCAAACTAGCCAAAAGGGTATTCCACACCATATGACATCATATTCAGTATATAAAGGGAGCTGGCTGGGAAGTAGAGGGTCACTGCTCAGCAACTGGCTAGGCATCACTTTTCGGGGGAGTGAGGAAATGGCACTGTGTATCACACACTTTGTATATTCGAAGTTTTGCTGTTTCTATTTTCCTTTTCTGTCCTTACCCCAACCCATAAGTTTTACCTTTTTCTTCCTACTCTCCTCCCCACGCACTGGGGGGAAGGGGTGTGTGGACAGCCAAGTGGTGCTTTTCGGCCAGCTGAGGTTAAACCATGACAGTCCTTGCTGGTGCCCAATGTGGGACTCAAAGTGTTGCCCTAAAAGCAGATCTGTCCAGAGCATGTTAAAACAAATTTATTATATGTATTTATCAATTAAGGAGTCACTGTTGACAATGATGTTTTGTTTGTTCACATGGCTGTGGTATGTAAAACTTTGCCTGTTGTATGTATTCCCTGCAGTGCTGGTTTTCACCTCTGGGAGAGGGATCAGGATTCTCATTTTGTTGTACGATCTAATATTGACTTATGAAATTATAATATCATGAGGTTAAGATGGTATTTGTATGTAGCATTGCTGTCATGGCCATACTGCAGATGACACCTCTTGCAATTTATTAATAGTATCACACAATCTATGGAGAAGACGGGGGAATGCTTTCTCCTTCTCTGTCCAGGCTAGTTACAAGAGCTTTTGAGAATTTAAATATCTTTGAGAAGTTCAAGCCAGCATGGTTTTATTACCATGACTCCTGAATGGGTTTAGAGTTCCTTGAATTGTTTAAAACTGATTTAAGAATGCCACCCATAGATCTGCCCCGAGGCTGGATAGTGTGCTGGTTCTGGCTGGGATAGAGTTAATCTTCACAGTAGCTGGTATAGGGCTGTGTTTTGGATTTGCACTGAACTCAGTGCTGATGACACAGGAATATATTTGTTACCACTGAACAGTGCTTACACAGAGACAAGGGCTTTTCTGTTCCTCACACCACCCACCAGCAAGCATGCTGGGGGTTTGCAAGGAGATAGTTGGGAGTGGACACAGATGGGACAGCTGACCCCAGCTGACCAGAGATATTCCATACCATACGATGTCATGCTCAGCATATAAAGGGAAGAAGAAGAAAGGAATGGAGAGGGATGTTTGGAGTGATGCTATTTGTCTTCCCAAGTAGTCATTGCACACGATGGAGCCCTGCTTTCCCGCAGATGGCTGAACAACCACCTCAGGGGGAAAAATACTTTCTTAGGCATTGTAGGTTTCCAGCGAACGCATATCCCAAATTACAGTCTGACTGTGAACCCTCTCTATCAGGTGTCTCAGAAGAACAATTTCAAATGGGGCCCTGAGCAATGACAAGCCTTTGAACAAATTAAACATGAAATTGTACACACAGTAGCCCTTGGGCTAGTCCAGGCAGGACAAGGTGTAAAAAATGCACTCTAAATCACAGCTGGGGAGAATGGCCCTACATGGAGTCTCTGGCAGAAAGCACCAGGGGAAACTCAAGGTCAACCTCTGTGGTTTTGGAGTGGGGATTCAGAGGATCCAAGGCCCACTACACTCCAATTGAAAAGGAGGTATTGGCCGCATGGGAAGGGGTTTGAGCTGCTTCAGAAACAATTGGAACTGAAGCCCAGCACTGCTGGTGCTGGGCTGGGTATTTAAAGGGACAGTACCCTCTATGCACCATGAAACTTAATGCTAAGTAGTAAGTAGACTAAGTAGGTCATACTCATCACACAGCAGGCTCGAATAGGAAACCCCAATTGCCCAGGAATTCTGAAAGTGATTATGCACTGGCCAGAATGCAAAGATTTTGGAATATCACCAGAGGAGGAAGTGGTGCATGCTGAAAAGGCCCCACCATATAATAAAGTATCAGAAAATGAGAAGCAGTATGTCCTCTCCACATCCATTTATGGGTTCTGTCATATTGTGTGAAAACATCAGAGATGGAAGGATGCTGTATGGAGTCCTACACAGCAAGCTGTGGAAACTGCTGAAGGAAAAGGTGAATTGAGTCAGTTTGCAGAAGCACCAGCTGGGTTTAAATATTGCTGAATGAGAAAAATGGCCAGTGTTCTTCCTCTACACTAACTCATGGATGATTCTCTCTGTGGGTGGTTGCAGAAATGGAAGATCAGCTGGCAATACAGAATCAAACCCATCTGGGCTGCTGAAATATGGCAAGATATTGCTGCCCAGCTATATAGAACCTAGTTGTAAAATTACAACACATACTCAAGAGCCAGGCCACTGAAGAACAACAAAGCAACCAGCTGGTGGACCAGGCTGCTAGGACTGAAGTGGCTCAGGTGGATTTGGACCAGCAACATAAGGGTGAATGATTTACAGCTCAATGGGCCCACGACATCTGGGGCCATCAAGGCAGTGATGCAATATATAAATGGGCACATGATTAAGGAGTGGACTTGACCATGGACACTTTTTACCATATAAAACTTCCTCTGGGCAACCTGTTGAGACAGTTGTGGGGACTCTCTCCCTGGAAGTGTTCAAGGCCAGATTGGATGGGGCTTTGGGCAACCTGGGCTAGTCGAAGGTGTCCCATGGCAGAGGGTTGGAACTAGATGGTCTTTGAGGACCCTTCCAACCCAAACCTTTTGTGACTTTATGACCTGAATTGTTAGTATTTCATTTCATACTTTTTATTAAATTGAAATAAGGTTGTAAGATACTCCTGGACCTTCTTATCCTCTCATAGAGCCCTGTACAGATGGACCCAGTGTAGCCAAATATTTATCCAGAGATACAAAATCATCAGCCCAATTAAAAGAAAAAAATATCAGAACATTCACATATAGTTTGTTTCTAAAAGTACAGATCACTTCCAGAATATCCAGTGGCATAACACACCACAAGAGCATTTATGTAAAATTTATTTGAGCTGAAATCACTGAGCATCATACAAGATTGAACTATTTGTAAATTAGTTTGCTAAACAGACTACAATTAAGTATCATGTATGTTACTCCAGCTCTCAGGAGGAAGGAGGGTGTTTTATTAAATGTTTTTGCATTTCATGTAACATATTCACTGCAAAAAGAAAATAGAATCTCTCTCAGGAAATGTATTTTAACTTGTTTAGGAAAAAATAAAGGCACTTCAGAATAGCTGGTATGTAGAACTCCATGAAACACACATTTTCTTTACCATCACACAGACTAGATGACTTCTAAAAAAGAAGTGTGAGTGATCAATTTAAGCCACTGAAATATAGTAGATCATGGATGTAGGCTAAGTGATACTGACTACAGATCTAACCTACTGACTGTTTTTTCCAATAAATTAGCAATGTGAAGTTTGGAGATACAGAATAATTGTTTCTACTACCCTGGAATACCTTTGTAGAACCCATTTTCTCCATTTCTCAGAGCAAAGACTGAGTTTCATGCAAATCCTTCATATCTCTGAACAGGGCAAAGAAGGTTTTAGGAGTTTCCATGCAGTATCCACATTGTAAGTGATCTTTTGACAATAAGACTGTACCTCTTTGCAGGTGATATGCACTAACAGAAAAAAAAATGAGAAAGCAATGTTCCTGAAACTTGAAAGAACAAAATAATTGGGAAGAGAGATGACTATTGGGCACAAGGGAGACAGTTGTGTTTTGCCTTCTTATTTTGTACACCTGCTCCAGCAAACTCACAGCCACCAGCAAACTCACAGTCCCACTGAGTCTCTACGTATTTCTCACTTTGATCAGTCTCCAAGAGCTGTAATTCTGAACATATTCAGTGCAAAGTGGAACTGATTCACAATCAACCAGATCTACTATCCATATACTTAAGGTCCAATTGCATGAAAGAGAAAGGAAAATGGATACCTCACCCCCATGCTATCAGAATAGAGTGAAACTGACTGAATGTATTGCCTTGTTCTTCCATTTAAAACCCCTTTCCTGTAAGACTCACACAGTAAGAAAAAATCCTTGATTGGTCTGACTCCCTACACAGATACCATGCAGAATGACCAATTTCAATACATTACAAGATAGCAAAATGGAAAGATGACCTTAACCTATGATTTTTTTCTTCTTGAAATTTCCAAGACTGTTATAATATGCTCATAATGATAAAATATAAAGTCCTTAGAGAAAATGTGGAAAATAAACTTTCTCTGCTTTCTTTGTGTGTTTCATTCCAGGCTTTGACAGTGAAAGATTGCAAAGTGAAGTCAGCTTCTCTAGTGTTATTGTAATTTAAACAGTAAGCACATCTGTTTGAATAAAACCACTGGCAGTGACCTCCAAAGATCCGATTCATTGGTTTATACAATAAGGTGGTCTGAATATCTTTTAATTTGAAAGAAAAAATATATATTTATTCTGCAAAATTATTATAATGCTCCATTAAACTGTAATCATTTATTTTTCTGCTATTACTATTACACACACACACACAAAAAAAGAGTGCAATCCATGGTAATCAGCACCACAAGATTTCACTGTGTTTTGTGCTGTATTAAGTTGTGCATATGGTCCTACAGGAATTGGATCCCTCTGCCATGTAATTCACTGCAATACAGCAGAGAGCATTACATGCTTACATGTTCTTATCACTGATTTAGAGAAGAGATAGGGACCTGCAAATAAAGCTATCAGACTGAGTCAGAACATAGAGTGCTACACAGCACATAGCCCTTAAAGTGCTCTCTTCCCTAGGGTTTGCAAAGGGGACATTATTTCTGTTCACTCATTCTTGCACAGAAAGAATTGTCCCAGGGCTGCACATCCCCTGTACTGCCAGAGATGAGGCTTATCCACGCTGTTCCTTTGGGCTATCAAGGCCTTTGGTGTCCAGCTAAAGGCCTATATCTGCAAGACTGACTGCTTTCTGATCCTCAACAAGGTAAAAAACATAATCACTGCAAAGTACTTGGCCTAGGAGTTCTGTTAATAAGTGCTGTCATTCCCTAGCAAGGGTTTGGTAAAATGTTTTGCACACAATATTTTTCCCCACTCCTCCTAAGAAATTCCACCAAAAAAATCACCAAACACCAAAAAACACCCAATGAACAAAACCAAACCAACCAAACAAAAAAACCCTGATTTTTTTATATAGTAGAAATTATACATCCTTGAGTTTTTGTTTTTTCAGAGGCAAGGGGGATTATTCGAAAGGATGGGAGAGAGAACTCATTTCTCAGTTTGCAAAAAACCAGAGGTTTTCCTCAGTTCCCACTGAAGTAATTTCATTACTATCCTGAACTGAAGTCCATTAGTATTTAAACTTATATAATTTGAAGCTGGCAATAGGTGCATCATTGAGAAAAGTCCTAAGGGTACTGTTGAATAACTATGTTTCATGCCAGAAAAAACATTTAATTTAGGGAGTACCTTTCTCTCCTATAAACTACTGGAAATATCGTTAGCTTTCCAAGTGGCAATTGTGGAAACTACTGCAATCAGGATGCTTTAACATGAAATCTTGGAATGAATGTATGTAAACATAGTTAGTCAGTGTCACTGAGGACAATCTGTTTGATTAGTCCCATGTATTTAATGAAAATAATTTATTTCTGTCCACACGTTGCTGTATGTACATAGCAATTGTAGGGTCTGTCATGGACTGGTGAACCGAATCAAATTTAATGATAAAGGACAGGGTATTCATTATTGTGCAAAACAGCTAATCCTCCATCAGTGCTAGATTATACCCACAGCTCATCTTCAAGGACCTTTTGAATCAAAGTTGACGCAGCATAATTTCTAACCCATCTGATCTCCATGAACTGCAAATAGGATGAGCATAAAGTATTAATTTCCACAAAATATGTTTTTTTCTGAAAATCCAGAGAAGCCTTTTTATTTTTTCCACCATAAAATAAAACACTAGGTCATTTTTATTGTTTCCTGCTTCAAAAATAGCAGGTGGCTGATAGGAAAATACAATGAATTCTGTCTCTGCTCATCCATCTGCAGCTCATAGTCTATTGTACAGCTCTTATTTATTGGCATTGTATGTCAATGTCAAATATGTTTGCAGGCTATTTAAGCTTTTATTATACTATGCTTCTATAGGATTAAAAAACAATCTTTGTTTTAACAATGTCTCTGTGATTAGTTGATGTGCCAGCAGTAACACTGAGAAGCTCCACTGTATGTCCCTAGGCTGTAACAGATGTTTTTGTCTTCTGGTTTCTTTTAGTGTTTATCTAGCAAAAAATGAATATAACGAATGTAGAAGTGTCAATGTTCATGTCTGCATTGTAACAATAAGATCTCTCGCATTTTAACTCCAGACCTTCACTTGGTCTTAAAAAACATTGTAAAGTTAAGCATTTTTTTTATTTAGAAAATAAATTTAAAGGGAAAGTTACATTACAAAAATGGGCATATTCTTTAAATCTACTGTTTAGAATAGAGTACAGAAGAATAGAGGAGAGAAGAATAGTACTATTTCAGTTGTGATAGACCTACACCAACCATCTAGTCCAACTGCCTGACCAGCTCAAGGCTGACCAAAAGTTAAAGCATGTTGGTAAGGGTATTGTCCAAATGCTTTTAAATCATGGACAGGCTTGAGGTATTGACCACCTCTCTAGGAAGCCTGTCCCAGTGTTTGACCACCCTCTCACTAAAGAAATGCTTCCTAACATCCAATCTATACTGTTTTCATTGTATAAACAATTAGTACTGTAAGGTCTTCTAATTGTATACAATATATAGCTAGTGGGTAAAAGTTTTTGGGAAAGAAAGGTTCAGCTTTGTCCCTCCATTTCATTTAAAGAAAGAGTGAGAGAAGTTCCTGTTTCAGTCCAAATCAATAGCAAAAATAAAGTTGCTAAGGTATTTGAAAGCTTTATTTAGTATTGTTTGGGGTACACAAGAGAGAAAATTGTAGGTCCATCCCACTTAGTTGCTCATGTTTTTCTGCTTAGATTCAATTCATTTTCTCAGGGTCAGATATATTTAATAAATTACAGCCTAAGTCCTTTAAGTCAAAAACCCACGCGGTCCTGTGAGTGTGAATAAATAGCGCACGGTTATCTGCCTTAGGTTTAAAGTCACAAATAGATATTTCAGCATCCACAAGAACTCTGTGAAACAGTAGCAGTTAGTATTCAAGGTATTGATTTTAATGAGAGCCAAAAGTCTCAGCATCTCAGAAAATCAGGACACTTATTTAGGTCATATGGATATTAGCCAACATTTTCAGAAGTGGCTGTCTAAATTTAGGAACAGAAATTCATATTTAAGCATCAGCCTCAGCAGCTCATTTTTTTCCAAGGTATTAACCACTTGCAACTCTTAGTAATTTTATTTCTTTATATCTGTAGGCAAAAAATTTTCGAAAATAACTGAACAGTTACAGTGATTTGATTTTCAGATGTCCAACTTCTGTGACATGTTCAAAGGTCAAATTTCCCAAGAACAAGACTTAGCCATTTCTAATCAGATGTATCTAAGTTGTACAAGACTGAGCATCCAAAATACCTACTCTTTTTTGAAATCTTGGGATTTTTGAAGAAAAGATTAAGAGTTTATAAATATTTTAGCATTGCCATTATGATGCCCTTCCTTACTTTATAAAAAGAGCAATTTTAAAGGGGCTTACAGGAAAGCTGGATAGGGACTATTTGCGAGGGCATATAGTGATAGGACAAAGGGTAGTGGGTTTAAGCTGAAAGAGGGGAGATTTAGATTAGGAAAAAAATATCCACATTGAGGGCAGTGAGACCCTGGCATAGATTGCCCAAAGAAGCTATGGCTGGTCATGGATCCCTGGCAGTGTTCAAGGACAAGTTGGGTGGGACTTTGGGCAACCTGGGCTAGTGGAGGTTGTCCCTGCCCATGGCAGAGGGGTGGATATAGATTGACTTTGAGATCACTTCCAACACAAAATATCTTGTGATTTTTTTGTTTTGCATCTCACACACTTATGGATATGTTTTGGAAACCTAAGACAGGTGTGTAGGAGCAGCTGTGGGGTGAGGGCAGACAAGCCAAAGGCCCAAGGGTGATTGCCATTCCCAGCGCACCATCATTAAACAACCCTCAGTCAAAAGAACAGAGGGGGGACAAGAATGGTGAACAAAGCCAGACACAGTCCAGGGATGGCCAGACAAGACTGCGGCTACAGGCATGACCATGGAATGCCATGGAGGGTCAGGGTGGGAATGGGACATGTAAGGCACAGGCATCACTGCACCATGGCAGGCCAAACCCCAGGCTATCCTGCACCATGTCAGGGCTTACCTTGAACACAGCCCCCAACCCCTGGGTAGACAGGGGAGGTTGTGGGACCTGTTGGTGCCCTCAGGGACCTGTGAGTAGCTTCATCTCACCCCAGGTCAGAAGTCCACATGTTACTTATCTAAAATGAAGCTAGCTGCCCCAGAATTTTCATAGTCAGTTGATGGAAAAAAAAATCCACCTCCATGAAGCAATAGTGATCTATTTTAGATGTCCATCTTTGGATAAGACACATCCAGATGACAGGTTGGCCATGAGCCAGCAGTGTACCCTGGTGGCTAAGAGGGCCAATGGGATCCTGGGGTGCATCAAGAGGAGTGTGGCCAGCAGGTCAAAGAAGGTGATCCTCCCCCTCTACTCTGCCCTGGTCAGGCCCCACCTGAAGTATTGTGTCCAGTTCTGGGCTCCCTGGTATAAAAAAGCCAGGGATGTCCTGGAAAGAGTCCAGAGAAGGGCTACGAAGATGATTAAGGGCCTGGAGCATCTCCCGTATGAGGAGAGGCTGAGTAAGCTGGGACTGTTCAGCCTTGAGAAAAGAAGACTAAGGGGGGACCTTATTAATATTTATCAATTTCTTAAGTATGGGATGCAGGGGGAATTGGCCAGCCCCTTTTCAGTGGTCTGTGGGGACAGGACAAGGAGCAATGGCTACAAGTTAGAGCACAGGAAGTTCTGCACCAACATGTGGAAGAACTTTTTCACAGTGAGGGTGACAGAGCACTGGGACAGGCTGCCCAAGGAGGTGGTGGAGTCTCCATCTCTGGAGACATTCAAGACCCATCTAGACACCTATCTGTGCAATGTGAGCTAGGGAGCCTGCTTTGGCAGGGGGGTTGGACCCGATGATCTCTCACGGTCCCTTCCAACCTCTATGACTCCATGATTCTATGGTTCTATGATTAAGTCATGAAAACACTTAATTCTCTACTGTGATAAATGAAGAATCTTGTGTAAATCTAACTTTTAGGCACCTAAATAATGATGTAATTCTTTTAGTGCAAGAAGGTGATAATCACACCCACAATATTTTGTCTTAGAATTATTTTACTGTCACCCATATGTGATAGCAGCTACACTCTCTCTCAAATCTTTTAAGAAGTTATTTCTCTATAGATTAGGTTATATTATCCTTTGAACCATTATCAAGGGAAAGGTGTTCCTAGTTTCCAATTTTTTGTTATTAATATATAAGTTTTTCTTCTAGCATAACATTAAAATGGCATTAAAGTTGGTGTTATGTGAATGTAGGCAGCGATGACAGGGTATAAATTCAGATCAAATACAGTTACTAAAACCACTATGAGAAAAAAATGTTCTAATTCAGCACATACTTGTAACTTGACTGGTTTTTTACCATGTCAGAATTTGAAAAGAGAAGAAAAAAATGCCTGTTTCACTCTGATTGTGTAAACTTTCTCAGGTATGAACTTTGAAAGGTTCATCCTCATACTATTACGCATGCTCACTGTCTCGGCACCAGAGAGACACCAAGCAAATAAATGAAGCTTTTAAAAAAGGTGTTAGGATGCATGGTAAAAACTACTGCTTTGGCTGTTTTTTTAATGTCAGAACAGCTGTATTGGTTTGGAGACAGGGAACACATAGCTCAAGAAGGAAGAAGCAACTTACCATAACATTTGTCTAACCCATGATCTAAACGAGTAGATTTCCCTTTGATTAGCAATGTTCAGGGTTGATAACTAAATGAACTGCTATGCAAGGTCTCAAACTTGTCCCTGGAAAACTTTAGGGTTACACTGAAGGTGAATTTGACCGGTGGGACTTTTCCAGCACCTGAGATTATAGTGATCAGCATTTCTATTATTAGATGATTGTGTCAGCACTGGAAGCACTATGGGTAATATAGCCACAAGGCTGAAACAGACAATAAGGAGGGAAACTTCACAATTAATGAACTAATTTAATGAAGGCTGTGAAAGTAAACAGTGATGCATGTTTAAAGGGCAGAGAGAAGAGAACTGCAAAGGGTCATTGCAGTCCTCTGCTCTTTGTATTTATCTCCTTGATGCCTTATTTAATATTTTCATTAACACAGATTATCTACTGAACTGCCTAGATTCATATTTAATAGTAATATTTAATCCAAATTGATTCTGCATTTCCTGCCTTGACACCAAGTCTACCTATACATATGTAGTGCAGGTGGCATTTGGAGCCTTGTACAGCCCTGGTAAACCAGTCACACAGCACTATCAGGAGATGCATGTTTCAAAGTTAAGCACCTTGTGTCAAGATGTTAAGCAGTAATTCTGAATGAAAGTTGTTCACAACAGCCTGAGCTTAAATATGTTGACCATTCAAGAACCTAAGGTACAGTGATGAAGGCTTAATACCACTGATGACCAGAAAGCCTTTGTTTTCTGGAGTATATGAGAAATTTGCATCTCAGTGCTGGGACCCACACAAGCACTGTAGCCCTGACCCTGAGTATGGGTCACAGATGCAGTAGCAGACAGATGGTTAAGCACAGAAAACAGAGGACAGCCAGTAGGAAGCTCTGGAGAGCAATTTTTCTTGGGAGAGGCAGAAGAAGAAAGAGCAGTTGAGGACTGGAGACTGGAAAGCAAGAAGAGTTTAGGAAGCCTTGGTTTGTATGGTTAGGGATGTTCTTTAAGTGGAGGGTCAGGAGTTTGGACATGTTTGTGAGTGAAGCCTGGTGCAACTGATGCTGCTTTGAGGATTTGCTGTGTGTCTGCTACTCAAAGGGAGGTTAGCAGAGTGCAAACACTGTGCTGCACATGGATATACAACTTAAAAAGACAAAACTATATAAAAATTTTTGAAGTCAGACAAAGGATGGAGGCATGAAATTTGCAGAGAGCAGTCCAAAAAAGCCGAAAGTCTATGAAAGCCTGAAGAACATCCAAAAGTAGTGCATTAGAAATGGAGATTAAATATTTGTCATAATTCAAAAAGACCAAAGCAGTCCAAGAAAATAACTTGCATAGCTCAAGAGGACAAGATTTTAAAAATGGCTGGTATTTAATAGGAAGGTGTTTCAAATAAGAACAGTAAAGCCTGTACAACATGGCAGATCAAATGTAAAGGGGAAATACTGATAATTAAAAAAGAACTTGCATAGTGCTTTTCTCTCCTTAAGCACCATGCTCCTTCAGGTACATTAAAAGTCAGAACCAGACCTGGGAACTGCCACAGCTGGTTGATAGCAAAGATGCAAATGTGGGGACAGCAAGGGAACAACAGGGAAGCTCTGTCATTTCCTTGCACTGCTTTTTACTGTTGAAGATGCTGAGGAGCTTCCAAGACCTGACACCTTTGCAACAGATTGGTCAGAAGAGTGAAATGAATCTGGAGTAAATACACAAAAGTCTCAGACCAAGCAAATGGATTGGATTTCAGTAAATCACTGGGGCCAGATGGTGTTAACCCAGGAGTCTTGAAGGAGCTCAAACACAAAATTGCAGAAGTGCTGGCCAAAGTGGGCAATGCGCCGTGTCAAACAGGCGTGTGCCGGGGGACTGGCAGTGCACCAGCTGCCACTGTGCCTCCCGGCTGGAGAGCAGCTCCGGAGGGAACAGGAACTACCAACCAGTGACTCACCCTCACACCGTGCAGCATGGTAGGGCCTATAATAAGGAAAAAGATCGCTGAGGACATGAGCAAGAGTTATTTTTGAGGGGAAAGAGCACGAGCTCTGCATAAGGAAATCCTGCCACAGAAACCTGCAGATGTGACAGCATTTCCTTACACAGCAGGTGGAAGCAGTCACACAAGGGCATTTCTCACATCCATTTTGGTGACATCTGAAGAATTTTGCAGTTTTAGCTGCTCTGCCTGTGGTGTCCTACATTACCTGCTCCTTATTCTATGCTGCCCCTTTGATTTTACATTACAAACAATTGGAAGGTTTAACCATACAAAGCATGTCTTCTAAAGCTTATACCATGTTCAGACAAAACCATAGTTCTGGCTGCATTTTCATTACTATGTCCTCTCTAGATGTGTCCTTTAATTTATTTTGGCTTCTGAAAGGCTTCTGCAGAGTAGTCTATCCATAAATATAACTTAAGAGTTCTGTGGCCTACAGCATTTGGCTGTATACGATGTCACTCTCCCCTTTTTCTGACTCAACTTAGTTCTATGGAAGGTCCTTTGAGAGCTTTGTCTCTTCAGATGAGCTTGAAAGAATTAAGAGAAAATCTGCCTCTGTGGGCAGACAGAAAATTTTCCCTTGCCTAAACCACTTGGATGCAGGACCTAGCTTTGCAAATGCCAGTCCTTCTGTGTGTTACCTTGAACTTTGCAGAAACTCATTAAACTCTGAAAAGAATCCATTATGCTGCCATGTCACTTGGCTCCAAATGGAAAATGTTCATTGACAAGCAATGTCTTACCACATAATTTCTTAGTGGTTGTTATGATTGTTATGCACAGCTATGAATATGCAAAAATACACTTAATATCACTGTAATATATTAAGGAAGTAGCAATAATATATTATGTAAAGTAATTGCGTAGCACATATATAATGCTGACAAATTTATTTAAGCAAATTAAGAATACTGCAGAGGAGCTTTTTTCCAGCTATCTTGGACTGAAATGTTCACTGTTGGAAGTCTAATTTAAATTTATATGATTAGATTATGATAACTACTGCAAACTCAGTACTAAAAGTATATAGCCCTAAAAGTCCATACAAGCACCAATTAATCTATCCTGAGATTCTCCGAGCAAGAAAATGTGTTTACCATGGAATATTTTATTAGTGCTTCATTTTATAAAGGTACTTCCCCACAGGGCAGAGTTTTCCTCACATTGGACTCTGAAGAACGCTGATGATGCCATAGTCTCTTACTAATTGGATTCACGAGCCACAAAGAAACAAATCTTGGTTATTATCTGTCACTTGGTTATGGAGACCCACAAGTCTCAGCCTGAAGAAGCTGCAGTCAGAGATTTCCCACCCTTGATTCCATCCAAATGACTAATCACCAGTCACTTCCTATTGAGAAGCAAAAAAACGCTGTTCTACTTTTATTTGCTAGCAATGCACCATATATTTAAGTAAATATTGATTTTCTAATCTCTAAGATAAAGTAGCACAGAATGGCAATTTTAAAACCGTTGGTAGTGCATATAGCACCATACACTCCATTAACCTGTTCCTCCTCCCCTGTGTCAAGGCTGGTTGTCAGTCAGGGTAGCCCATTTCCCGAATATTTGACTTTTTATCTTTATTTGATTGAACTCAAAGCCCCAAATAACTCTTCACATGATGTCTACCTACCTTCTGTCATTCTTTGACATTGAGACAGCTCTTTTTCCCCTCTTCATATCACCTTTTATGAAATTAAAAAGTAAATATGCTGGGCAAGAACATCTTGTTCTCATCTGTATCCTGCCAAGCTGTGTCAGTATAAACACATTTGTGTATTTTATTATGTGGCTCAGTTTATTTACACATACAACCTACTAGGCAAGTTGTGGTGACAGCAAATAAAGCCTGGTTCAAATACTGATAAATTCCTTTGAAAACTAGCAGAAATGTTATAGCTTGAACATCCACACAGAAATTACAGAATATCAAACATTTCCCCAAAAGGGGATCTTACAGCAACAATGTCACATGTCTGAATCTAAGTATGAAATATAAATGGTTTCATGAAGAGGAAAAGCAACACAAAATAAAATTTGGAAAGTCAATAATTAGACAACAGAAACTCTCTTCAATCCAGCCACCCTATAAAGTGGACCCTATAAAGTACTTTTGTAGTGTATTCTCTCATCCTTTTTAAAAGGAAAAATTTCACAGCCCCATTCCTCACAACTGAATTAATTTTTACTCAAATAAATGCAACATTCTCACTGAATGGTCATCACATAAGCAGGGTTGTTTGTTTGGCTGTAGCCTTCAGCTTCTCAACAGATGATGGCACAGAAGACCTCTTCACAATAGTCTTCAAACCATTGGTCTGTCTTACTATATCTGTATATTTACACACACACACTTTTTTTTACAGTCATAGATGGAAGGGGTGTTAAGAGACTTCTCTGCTCTCCACTTTAGTGACGTTTTGTTCTATCTTGCACTTGACTGAATGATGCATAATAATACTGGATAGATTGTTCTTTAATATAAGGAGAATAGAAAGCATTTATAAGGAGAATACAAAGTATTTCACATTTTATCATATGAACCATTAAGGCACTGCCTCGAGCAGGGTCTAGTACCGAAGTAGGTTTGTCACTGAATTCTGTTCAGAATGAACCAAGGCCCCACCAAAGTCCACTATATGCAGGTTGCACACTGTGACCATGGTAGAGTTATTCAGTGCAAAAAAATGAAACATCTTTGAAGGCTGTCAATGAAAAACTGAATTACACGGTTCAAGAAGTGATCTGCACACTCCGGGCTTTTGAGAGTCAGGACACATATTTAAGTGCATCCCTTTCAACTTAGCTGCCTACTTAACCCCAGTTTATATTACAAAAGGTTGAGAACAGCTTACACATAGCAATTAGCTTTGTTTATGGGCCCGTCTATCAGTAGGATAGGAAACATCTGTCACTGGATAACATGGAAAGGAAGATACATGAGATGACTATTGCCTCCTTTGGGACTGAAGCAGCAGTGGGGTTAGAATGAAATGCAATTCCAGACACCAGGTAAGTGAAGAAAAGGCAGGCAACCAAAGCCTGAAGTCAATCTGACAGAGTATGCCATTTCTTTATTTGATGTAGCTGTTATACCTCAGAAATTAAAAATCTAGGAAGGCAGAGAATATAGTTTAAGTGCATATATTCTTAGATAACTCTGATAACCTATTCTGAATTCTGAAGAAGAGGGAACTCACTTCAGGGAAATTCATAAGAGCAGTTGAGAATCAAAGTTCATATTATCATTCAACCAGCACTAACAAGGATATGTAAGTATGATATTACTATGGCTTAATGTAGCTATGTATCAGCTGAGTGTCAGCTGCACTAAAACACACAGGAGGTGTATTTTCTAATGATGCCACGGATTTTTTGTAGTAATACCAGTGGCAGTAGTTGTAAAAGGACAGAAGGTCTCAGTTTTTATGAGGGTCAGGGTCAGGCTATGTCTGACATAAAATAACATAGGAAAGTAAAAATTCTTGCCTGAAAGATATTTTAAGTTTAATTAAAGGAGTAAAAGACAGAGGAATGCAACATGAAAGCAAGCTAGTTAGCAACTGAATGAATGCGAGTTCACTCTGCAGCAAGGCAGAAGCAGGTGACAAGGAGCAGTCAAAACTTGCTGGCACAATGGGTGCTCTGCACCAGAGAAACAGTATTGAACACCAGCCATTGCCCATGTTAGTCTAGATCAGTTCCTCTGTGAGATGTACAGGCACAAACACATGGCTTGTTTCCAGCAAGACTTACAAAGTACCAGGTTCTCTGTAGTGTCTCAAATAAAACCATGTCTAAGCACAACAGAGAGCCTTTGGGTTTTGTGATCAGCAAAGTCAGCTAGATGGAAAAAATACTATTTCACGTTTTTCACAGAAAAGGAAAGGATTTTAACTTTTATAACTCTAATGATTTTTATATTAAAAATTAAATTATAAAGAAGCAGAAAATATTAAAAGTCCATGTGGAGACCATCTAGTTGGGGAGCAGGTAGTGATAAAAAGTTTACATCCTACAGGTACCATTGATCTTGCTGTCACTATGTTATTAAAGAGCTGTAATACAGTAATTACAGCAGCTAGGAGACAAAGTGTCACTTCGTGTACAAGGCATTTCTGAATATACTTGATCGTATAGTTGAGTCATTATTATATTCTCTGTGCCTCAGTCTTGATCTTATTATTTAATTTTTGTGAGAAAAATGTGGATACGCTTGGTCAGGTGTGAGTGAGTAAAGTCTGATCTGGTCACCCTCACCATGCATCTAAGATAGATATAGCTAAACAAATGTGGAATGAAAGCAAGTCACAATGTCTACTGCAAGAAGACTGTATAGGTATGTGAAATTAAATGTCATTTCTAGCTTGAGACCATGAGGTCATAGGATTTGTCTTTGTTCTCTGCAAGAAGTTTCGTGCCTCTTCTGTCTGTCATGCCAAGGCCTCCTAGCTGCAAAATGTTGACAACTGGACAATCATAGAATCATAGACTCACAGAATGGTTTGGGTTGGAAGGGACCTCAAAGACCACCTGGTTCCAATCCACCTGCCATAAGTGGAGACACCCCCCACTAGCCCAGGGTGCCCAAAGCACCATCCAACCTGGCTCTGAACACTGCTAGGGAGGGGGCAGCTACAGCTTCTCTGGGCAACCTGTGCCAGGGCCTCACCACTTTCAGAGTAAATTTCTTCCTAACTTCTAATCTAAATCTCCCCTCCATCAGCTTAAGGTCACTATCCCTTGTCCTATCACAACATGCCCTGGTAAAAAGTCTTCATCTTTCTTATAAGCCCCCTTTAAGTATTGAAAGGCTGCAAGAAAATCTCCCAGAAGCCTTCTCTTCTCGAGGCTGAACAAGCCTAACTCTCTCTATCTGTCTTGATAGGAGAGGTGCTCCAATTGCAAACTATTCTGCTCAACTAGTGTTCCCTGAGAAGCATCTTCTGCATTATGTTAGAACACATCCACTAAGCATGTGGTTGGCATCATCACAGATCGTCAAGGTCACAGGAATTAAACCATTGGTAGTTCTTCCCATAAAGAGTTTCAGATACCAGATAGAGATCACATAATACAAAATACTCTGTTAGTTCCAGTGAGTCCTGCTCCCTCTACCCATCCTGGGAAGCATGTCACCTCTGTAGTGTGCTTCCCATCACCACTAGCTCTTTCTACCCACCTCAGAATGACTCATATTTAGCCTTGGATCACCTTCTCCATCTCACAGAAGCTCTCAAAATTTATGAAGGAAGCAAGAAAATGTATTAGAAGGTAGCACAATATGCAATGGTTTACTTAAGCAGAATCATAGAATCACAAAACGTCAGGGGTTGGAAGGGACCTCTGAAGATCTAGTCGAACACTCCTCCTAAGGCAGCATCACCAAGAGCACAGTTGCACAGGATCATATGCAAGCAGGTTTTGAATCTCTCAAGAGAAGGAGACTCCACAACCTCTCTGGGCAGCCTGTCCCAGTGTTCTGTCATTATCAGAGTAATGAAGTTTTTCCTTACATTGAGATGAAATTTCCTGTGTTCCAGTTTGCGCCCATTGCCCCTTGTCCTGTTACTGGACACCACTAGAAAGAGTCTGGCCCCATCCTCTAGAAATTTGTCTTTTAGATATTTATAAGCATTGATGAGATCCCCTCTCAATCTTCTCTTCTTCAGGCTAAACATCCCCAGCTCTCTCAGCCTTTCCTTATAGGAGAGATGCTCCAGTCACCTCATAGCCCTCCACTGATCTCCAGTTGTTCCCTGTCTTTCTTGAACTGGGGAGCCCAGAACTGGTCACAGTTACCTTAGTTAATAATGAAAGGACAGTTCGTATTTACCTGGAGCCTAAGATAAAGGCTTCTCCTTATTAGGACATGGTTACTTCTAAATAGTGAACTGTAGAAGACATGAACCTACTTGTGCCAACTGACCGATCACAGGAAAATGAGGTTTTCTACACATTCAGCCGGTACACACCAGCATACAGGTCACACATGTATGACTTAGCAAAAGAGTTATCATTATATAGAACAAAGTAGTTGCTATATTTTAGTCTTACTCTTTACATACCCCAGTTATCACCACCATCTTTGTAAGGTAAAACCCTTTAGTAGTCGCATTGTTGAAATTAAGGTTTGTATGAAATTAAGGTATGCATCAAACTCTAATATACAGACCAGTTCAAAAGGTGCCAGCCTCCTATCTGGGCTTTCTGATTAGGGATTTTTACTGCTGTGGATTGAGTGATGAATTATGTTTTAAGTGTCATTAAGTACTTTTTCTAACGACGATAGATTACAATATTTAATAGCTACAGAGGGAAGGGGAAAAAAATTCCAAAAACCTGCTTTTATCCCAAGTAATTCAAATATAGGAGTTTGCATATTCATCACAGTACATTTCTGGGAGGACTCAGAGTTGAGCCATGGTCATATATGCTGCTTCTAGAGCCACCTTTGCCTCAAAGTTACATGGTATGCTAAATAAAGGAAAATTATTTTTCCATCCCCTTTCCAGTCACCATATATGTAATTACACTACCTGCTCATAGTGACATAAACCTTTTCACGAATGTTTCTTTATATCCCTAGTGTTTCATGCATTGAAGATGCTACCAAAATGTCCTGATTTTATTAGCTTGTCCTTAAATTTGTGCATTCATTTCTTAACTGTTCATTTGTACTATGTCACCTGTGTGTGCTTCTCCCTCTGAGACTGAGTTGTTCTTCTCATCCATACTGAACTAATTGGTTTCATCCTGGCAGAGATCAGGTAACAAGTTGAAGCATGCTATGTGAAGAAAGAGATTACTGGTCAATTAATGGATTTGTTTGAGGTTTTTTTATACAATACAAAATACTTACATAGCATATAATAATGAACAATAAAAAAGAGTACATTAGGAAAATGTGAGGAGAATGTACCCACCCAAGAGGTTGTTCAGCGGTGATTTTCCAACCTCCTACATTTTATGTACATTTTCAAACTCTGCTCACGTCTCAAAGTGTGAATACAACGATACTGGAAATTAAAAAAAAAAAAAGTGAGAGTACTATTCCATGTCTGTCTGAAGTGGAATTCTTAGAGAACTATTTAATTTTCAATAGATCAGGCTTTTTCAGATTACAGAAATATTCTATACAGTTTTATGTGGCATTGAGAGACTGAGATTTATTCCACTGGGACAAAGTGTCAATATCTAAAGAGTGGTTCTTAGGATGATTCATTCCTTCTAGAAGCTGCCAACTAAACGTAGGGTCTATATTGGTACATCTACAATAAATGTCTCCCTGAAGAATGCAGAATAATTACAAGCAAAACACAAACCATAGAAAGAACGGTGAACATCTATATTTAAATAGAATTCTCATATCCACTCAACAGGAAAATATTTCTTGCAAGGTCATATGAGAACCCTGGGGAAAAAGGAAAATTGCTTTCCAGGTCTAAGTTAAGACTCAGTTAGCAGGGAACATGTGTTTTGTTGTCCAGCTGAAAAGCGATGCCAATGGGTGACTTCTATCAAATTAAATTTTTTAAAAAAGCAAACCAAAAACACCTTGTTCGGTAATTAGCTTACAGTAAGCATTAACTTGACACTTTGGCAAGAACAAAACCCTAATACATAATATCCCTTCCTGATACTGAAGGTCAATGAGAATTCTGCCATTAACTTCAAACAAGAAGAGAGCTCAGTCTCCTCCACTACTCTGTTTAAACCAACTTGCCCTTCACTCCTCTCACTAGATCTTGTCTGAGCCAGACTCCTGCCAGTTCACTTTTGCTGCCTTTATGACCACAAGCCCCCTCCCTGATCTGGTGCATCCCTCTTTTGCAGCCCTCTTTTTCTGCTGCCTGCCTGATTCATGGAAGCAATGACCATCACCACATTTCCATGTTTTATCAGTCATTTCTGCACTCTGAGCTGCCAGCATGATGCTTTGCAGAGAAAAGCAACAAATTCACATGACGTTGTGGAATGACTCAGCTAGCACATTTCCTTCAACTACCTGCAACAGCTGGATGCTAAAAGGGACCCAAACAAACGTGCTGAAAATGCAGACCTGCAAGTCACATTAGATGCGGGGCGTAATGGAGAATGGTGGCTTAGAGACTCATAAATAACCCCTATACCACCTTCACCACCACATTTTGGTTCCACAACCCAGAAACCTATTAAAGATAAGTAATTATCACCACACCTCCCCAGGAAGTATTCTCCACAAAATGGCCCTCAGACAGATTAATGCTTCCTTTTTCTGCAATAAAGTCTTGATTTTCAATTTTTGGTACAATTAAGGAGCACTGTAAAACATTTTTATTATCTTTTTGTTCAGACTGAGACACAATTATTGCACTGTTTGTATATGCAGCAACCTATTCAAGTATTAGTCATTTTCCTTGTTATTAGCTTCTGCTTTAAATTGCATGATAAAGAATTATGGCCACATTTGTGATCCCACAGTGTTTGTTTTCATTTTTTATGGCATGGCAACACAAATGAAAAGAGACAGCTAATGGCCTGGGGAGGAGGATGTGTGGTCTCAACGGGAAGGCTGCAATGACAGGTTTGGACACTCATTAAAGAGGTAGGGTGAGAGGACATTGATTTTCCAAAGAAAAATACTTTTTTTTATTCTTCCAAAGATATCTTCCTGTAATTATCTGGTGCCGTGTTCATTCTATATGTGTTAATTGGAACAAGTTTTCATTTGCACAGGTGGCAGTTCAGGATATCCTCTCGCAATGCAGCAGGACCAAGTTACACAAAGAGAATATGCAGCACAGCATCTGCCCTTCACAGGACTGCAACTTTGTGTACCAACAGCCAGAGGTGTCCAAGCATCAGACGAGACTGTCACCGGGGTCCCAATTTGCTAAGGACAGATTTGTGAACACAGCAACCAGGGCTATGCCTATTCCAGTAACTGAAATGGGCCAGGGACCATTCTCCAGCCTGGAGGCCAACTGGCATAGCACAACTTCCATCCTTTTGGCTAAACACTCTTATCTTCAAAAACAGAGCGGCTGCATTCAGTCTGTTCACTGGACACTGCCCCTGGCTTTGTGCTGCCTCCACAGCCTTGCATGAGCATTTTCTTGGAAAGTGCCAGTCGCATCAAGCCAAAGCTCTGCTAGGACTGGGATAACAACTTAGCAGTGAGGCTGAGCACACACCCCTGCACGTGCCCATGGCCTGACGCTGTTTACTTTACAGGTATAGGTATAACCATGGAAACTACTGTGAATATTTGTGCAGAAGAGGCTCATGGATAAAGAATAAATCCAGCACTGTAGATTCACAATGTGAAGTGCACTTGCAGAGCTTTGTAAGCGTTTGGTGGATTGTAGCTGTGAAGTGCTGCTTAACTGTGAAAATGAGTTATTTCTATGCTGTCCTATCATCAAGACAGTTTTTAGAAAATATGTGTCCTTTTATGTACTGGGTAAAGGGACATAATTGTTTAATGGTGACTTTAAGAAATTCAGATGTCTCTGAAGTAACAGTAAATGACAGTA
The DNA here is from genome assembly GCA_013400835.1 of Zapornia atra. Taxonomy (NCBI): domain Eukaryota; kingdom Metazoa; phylum Chordata; class Aves; order Gruiformes; family Rallidae; genus Zapornia; species Zapornia atra. Next base: position 65,152 of record VZTU01020545.1, on the reverse strand, counting down.
GCCTTGCTTTTACCCCCACCCTCAGTGATAAAGGCTGAACAGCCTCATAGTTATGAGTCATCTTGTTGCAATTGCAATATTTCCACTCAACCAGCACAATCTTTTCCAAAACACTGTGTCCACAGGTTCCTCACAGACATACCAGCCATGACCTCTCTTCCACCGAGTGGCCCTGTCAGCATGAACAGAAGGTTCACAGTGACAGACTAATCCGAATTTGTGCAAGCCGGGAGTCATAACACTTTCCTTCTTCAAACCTTGGGCTGGAGCTTAACTAGAGGTAATCCTTGCATAACCAGCAGCCTTTACTTGACATTTCCAGTGATGGAGAGTAGCTACGCACCCAGGTGCCAGCCTTGATACACTGCCTGTGATAACTAATCACAAACTGCTTACATACTGCCTGCAGCTACTCACTAGTTTGACATGCTGTGCCCAAGCATGCAATCTTTCTTAGTAATGCTTGGAAAAAATGCAAATCTAACCAGATCAATTAGACTAAAGGATAATTTTCTGATTTCTATTGTTCTTTCTCTATATACATTATTATCTTTGTCAGCATCCTCAGTACAAAAGGACAATTCACACAAGAATTCACACAAGAATTATGCCATGAGTTGTACAATTTTAAGGACACATATCAATTGATATGTTTATGCACAAATAGTTAAATGCACCCAAACAAACTTGGGTAAAGGGTCTACTATTACCAAGTTGGCTCATGCTTACATGTATACTATAACAGATGACCTATCAGTCTTGCTTCATAATGAAGCATGTTTTTCTGAGGGTTACTTCAATCCTTTTTGGATCTTTGAATTCTCTTTCCATTCTACATATATTTCCTTGAACAGTAACACTAGAACTTCATTAATTCCAGAAGCAAGTTGGCAGCTAAAATCGCAGTACCATAGAATAATTCAGGGGAAGAAGGGGTTCTAGACTAGTCTAAAGGTAGAGTCTACACTGAATTCAGATTGGGCTGCTCAGGGATTTATCCTGCTGGGTCTTCAAAACCTCCACAGGCATCCTACAATGTCTGGACAGTTAATGTGGTGAAAAAAAATTTTCTTCTATCAGTATCTCCCCATTTCAAATTTTCTGTCATCTCACATCTGCAAAAATAGCATAGGACAGGACAGGACACAATAGTGCAGTTAGAAGGAACGTACATCAATCATCTAGTCCGATTGCCTCACCAGTTCAGGGCTGTCCAAGTTAAAGCATCTTATAAAGGGCATTGCCCAAATGCCTCTTCAGACTGACAGGCTTGAGGCATCAAGTCCCTCTGTAGGAAGCCTGTTGCAGTGTTTGACCACCCTCTCTGTAAAGAAATGTCTCCTAATGTCCAGTCTAAATCTCCCCTGTTTATCCATTCCTGCATTTCCAAAAGGTAAACCTGTGGTGGTTTGAACCTGGTTAGAGGCCAGGTGCCCACCAAAGTCACTCTGTCACTCCACTTTTCAGCTACACAGGGCAGAAAATATATATTGAGAGGCTCAGGAGTCTAGATAAGGACAGGGAGAGATCATTCCACAATGAGCGGCACAGGCAGAACAGACTCAACACAGAAGAAGGGAAAGAAAACTCAAATTTATGACACTGCCCTGCACACATTCCCTGCAGGGAATGAGAAGTGTGACCAGATCTTAAAGCACCTTTTCCCACCCCTCCCTTCTTAGCAGACTTCACTTTAGTCATGATTTCTCTCCCTTCTTTTTCCCCCCCATTGTGGCACAGGGAGGGGCAGGGACTGGGGGAGTGGGGGTTTTGGTCAGTTCCACACAAGTTGTTTTCCTTCTTAGCCAGGGGGAGGAGTGGGACCCCTGGCTCCAGCGTGGGGTCTCACCCACAGAGACAGTCCTCTGTGAAATTCTCCTACATGAGTCCTTTCCCATGGGGCTTCAGCTCTTCCCCAGGTGCCCCAGCATGGGTCACTGCTATGGGGTGCAGTCACAAATCATAGAATGTCTCTCAGCCTCTCAAGCCCACAGTGTTCCAGCCTGGTCTTCCATGGAGTCACAAGTCCCTCCAGGAAACCTGTTCCAACATGGGCCTCTACCTCCATGGGCTGCAGGGGAGGAGGGAGAGAAATGGGGAGTTGAGCCTGAGGAGAAGGGGGGGAGGGTGGTGTTTTAAGAATTAGTTTTTATTTCTCATTATCCTACTCTCATTAGCTTGGTAATTAATTGAGTTAACTTTTACTCCAAGTCTGTTTTGCCTGTGAGGGTAACTGGTGAGTGATCTCTCCCTGTCCTTTTCTCAATGCATGAGCCTTTTATTTCTCTCCCCTCTCCAGCTGATGAGGGCAGGGACAGAGTGGCTATATCAGACTGCAAAACACTTATAGACTATATAAGACAAATACTGTTGTGCTGTATGGTAGATAAGACAGTCCAGCCAGGGTCAAAACAACGCAATGTAGTAATATGTTACAGTACGGACCCCCAAGGAAGTCCACATTACTGTCCGCCACATTGAGTACAACACATTCATTACCGAGGCCTATGACCCAGTTATTTTCCCCAATCTCATAGCCCAGACAGCCCATAATATCCGAACTTGGATAAAAGAGTGTTGTTAGAGACAATGTCAAAAGCCTTGCTTAACTCAAGGTAGATATCATCATCTGTCTCTCTCTCATCAGCAATTCTGGCCTTTTATCCTTTTAAGAATCAAAATATTCCCTTCAGCCACACCAAGTTTAGTATCCCATATTCTCTTCAGAGTTCTTGCTCTGAGACTTGATTTCCCTCTCAGCCTGTAGCCATGTCATTATTTGAACCTTGGTATAACCTTAATAACGTAACTTAATCTTTATCCTTGGCCATGTTTAAAATGTACATTGCTGGCTAGAACCCAGCTCATTGAAATATCAAGGCCGCTGTGTTTCCATGACCTACTCTCATATTATTTCTGGCATGTTATGTAGTATTTATTATGGAGCTGTCAATCAGACAAAAAATGGATGTATTCGCTTTTTTTGGCATTGCTATCATCTGCTCTGGATAATGCAGCCTTTACAGGAATCACCAGGAGCTACATTTTAATGAGGTTTTGCTTTATTTTATCCAGAGGCACATCAGTAGCACCACTCAACCTGAACACAAGACAGACTGGAGACTTTCTACTAAATAAGTAGTTAATTCTTTCTTAACATTCTTTCTGCTGGCAGTAGTACCTCTTTGCGTTTTTTTTATCTTATGCTCTACCTAAAAGTTGTGATCTGTGTGAGCCTGCTTCTCTCCTACTCTACAGTTATGTTTGGTTTGCTCTGCTCGATGTGAAACCAGAAGAGGGGATACTTCCCCTGACTGCAAAAGAAGCGAAACAGATTATGCTTTAAGGAAATGGTTATAGGCAGGATGCTAAAGAAAACTCCTTTCTTGGGTTCCATGCCCCATTTCCAAGTGAATTGTATTATTTTTTTCTTTTTTTAATATTGTTGACACTGAGTAATGATAGTATTAAGATTTTCATCCCAAGCAAAATTCCCAGTGAAACATGCAAGCTACAAAGACAGAATTCCTCAGCCTCCACACTTGAATGTAAAGTCAAAAAGTTTTACTTAATAATCTCTTACATCAAATCTAATGAGAAAGTAAAGAATATGCCTTAAGGAAAAGTGTAAAAAGAACCTGTACTTGTTCATTTGAATCACATTTATAATGCACAAGAAAAAAAAAAAATGATCTGGCTCACTTCCCACTAGAATCATAGACTCTTAGAATGTGTAAGGGTGGAAGGGACCTTTAGAGGTCATCTAGGAATGTCTTTACCTTTGCCTTTATGAGATTTCTTTTTGATACTGGTTTTGGCTGGAATACAGTTAATTTTCTTTAGAGTGTCTAGTACAGGGCTGTGTTTTGTATTTGTGCTGAAAACAGTGTTGACGACACAGAGATGTTTTTGTTACTGCTAAACAGTGCTCACACAGAGCCAAGGCCTTTTCTGCTCCTCACCCCACCCCACTAGTGAGTAGGCTGGGGGTGGGGTGTACAAGAAGTTGGGAGGGGACATAGCTGAGACAGCTGACCAAATTAATGTCCCCTACCATATGATGTCATGCTCAGCAATAAAACCCGGGTAAGAGGGGGCATTGGAAGCGATCATTATGTATGGTGCAGCCCTGCTTTCCTGGAGATGGTTGACAGAAAACAGTTAGTAAATTCCTTGTTTTGCTTTGCTTGCACATGCAGCTTTTGCTTTACCTGTTGAACTGTCTTTATTTCAACCTACAAGTTTTTTTCACTTTTACCCTTCCCATTCTCTTCCCTGTCCCACCAGGGAAGTGAGCAAGTACTGGGTGGGGGTTAGCTGCCTCCTAGGGGTAAGTCACAAACACTTTGCAGTGATTTTAAATCCTACATTCCAGTCTAGTCTTTTCTCAAAATCCCACTAAGGACATGGAACAAAATAATGAATTTTTACTTTTGTGCTACAGTACCAATGGGGCAGAAGAAGTTCTCCTTTCTCTCTCACCAAAATAAAATAAAATAAAACCAAAAAATGATGAGCACAGAACTGTTTCCAATACAAAGATATGTCTGAACTTTCCCCATTTTCACATAAAATGACTGAGTGAACAGCTTCACTAATTTAATTCCCATTTGCTTTGCTGTAATATACCCTTTGTAAAGGTTAAAAGAAGTCCATCTGCTTACTCTTCCATCAGAGACTCGGCACAGTTCCAGCTGCAGATGTGGCAGCTCTGGTTCAAAATGAACTTATTTCCAACACAAATGTGAATGCTTCTTTCTTTTGAAGCAAAAAAAATATATATCCCAAAACCAGTATTTGGATAACGGTTCCATAAATAAAAACACTAAACAGGACAGGCTTGTCAGAAATAGGTCAGAAATGTGATTCTGGGGCCTTGATAGAAAGATCTTCTGTTTTCAGTAACTCCAAAAATCACATTTTTTTACTTTTCATTCCAGAGAAATTTTGAAGAACACAAACCAAAGACTAAGCTTCAGATTTGAAAGGTAACTCCAGTAGTGGGATCAGTAGGGGCTGGTTTTAGTCATACTTCGCAGCATGAAAGACCAACCTTCACAATCCCCATTTCCTATTATGGGGAGGGGTAATTGTACTGAAATCGGGTCATAAACTGACCATTTTCAGTGATGTTGTCATCCACATGACTTTAATACATGTACATGCTCGATCTACTTGTGTAATTAAGCGATTTGGATTTTGTTTCAAGTTGTGCTTTGGAAATCACTGATGTTTGTGGAAGGAAGAAACCATGCTGTGCAAGGTGCTGAGCACAGCTCTGATCTCCCCAAAGCTTTGTTCCCATTTCAGTGGAACTCTACCAACATAAAGCCTCTTTCTCTGCCACATAGGATGCCATGGAGATGCAGCTGATGTCTCACATTTGAGCTACGTAACCCAGGTGCTGATCTCTTAGAAGATGATGTGAATCGAGCAATAACTGTTGCAATCAATAAAGCTTCACTGATATAAAACGGGTGTCACTAGGACCCCAGAGTTCACAGAAAAGACTTTTCAGCTATAATCACGTCTATAAAAGCCCACTAACTCCATTTCACTTGCTCTCTGCAGCAAAACATGGATTTGCTTGTACCTTGATTTTCTCTCCCATCTCTGTCAAGAAAGCAGCACAGATGCAAAAGCCTTTTAGAGTGAATGCCGAGTCTTGTGTCATGCCATGTCTGCAGCAATCATGGCATACGGCAGCAGAATAGGCACCAAATAAAGTGCTTGAGGGGAAATAGAAGGCAATTTCACCCAAGCAATCCGGAATCTTTGTGATGTCCTGTTGTGACAAACCTTCCTGGAAAGGAAATCAATTTCACCTGGACTTAGAGCTTTCCTTACAGGCAGTATTCCTCGTTTTCTGTGTTTGTGTTGTTTGCATTGGATTCTGGTCTCCAGCTATTAATCCCCTCTGTGAATCTCTACCTACCTCCAAAGCTCCACTTCCAGCTCTTCTTTAGACTAGCAACTAAAGCTCTTTGGCCTGACCCTTAGAAAAGAAAATTAGTAAAAAGGCATTTTCCCAAGACAGTTGTTAAGACAAGTCTGGTCTTCCACATCTACTTGTAACCCTCTTCATTTTTTATTAAACTGGAAAGCATCAACATCACAGTCCAGAGGTCTGACAACATTCCTAAGGTTAGTCCTGGAGAACCATCCCTTACGCACAGCTTTCTAAAATATCCCCACATGCCTTTTTCTATTCAAACTATGCTACTTAAAAGTAAAACCCTTCTCCTCTTAAAAGCACTTCTACTTCTGAACAGTACTTCAGTCTGTATGGAAACCATTCATCTCCACAGCGGGGACTGACCCAAATGTCCCCTGTGCAGAGGCTATCAGCGGCTTCAGCTCTATGAACTGACTTTATTGGCTACTGAGGGTTATCAGCCACTGAGGGTTTTATATACCTTCAACACAGTATATTTTTTATCCTTTTATAGCCTGTTATAAATAAGACAATGTTCACTTTCTATTGTTTCTAGAACGGCTTCTTGTCTTAGTAAAGGTCAAAGAACAAATGGGCTTCCACAACTTGTAGCTTCTCAAGAAGTATTGGTAGGGCAAGACAGGATAACTTGAGCAGAGACTGATTGAGCTCTACCTGGAATAGAAAAAGGCCTTTAATTCTGGCAGCATAAACAAGCATCACATATTGAAAACTGGGCAAGGGCCACCAGAAGTATTAAATGGAACACCTCACTTGTTCTTCTCTCAAAGAAGGGCTGATTTGGAAGAAGTGTAGCACAGTCCTGATAAATCTCCCTCATTTCTAGAAGTGCAATATGTCAGCAGCATGAGCAGGAGAAACAAGCTAAAAAAGACACTGAGATATTGTGGTCAGGATCACGGCAACTGAAGATCAGGCATTCAATCTGTTAATGGCAATAGTGAAGAAAAGCAAGGGAGCGCAGCAAGGGGCTATGAGCTGTTAGAGTAAATAGAAAAAAAGTTTTGACATAGCAGGGGGACTTCTACAAACTGTAGATTATAGCCCACCTTGGTGCACTGGAGATGTGGGGAAGGTTAACCCAATGTATGTTCCTACAGTAACCGGCACGAGCACAACAGACAAACTAGATTTCAGGAAGAGTTCAACTGGGCAACAACATTAAATGTCATCACTTTCCTTGCTGAAATATTGAGGGGAAGGAAATTGTAAATATATCCATCAGGAAAGAAAAACTTTTTCATGTCAGCTGCATTAATGATGTTTTTACTTGAAGAAAATCCTTACCTACAGGAAGTGGTTAACAAAACCAATGGGAAAAATAGATGTTTCTGGTTATATATTTAACACATGCTAAAATTAGAAGATAAGAGAGAAAAGAGATGTGAGCTGAAAGAGAATGTCAAATGTGTTCTGAGTACTTTCTAGAGTCCAAACAGAAGAAGAATAAAGGCTAACATAGACAATAAACGGGCCTGTTTAGAGGTAAAGGTGGAACACAGGAAGTAACCTGGTGCAGAAGTTAAAGACCAGCTTTGCTGCTGAAGTCTTCCTACAGAACATACCAGACAGATGCAGATGTCTAGACAAACCCTATCCACATCAAAGCAAGAATAGCACCCTCTCATGTAATGAAGCAGATACATAGCATCCACCTCAACAGTATGAAGAAACAATCTCCAGGCACACACCAATGTCATCCTTAGTGTATATTCCGTGACATCACAGTACACTGTAAAACAGAAAAGGACAGTAAACTTCATTTAGGAGATGGATAGCACAAGCCTCTCCTTAGATTTTCAACAGCCCTCAGAATTTTATGACCAACTAAAAATGAAAATTACCTCTTTTGTTGAATATGGGCCTACTGGTCTTTCCCTGCTTACCTCAGGGAAGAGTTTGTGTCAGACTACGAATTTGAGCCCTTCTCTGCCTGAGACCCATCTCTCCCTGGACCAGCTCCCTTCAGTGCCTTACCCTGTTCAGAACAAGGGAGAGGTCTGCATTTACATGGCTGTACATCTCCTTGACTTATCCGTGTTCTGCTAGATAAAAATTAAACATTTAGCAGCAGACACTGTATTAAATTATATTAAACAGACCTATCTCTGTGAAACATCACTTTGAAATCCTCAGTCTTTTTTTGCTATAAATTTTACCAATCTCATATGCATTTTTAACAACTAGAAATCTGACTTTTTTTTTTAGCAAATAGAATGTAGGTTACATGAGATCACTTTGTTTTAACAAAAGACCCCACCTGGATTACTACATGATACATCAGGTTTCAGATAAATCTGATTTAAACTAGCCAAGCTTAGAAAACCAATCAGATATGTTAATAGTAATTTCACCCTACATTATCCAGGATATAATTCAATAAAAACTGTATAAAGCCAAAATATGATTGCTGAGGTGATGTAACCACTTTGTATGGCCTCAGCATACACTATGGTATCATAGAATCATAGAATCCAGGTTGGAAGGAACCTCAAGGTTCATCTGATCCAACTTAAATAGAAACAATTTTCTGTGGGATCATTTAATTTTTTAGGGCAGTTTTAAGTCTCCAGGCTTTCATTCAGAATGAGTATTAGGGACCATATAATGGTAAACATCAATAAATAAGCACAACTAGCACTGAAATATTAATATTATTCAGACGAGTTTCCTTTGATTTTGACACAACGATTTTGAAAGTCACAAAGTAGACCATGATGGTGTGTCACCTGATTGCATCTAATATAAATCTAGATTAAAGGTTGTATCATTTTTAATATATCAACTTACTTAGAATGCTTTTTGGCTGCTGACACATCAGCTTTATTACAGCGATCAATAAAAGCAAAGAAAATGCTGAGATATTGGAATCTTTATAATTCTCCTAGTCAATTTTTCACATCATACTTAATACTTTATGTCTAAACTTGCCAAGCTAAAAATGTAATTTGTATGATAATGAAATGTCAAATAAGTCTTGAGCTAGAGATCTAGATATTTAAAGTATCAGATTTTGTTAGAAAGCCACTTCTTAAAGATATAAGGAATGATCAGATGTTCTATTCATCTTCTGTCAGCATTCAAATAGAAGTTTATTAGTCTTACTGGAATTTAGCCTCCTCCTAATAAATCACATTTCAAGAGCACTAACATCTAATTACTGATTTACACTTAAACAGTATATTACCCTATAATGAAGATGAAGCCTATTAGAACAGACAGTTCACTGCGAGTTCAGATGCTGAGGAACAGAAACATTGGGATGCCCAGAAGGAGGAAAATAATCCTGGTTTGCAGATGCTAAGCATGTTGATTTGGTGTCCTGCAAGAACTGGACTAGTTGGTATCAGGCAATTTCTCTAATACATCTCTGTTTTTAGCCTCAATCCTGCCTGGAATGCGAGCTGTGTTATAACTGTCACGTATTGCCAGAGGGAAAATTGGGCCCTGTGAACATCAGGGTGGTAAATCAAATCAAAGAGATACAGAATTTTATTCCAGTTTAAGCAATTTAATTATAATTATTATAGACAATAGAGCAAAATAAGGATGAGGTAGTTTTGTTCAAAATAAAAAGGTGCTAGTATAACATGCAATTCCATCATGATTTGGCTTCCAGAACAGAATGCATAAAGAATTCCGTAAAACTATGGAGCAACTACGAGAATCACAGAATCATAGGGGTTGGAAGAGACCTCAAGAGGTCATAGAGTCCTAACTCCCTGCCAAAGCAGGTTCCCTACGACAGGTCGCACAGGTAGGTGTCCAGACAGGCCTTGAATATCTCCAGAGAAGGAGACTCCACACCCACCCTGGGCAGCTTGTCCCAGGGCTCTGTCACCCTCACTGGGAAAAAGGTCTTCCACATATTGGTGCGGAACTTCCTATGTTCCAACTTGAAGCTATTGCCTCTTGTTCTGTCTCCACAAGACAACTGAAAAGAGGCTGGCCATTTCCCCCATGTCCACACTTAAGAAATTTATAAACAGTTCATTCAGCCTTTAAATTAGCATTGTGACAAATACTGCAACAAATGCAAGGTCAATGACAGCAATAGCAATGGAAAGAACCATTAGCTCATCCAGGGAAACAGACACCTGCAGGAGTCAGGAGTCACTTCAGCCATTAATAGTGAGAACGATAACATAAATTGAGAGATGGTTTCAATCCAAAGAAGTTGAAACCATAAGAGAAGGAAAGACTTATATGGAAATATGCCAGTGTGGGAACCTGCTTAGTCACCTTATAGCTGGAAGGTATAGGAATTACTGAGCCGAGTTTGCATTGCTTTGCATTGGTGCACGAGGCTGCAGCCAGGGTGGAACTGATAGGTCTTAAATGGAAACACAGAGTATTCCTGGCAATAACATGGATGCCTTGTAGCATCACATCCAGTAGTTCCCCTTCTTTGAATTCCTGCAAGTTGACATCATTCTTGTAATCACAGAGTCATTTTAGTGCCAAAGTCCCTAAACATTACAGAGAAATAGCTGATAAGCAATTACGATGTCTGAGCTCTGGGGTTCTACTGCAGTGCTATGTGCCGGTGCCATATTTGTGATACTATATATCTTCTTTTTTCTTGTTTTTACAGTCACATCTAAGCATTCATGAGGTCATTTGATTAATTACCTACATTCTTCTGTCAAGAGGTATATTCAAAGTAGAACTGCAAATTTTAACCAGTCACCTTCTGTTATGTTGGTCAGACTCTGGTGCCTTCATGGGATGCTGCAATTACAAGTCCTACATGACGTTTAAGAAAACTCCTATCATTTTACAAATCTAACTGAAAAATAAAAGTCTTTCTGCATCCAAAAGCCAACTGAATTATGCATAGCATAATGCCTTTTCTTAGGCTAAAATATTTTCATTGCAAATGCATAGGTTACAATAGCAATGCTGACTACATAAAATGACATCTAAATTTAGCATAAAAAACTGGATGTTATAAAATTAACTGACCACTCTTCCACTTGATTTATTAATTGATTTTTCTAACAGCCCTCACAGAGAAAGCAAGCTTTTTGCTTTTCATTTAAAAAAAATGTTTGCATTGCTGTTAGTGAGATGTCATTCTTTTACATGGTAGGTAGTTTGACCAGATAACCTCTAAACCACAAAAAAGCAGAAAGATCTGAACAAAAACTGCTAGAGTAATTAGGATTCTTTCCTTTAGAGTACTCCTTGTTTGCCGCTAGCTAACAGAGGGAATTATTGATCTTTCATTCACTTTTCAGCTAATTAGATATCATCACTCAGCTTATTACTAATATGATGCTTTTTCTTCTGGATTCATTGTATGCCCACCCTAATTAGCGCTGGCATGAAAAAGCATAGAAACAGTCAATATTCCCAATAAGAAATGTTCAATCCAATTTGGTGGAAGGTAAGCATCTTCCTGGAATGTCCTGATTCCAGACCTCCTTGTTGTTGCAAAGATCTTGGCATTACAAAATCAGATCACTGTCCATGTCCTATCATCTTCTCCCATCAGGGTTAATGCCACAGAGACAGGAAAGAAAAAGAAATAAAACAAAACAAATCAAAAAAGTAGGCAAGTCTTGATTATTGCACCTTGTTCCAATTGTGTATGGATCAAAGGGAATAAACATGCAGACTGTAACACCATTTGTTCACAAGCAGTATAAATGCTACTGATACAGCACTGCCTGATCTGCAGAGTTCCATCTGCCAGCTGCAAGAACGAAAAAGGGAGCGTAATTAAGAATATTAATCAGGGCTTGAAAAGCTGCATGATTCACAATTTTCATGAAGAAAGACCCAGATATATCAAAAGATAACGTGTTTACTTAAAATAAAATAGAAGCATGATTTCTTTAGTCCTGCAGATTTAATGCAGTACATTTTTTCCCTGACTGTATTGAACCTTTACCAAATCTCTTGCACTTACTTTGAATAGTCAAGCATTCATCTCAATCTATCTCAGTCTAATTCAAGCTTCTGATTGCTGATTATTTAGAAGCAGTGAGTTAACATTAGAGTATCATTAGACTATCAGCAGTTAGATTATTTCCCTGGTGATCTTCATTCTGGTATTTAATAATGTCGTTCCATTCATTACAATTAGACTTTTCTGCTAACAAAAAGGAAAAAAAAAGTTTCTTTTAGATTTCTGAGTAAACATAGAGAGTATAACAGATAAATTGATCCTTGCTGTGCAATTATTTGGGAGTATTAGCAAAATCACTCTACAAGTATTATTGAGAAAGTATCTTTTCTGTACAGCTGAGGTATTTCTATAGAGAATTTTAGCTTCTGCTGAGGAGCTATCTCCCCGTGGATAAGCAAAAGACAACACTGTAAAGATACTTAAGTGCCTAAAGATGCAAATTAGTGCCTACTGGGACTTCATATCTCCTTAAGAGACCTATACATAAGCAGAAATCACAGTTTGAATTCTAATGAAATAAAATATCTATTCAGAAATCTACCCAAGAAACCCAGCCTTTTGTGTATATAAAAGCCACAGAAGTAATCTAATATCATCCAGACAATCAGTTGTACTGCCACTTGCCATGTTATGTAGCCTTCATACAGTGACAGGCACTTGGGGCACAACAGGCACTGCCAAAGCATGACTTTTCTGCACACGTGGACCAGGACTCTAAGCTGAGGAAAAGAAAGATTTGGTACAATCTGTCCCGGATGGCAATTTGTCTCTGGCCAGCACAATCCAGTACCCGAAGGGGACCTACAGGAGAGCTGGGGAGGAACTGTTTGTTGCATGTAGCGATAGGATGAAGGGCAATGGTTTCAAACTAGAGCAGGGTAGGTGTAGATTAGACATTAGGAAGAAGTTCTTCACTATGAGGGTGGTGAGACACTGGAACGGTTTGTCTGGAGAGGTGGTGGAGGCCCCAGCCCTTCAAGGTCAGGCTTGATGGGGCTCTGAGCAACCTGATTTAGCTAAAGGTAGGTGTCCCTACTTACTGCAGGGGAGTTGGTCTACTTTAAAGGTCCTTTCCAACCTAACGCATTTTATGATTCTATGAATCCCTCATGCTCATCACAAAATCAGAGAAACCTCTGCTATGGAGACTGACCCCAGGAAACTCATGGAGAGGTTATTTGCCATGCCTCAGAAAGTTTTGCTACATAAAAACGTGCTGTATCCAAAGATGGAGAAATAAAAGATAGCACCAAACTCATTGAGGCATTTACTACAGCTATTCCAGTAGTTGCAAACCCTTCAAATTTAAGATTGGACTCCCAAGTTGACAGTCTTCAGTATCTCTATTCAGTCTCTTCTCCTGAAATAAACAAGACTAAAGATTTTAATGCATAAGGTATTAAAGGATATCTCAATCTGGAGAATAAAAATGACACAAATTATTTTATGCATTTATAAGGTAGGGTTTTTGTTGGGTTTTTTTTCCTGAATTTTAGGTCACACAACAGCTTGCACCTGTCAAGACAAATTAAGACAACATTGTATGCAATTTTCACATTAAAAAAAAAAAAATTCCAGCTTTCAAGTAGGCAAAAAGGAGCATTTATGAAGTTAAAGAACCTTAGACAGAGGTCTTTTGAAAAGATTAACCTGTTAGAAGAACATGATATGTTATCAAGCTCTGCAGTAGAAGTTTGCTAACCTCAGGCTGCCTTTGAAACCATCCAAACAGAGGATTTAGATGATTTGAAATCATTTAAAGAAGGTCTGCATACCATCTTTTGCAATAAAATAAGGACCTTGGCACTTGATGTCCTCTGTCATTAAAGGCCAAAGTATAACACTAAGCAGGTTGAAACCAGATGGCACACTAAAATTGAATGTATAGGTGAAAAAAAGGCAGTTATATCTGAAGAAAAGGACATAGAAATACAAATTTTTGTGTGCAGACAATATGCTGGGAGAAAATGATACAGAGGGTACAGCATGCACCTGTATGTATCATCTTCACAAATGAACAATGTTATTTGCAAGAATACATGAAGTTTAATCCTAGAAAATGCAAGGGTAAGGCTGTATATTCTGACTGCCATATTTAAGTTTTTCTCTTAGGAAGGACTGAGCACCTGTATGGCCTGTTTGCTCAAAGGAAAGAAACCTACATCAAAGGGATGTGTTTCTCTTTCTACTAATGTACACATACAAGGAACAACCCTTTCAGAAAGTTCATAAAGCTTGTACAAGTAGCAAAGTTGATGATAAAATTCCTCTGTGCTGGGCTTTCTGGAAAAAAAACCAAAAAAACAAAACACCTTGGTTTCTAAATTCTCTGGTCAGTTTTCTTTGTGTGCTGCACTTCCCATCATTACCTTTCTCATAGCCTCCAACTTAGGTCTGCATTAGCCCCGTCTTCAAGCCCAGTAATAGATCTCAAACTTTCAATCATTGCATGAGTTCAATGAGAAGCTGTGGTCAACTGGATGTTACTCATCATCTGCTCTTCAACAAACAGAAATGTCCCTCCCCAACACCAGCAGTGTGCAGAGGAAAGGTGACACATTGAAACCATAGGGCTGGCCATGCTGAAGTAAAAGTCCTGACCAACAAATTATTTAGAAAAACATTTTTTCTGAAATACTTCGGGGTGACCTCAGAAAAACATCAGTCTGTCCCCAAGTAGTCATCTGAGATTGAGAGCGCAGGACTAAGACAATTTCTTTCTACACCACATTGGCAAAAGCAAGGTAATCCAGAACAGTGTGTACTATACAAAATCACAAGGATCCTTAAGAATTTAGACAGCAAGTTCTCCAGTTCAGGAAGTCCCTCATAATATATAGTACCTCCCAAAGTGAGATCTCTGTTTCTATTCTACTGTGGATTTGCGTGGCGAGGTTCTGGTGAAGGAGCGGGCTGCAGAGGTGGCTTCTGCAAGAAGCAGCCAGAAGCTCTCTGCAGGCCCAGCAGAGCAAACACCAGCCAGCTCAAAGCTGGAGTCCTTGCTGACCAAGGCCGAGCCCACCAGCGATGGTCACAGCACCTCTGGGAATGACATTTAGGAAAAAAAACCCCCACAAGCAGCTGCATTTTCCCACCAGAGAAGGGAGTGAGAAGATGTAAGAAGCTGGGAAGACACCAAGGCCAAGGAAGGGGTGGGGAGGAGGCAATGCAGGTGTCAGAGAGAAAGATTCCCCTGCAGCCCATGAAGATGATGACGAAGAGTGACCCCACCTGCAGCCCATGGAGAGGCCCCACACTGGAGCAGGTGGAGACATACAGAAGGATCATGTCCCCTCCCAGCTCCTCATACAACCCCAGCTTTCTTGCTGACAGGGCAGTATGAGAAGCTGAAAACACCCTGACTTGGTGTAAACAACCAAAACATCGGTGTGTTATCAACATTATTTTCTTCCTAAATCCAAACCACAGGACTATACCAGCTGCTAGGAAGAAAATTAACTCTATCCTAGCCAAAACCAGGACCACAGGTCACAGAAGTACAAGAGGATACAGATCTAACAAACTTCGATTAGAGGAGAATGTCCTGACGTCCCTACTGCAGGCGGGCACCTTAATGGTAGTTTGAGATAGAAAGGATTCTTACGCCATTATCAAGATCTTTTCTGGCAGCAGCTTTCATAGCACTGTCAGATTAGAGTCCCCCTCATTAACTGTCAGCCACTATCTGGTTTTCAGTGGGAGAGAGGAAAAGGAGGAAATAATAATCCTCATAGATACTGGATGGCATCTAGGAGAGAAATGTCACTTAATGACATTTGTACAGCAGATAATACCAGGCAAAATAAAGGGCAGGAGGGATTTTTTTTTATTATTCTTAAAAATTTATTTATTTATTTATTTATTTATTTCCTCCAGAACTCCTAGAAGAAATGTTTGTTACCATTCTCTCTCAAATTGGCTTTGCCAATTGGATGTTTTATGTCAGAAATTACTCATAGCAAAGCTGAGAAAGCATGGGATAGATGAGTGGACAGTGAGGTGGGGTGAGAATTGGCTGTCGGAAAGAGGCCAGTGG
>VZTU01020545.1:4282-48756 GCA_013400835.1 Zapornia atra | reverse complement strand
AGATGATTAGGGGCCTGGAGCATCTCCCCTATGAGGATAGGCTGAGTAAGTTGGGACTCTTCAGCCTTGAGAAGAGAAGACTAAGGGGGGACCTAATTAAAGTCTATAATTACCTTAAGCAGGGGATGCAGGGGGAATCAGCCAGCCACCTTTCGGTGGTCTGTGGGGATAGGACAAGGGGCAACAGCTGCAAGTTGGAGCATAGGAAGTTCCACACCAACATGCGGAAGAACTTTTTCACAGTGAGGGTGACAGAGCACTGGAATAGGCTGCCCAGGGAGGTGGTGGAGTCTCCTTCTCTGGAGATATTCAAGACCCGTCTGGACACCTATCTGAGTGATATGTCCTAGGGAGTCTGCTTTGGCAGGGGGGTTGGACCCGATGATCTCTTGAGGTCCCTTCCAACCCCTACGATTCTATGATTCTATGATCATGAGGGGATAACAGAGAGCCTTTTGCAATCCCAAACACACTAGAATATCTTCCTTTGCACTTTATGACTGACAGTAGCTTCCTTTCATCCTCAGGCAGTGGACAAATTAAAAGACAATTCCAGTCCCTGTGTTTTCCCTCTGATTACTGTGCACAGGCTCATTCTCAGCTGTGTCAGACTGCTATTACTACACCTCAGCTACTTTTCTCCACATAAAGGAGGGAAAAGGAGAATTGTCTAAGGGGGAGATTTTTCTTTCCCTTAGGAAAATTCTTTCGAGCCCTAGCTGGCAAACCTTTAAGCTTAGTGCATCCTTCGTATCCTGGCAGAAGCACACACTACCCCCAATCATCCAGGAACAGAGCTCATTTGGTGGGTCCTCCTTCCAGGTTTTATTTCCTCTGTAAAATTCTTGTGTTCCTCTGCCTCAGAAAATACCTAGAAATACCAAATGAAAATGTAAAGACAATTAGAAAAGATCGAGAGAAAAATTAATAGGCACATCTTTAAAACAATACACAAGCAGCATTTATCCTTGATTATTTCAACAATGTTATCTCTTATGATAGCTGAAAAGACTTAAGAGATTTCCACCTTCAGTCCCCACTCAGCACATGTACAGCACAAGTATTCATGAAAAAGGAATGGAAAGACAACAGCCATCATCATGGCTTTCTAATTCTAAAATCACATTTACTGATTTCACCTAGCCTTGCAGTAGAGACAGAGCAGACAGCTGGGAAGGATAACATCAATGGTCAAAGTCCCAAGAGAAGTCACTGCCTTCCTAAATCAGAGCTTAAGGAGGTTACAGCAAAAGATTCAAGGAAGTTAGACAAATTATCATCTTCAGCAGCAAATTCTCTGCTGCATCTTTCTTCATAGTTCTTGTCAGTAAAGTAACTGATAATACGTCTCATATAGCCTAAAAAAGCCTTATTTTGTACATGGAGATGAATGTCGTACAGGTAGGGGGCTTTTTGTTTCATCTATATTCAAAGACTTGTAGTATGCTGTACAAAACCAGATGTTGCTATATTTCTTGACAAGCCAGGCCTTAAAGTAAGCTCTTTTAGTCAACAGTTGCAAGATGATAGGTAATATATTTTTTTCCTTTTTCTTTTCCTATCTTGGACAGCACTTGTTCTTTTTCCTCAGCAGTGCTGTCTGAGGAATCTTGTTCAGTCCGTTTTGATCTCCATATGAAATCTTCCCAAGACACTGTGTTCTAGTTTTACGTGGCTGTGTTCAGGTGGAGGGGGCTGCAGGGGTGGCTTTTGCAAGAAGCAGCCAGAAGCTTTCTGCGGGCCTGGCAGAGCAAACACCAGCCAGCTGAAGGCGGAAGTCCTTGCTGAGCAAGGCCCAGCCCATCAGCGATGGTCACAGCACCTCTGGGAATCACATTTAGGAGAAAAAACCACAAGCAATTTGCCTGGAGAGAAGGGAGCGAGAAGATGTAAGAAACTGCAAGCACCAAGATCAGTGAAGAAGAGGGGAGGGGGGTGAGTCATTCCAGTTGCTGGAGAGATTCCCCAGCAGCCTGTGAAGAAGACCATAGTGAAGCAGGCTGTCCCCTTGCAGCCTATGGATGATGATGGGGAGCAGAGATCCCATCTACAGCCCATGGAGGAACCCACGCTGTAGCAAGTGGAGACACCTGAAGAACACTGTGACTCCATGGGAAGCCAACATTAGAGCAAGTTCCTGGCAGCGAAACCTGCAGCCCCTATGGAGAAACTGACCATCACCAGAGCAGGTTTGCTGGGGGACATGTGACTCTCGGGGGGACCAGACTGGAACAGTCTGGCCCTAAAGGTCAGCACCCCAAGGAAGTGACCCACATTGCAGCAGTTGGTGAAGAGCTGAAGCCCTGTGGGAAAAGACTCATGTTGGAGAAGTTCATGGAGGTCTGTCTACCATGGGTGGGACTCCACACTGAAGATGGGGAAAAGGTGTGAGGAATCCCTCCCCATGCCTCCAACCCCCAGCTAAGAAGGAAAATAGCTCGTGAGGAACTGATCGAAACCCCCACTCCCCCATTCCCTAACCTAATCATGACTAATGTTGCTTAGAAGGAGGGGTGGGAGGAGGTGCTTTAAGATCTGGTTGCACTTCTCATTACCGGATTCTGGTGTCACTGGCTGTGCAGGGCAGTGTCATAAATTTGAGTTTTCTTGCCTTTATCCCAGGTTGAGTCTGTTCTGCCCGTGCCGCTCATTGCGGAATGATCTCTCTCTGTCCTTATCTCGACTTCTGAGCCTCTCGATATGTATTTTGTGCCCTGTCCAGCTGAAAAGGGGAGTGATAGAGTGGCCTTGGTGGGCATCTGGCCTCCAGAAAACGTCAAACCACAACACAGAGACAGTCCCAAATAACAGCAGAAATTTTTTCTGTCCTTGCAAGAGCAAAGAGAATGAGACACATCACTAGAATTTCTTACAATCAACTTCACGCGCTTCCATGGCTCCCCTCATAGATGCCTACAAGTCTAGGTTGCACCACAGGACGCATAACCATGGCTACCTAGGTAAAAGTCTGGCATGAAGATTTACAAGTTTGAAGAAAATTTTTTAAATTACTAGGAAACATACTTGTAGTAAGGGAAGGGGGGAAAAAAACCCCAAAAAACAAATTATAACAATATCATCAGTGTTAGATTACATGAGAAAATAGCCTAATGGACTTCAAAGTAGAAGAAAAAAACCAAAGGAAAAGTACAGATCAAGTCACATGAAAGGTTCACTTCGTAGCTCACTAGCTTGCAAATTATGCATGTGATACTCCAGTGTACTCAAAGAAAGAGAGAAACAACAGGAAATCCAGCAGACAACTAAGAACCTTGGTTACAGAAGCCAAAACCAGTACTGGATGTGCTTAAGAATACTTCCCAAAGCTGATGGCTATCACATCACAATCCTGGTGTTGGGACCTTGGGGACATGGCTGTGAATACAGGAATTAAAGACAGCCATGGAGATGGTTCATCCACAAAGGACCAAGCAAACCCGCCATGGTGGTTGGTCCTGGACAGTAAAAGCAATACGGATTTTGCAGAAGACTGATACTATATTCCAAGTCTGGCAGCTTATCATCTGAAACAGAGAGAACTGACCTTGGAGTTAATCTAGTACAGAAATACTGAGCATCAGGGTGTTCAGTTAGTTCCGTGTATCTGTTTCTAAACCTAATTAACTCCATTGTTGATGCTGTTGTAATACACCCCTGCCATGCTTGTACCTTCATATTTCTCTATTGTTGAAAGGAATTGCCCATTAACCAGCAAACAATGAGGAATTATATTCCTTCTCTTAGCAGGCTTTGAAAACTGTCTTGTACCTTTCTCTAAAACTTTATGTATAAGTTTAACGAGTAACACAATGGAAGGGAACAGCTTTCTCACTGAACAGCATGAGCCAGAGCAACTGACACCAGATGTTAGAAAGAGATGTTTTCCTAGTGATGAGTATTAGCCAGTGATGGGCAAAAGGAAAACTGGAGCTTTGTGGAAGCTGAACTCACTTCTGTGAGTTTGTAACAGTTATCTGAATCATCATTTTTCTTCCTTCAACTAGAGGGTGAATGTGATCTATTAATATAATACCCTTGATGGTGGCAAGACCAGTCCCCAGTAATGCACACAGGCAGGAAGAGGCACTCACTTGGACAGCGTTTATATACTATAGCGTGGGAAATGATGGTCTGGGCCATAAATAGACTCTTAATTGCCATAAGTGAACAGCCTGAAGGGATATGAAAGAAAATTCCTTGAAGTCCCTCCAATCAAGTTACGATAGTAGGTTCATTACAGAAACAACAAAATTCAGCCTTCATGCCTTGAGAAAATAAAAACTTAGCACCTTTGACCACTGACCATCTTTCAGAAAAACCTAGAGACCCTGAGGAGGCTAAAATACATCAAACTTAGGAGCAATTCTGACCATACCCAAAGACAGATTTATTTGTCAGAGTAAGTTTTAGCACCTTTAAAATTTAAACTGCCTTTCTTCAACAGTAGTTGTAAGATGAAAAACAAAGGCACATGGGGCTCAAGAAGAAACAGTATCTGGAAAAGAAGCTCTATTCTTATTAAGAGTCATCAATTGCGACTATCAAGTTATCCAAATTTTAAAATACGATTGTAAATATGTGACACTTTAGCCTCCAAGAAGCTAAAAAAAAAAATGGAAGAGGGTTATTGTAGAAATGTTAACAGACCACAGCATACACACACAGACACAAAAAGTGCTGTAAATCAAGTGACATATCATAAATTCAAGCAGACAATTTATGAAAGCCTTGCTGAAAATCAGTGTGTCATTCCCTTCATTCCAATGTCACCATTACCCTGCAAATATAGAACAGTTAAGGCTAATTTTTCCAGCAAGGAAAAAAAAATTGTGGCCTCAGAACATTATCAAGAAAATATGACAGATTGGATCGAATTAGGTTAAGGGGAAAAATAAACTCTGGAGGGCAAAGCCTATGCAATTTTGTAATAAAAAATACACAAACCTGAGAAATTGCACTGGGGTTGGACCCTTGCTTTAGAATCTCAGTTCTGTTACAACTGGTCTTGCATTAGCCCAAAGAAGTGACTCCTCTCATTTTTACGCTGTAATTTTTGCTCCAGTTAAAAGAAAATAGCACAGCCCTTGACTGAACCCACTTTGGGAGTGTAGACTGCAGAGAAACCCAGACTCTGTGCCACTTGAGTGTTGTATTCCTCATTGTACGCATGCCACCACGCTCGTCCCTCCAGGCCCAGAGTCCCTTTTAGATCTACACTTCCATACCTATTTACTTATGTTGAAAGAGCTGCAGTTCTCTGATTGTTCATTCCCTCCAAACAAACATGTAACGAGCAATTTTTTTTTCACTAAACTTGCTACAACTCCTATGACCATCTGAAAACTGATTTACAATATCACAGATTGGGCAACATAATCATGGCAGCTAAAGATAATAAATAATTATTGTTGCCATCTGGACGCTTTGAGAGGCGTCCTTCTGAAGTTTCTGCTTGAGTTTCTACTGGAATAGATCTGGTACAAAAGCAAAGAACAACAAGAAGAAGAAGTTAAATTTACATTAACAGAAGAATAGCTGCTAATTTGGAATCTACAAGGGGAAGCACTGACATTAATTTAAATGCAATTTACACATTCATGAAATTTTGTAGCTATTTTTTAGCTTGTCAAGTATATTGATGTGGTAGAATAGTTTCCTGATTATCAGTACTTCTACTTGCAACAGTATACATCATATCATCTGAGAAACAAGGGTTTGTTTTGATACTTTTTCCTTACCTCTATCCAGTTATCCTTAAAGCTGAGAGCTGAACCATGTGTTTAGTGCATTTCCCTGCGTTAAGTCCACTGCAGTTAGCAGGACTGATAATATCATAGAATGTGTTTAGACCATCTTTAGCACTGTGTTGCTCCAAGGCACGGTAGGGGAGAGTTCAGCCCTGCCCTGATACACATTGTTGAGCATCAGCCCACTGCTATTAGTCACGCCCTGCAGCATCCGTGAGCAGCGACCAGTGCTAATGAACAACAGCTTTGGAAACAGGGACAGGTGGCCTTTTCTTTTCCTGTTCTATGGCTACCCCTGCAGGCAAGGAAGATGCAACCTTCAGCTCCCAAAATAGAGGTGCTTGGGGAATACATGGAATTCAGAGTTGTGAGCAGATTCACCCAGTGCTCCTCAGAGCCATAGCAGATGTTTCTGGGGCATCAAGCGAGCAACAGAGTGGACTTACTCCCGTGGGAAGATGGAGGTCAAGAGATGAGCCACAGCTATGGGAAGGGAACACATTACAGCCCTATTTTGAGGTAGACATTGGGGGCAAATACTGTTTTTTTAGCCCTGTCAACAGTTTTTAAAAAGTTATGGGAGAGACATAAAATGTGCATCACACCCCCAGGGCACGCTCTTGTTCCAGTAAAACAGCAACCCGATTTCTGTCCTCATACATTGATTTGCCATAGAAGAGCTGATCAAAGATCATAACTTCAGAAAATGTTTTCATGAAACAGGCTAATTCCCTGTTATGGCTGCTTATTCAGTGAGGGTTCACCAAAACAGTGAGTCACTATTAGACCTCCAATTTATTTCAATTACTTGATCAAATGTGGCATAAATAATCCAATTTGTTTATTCTGATTCAAGGAGGCCCACATAATGTTATTTAAAAAAATAAGAAGAGGATTCTGCCTAGAAGCAGCACATTTTGAGTAAAGTACTCTTCGGTTCTGATTTTGCAGGGATGACATTTGGGTTGTTTTGAGCTTTCACAAGTAGGGCATTGCAAAGTTTAACTTCTGTTAAACCAAAGTAATGCCTTGATGACTCTCTCGAGACCATGCCTCCTCCTGTGCCTCCTTGGAGATTCCTTGGTCTTGTGCAGCATGTTAATTTTGCAATCAATACCTGTATTAGAAGACTCTGTCCCCGGAACAAGCAGAGTGGGCAGCGTAATGGTTCAATCATGTTGGGCATAATCAGCTTCCTTTGTAAAAAGCAACAGGTTCTTACTTCGGTTCTTATTTAATTTCCATGATGCTCATAGAAAAACACTGTCTGCAAACTATATCTAGGCATCAGCTTTCAAATTTTAATTACAGGGCAAGGAAATGTGGCTTGGGAAAACCCAACAACTGGTTTCAAGGCCCAGCCTTGTCCCATGCCTGGGCTGGGGCCAGGGAAACAGGGTTAAACTCCCCCAGCCTTGCATTGCTTCAAGCTCAACCCCTGAGAGCCAAAGCCTTAGTTTTGAATGCAGGACAGAAACAGGCCCTTCTGCATCAGCCAGGAGAGCCTGGAACCCTGCAGAGCCCTTGATCATGACCTAACAGGATCGAGATCCACAAGGTCCCCAAGACGCCCTGTGGTCTCTGGACTGTCTTGGAAAAAAGGGACAAGAAAGAAACCTTTACCAGGACAAGCCATAGAGATACTAAGCCAGGCAAAGGCTGGCCATTGCATGCCATGGAGAGATGAGGGGTCTCCTGCAACAGCATTTCCCTAGGCAGAGATATGCAGCCCTCCCTGGGAGGTGTCACATGGCATGCCATAGGATATTCTGTGAAGGGAGTTGTCTTCAAAGAATAATTATGGTGTTGGCTATGGCAGAAGACAAAGGGGATGGGCTGTTGCAGAAAAGACGTTGGAACCCAAACGAAAGCACACACAAAGCCCTATTCAGCTGTTGTCCCCCAGTTACCCTTCAGATTTTATTTCTTTGCTTATAAATTTTACATGTGTAAATCAACTCTTTGGTCTCCCTGAGGAGTCACCCAGCATTCCCTACCCACATTGGCAAGTCTGACTTAGACTGTCCCAGGGGTGCAATGTGGCAGGCACAGTACAGCAACTCCAGCAACAGTGATGGCATTTTTGCACTCTGTAGGTGCACATTTCCAGAGCTACAAGGCACAGCGCTGAGCTGATTGCACAGCAATAGTAAAATGAGCTTCTTGCCCAGGCCAGCAAAGCTACTTTTGCTCTGGTGGCTAGTGACAAGAGCCAATAATGTTTGTCAGGCTAGTGGCCAGTGCTCACTTTTTAGGTAGTTGCGTAATTTACTGTTTTTCAGACAAGTTTCTCTGCTTCCCACGGCTCATGTGAAGTCAGGATTTCATTCTATTTGAGTCAATAAGAGTATTTCTACTCATATCAGAGGGTAGGGTTTCAGTCAGGCAAGTCTACCTCTAAGAACTATCACTGATATAATTTATGATTAAAGCCCATGCTTGCATTTACTGGAGGAAGAGAAAGCTGGAAACCTACAGAGCTATTGGACAGGGTTCCCCCTTAATGTCCTTGATGCTGAAGGTAGGTGTACCAGTGCAATGCAATACCACATGGAGCTGCCTGAAATAACAGCGCATCAGAACAAATATACTCAAAGCGATGGAGATCTCTGCTTTGCCTAATTAGCACTGCTGAGAAGCAGGGCTTATTAACCTGGGCAGAGTGCCACAAAAACACGGCTAGCCTGCTTCCAGCACTTCAACGAACTCATTAGTGCTGTCTTGGGCATCATTGCACAGAAGCGAATTTGTGAATGAAGACCTGAAGAAGGGAAGCCATCTGATAAACTGCGGTTCTCTGTGGCCCAGATTATAGGTAAGTTGTTAAAAAACTGGGCAGTGGGGGAGCACATCCATCATGAAACCAAGTCATACTTTGCATCTAAGTTTTACAAAATGGAGGGCTTTTTTCCCCCATCTCCCTTGGAACAAGCTGCCAGTAGCATACACCTGAAAACTATTTGCCGCAACATGTAGATCCTGGTCCAAGATCCTTGTGCTTTCCTGTGAAGGCACAAAAGATCTCTGAGGTTTCCTGTGTCACCAGAGGAAAAAGCCTCTCTCTAATAGCCCATTTTGCCTTTCTAATGATGAACATAATCTAATAGCGATAGCTGGCCTAAAAACAGAAACAAAGAAATACTGTGTGCACTCTCATTGTAGCCACTGAAGTAGTTATGGTCCCATTTTATGGAAGGAATATGTAGGTAATAATAACCTTACCAAAATGAAATGAAATGATGCTGTCACTAATTCCATTTAATGTTCTTAGAGCATCCAAATTAGATGTGCTTATTAGTTCACAACATTGCTGGTTATAATTTTTAACCTCAGATAAATCTCTCCACAATGAGGGACTAATATAATGAGTTGGTAAGAAAACAACACACTTGGTAAATAAATATTCTTAACAGTAATCATACGTGTGCCATGGAAGCAGACTACCCAATACTTTTGCCCTTCTGTGACTTCCTCCTAGTTATTTGTGGTAAGTTTTCATAATTCCCTATAAATACCATTCTGTATAACTTTTACTATATTTTAAAGTAATTCTAGGGGAAATTAGGTTCTTTTGACATATTGCACTATCTTTTAAAGATTATTGAGCTGTTCTGAAATTTCAGCATGCTGTTGTTCCAGAGTAGATCATCTGGACATCATTCAGAGATGAATAAGAGACTGAAAAAAAATCAATCAAATATGAACATTACTATTTGCAGTAAAGCAATGCTGTCGACAGAATTAACAGTTTCTGTCACATTCTCATTTGTCTGAGTTCAGTTTGAATTTTGGAGGAGAAAAAAAAAAAAGCAATCCATGATTTCACAGCAAAGATGTTTTGTTTTTCCCCATGTTTTTGTCTAGGAGAAAAGGGTGTTCTTAGAAAGAGAAAGGAATGGTGCATTGTGTATACAGGCAATAAATTAGTAGGAAGGTTAATGCTATTGACAAATATCAATAGATCAACAACACTACATCAAAATAACTTTATCAAGAGGCCTCTAGTACTCCCACACCAACAAAGAGATATAGAAAACAAAACAGAAGCTTTTACAGCAATGCTAAAAGAACGAGAATTCTTCAACGTCACAAAGGGATATAAAACCTTAAAATCACAAAAAAAAGGTATTTCCAAGAAAGAACAAGTCAAACACTTAATTTCACTACTGAAAACAATATGTCTAGGTGATCAAAGTGTAAAAAATATTTTTTCTATGATTCTATGATTTTGAACTGAAAAAGGACTTGCGTAATTTTTTCAGACTTCATCTATTGGAATCCCCACAGAACTTGATTTCTTTAACTTTAAAAAAGAAAGGAACTTTGCCCTTTCCCCTAACCATGTTTCTGACCATAATGACCCCTTGGTGCATCTCATCCAAATTGGATTAATGTATTTGAATCTGATCGCAAGTCAGATATCCCAGATCTCCAGAAAACATCTATCATCTTTCTCAATAGGTGGCTATGGTAATGTCATAAATTACTTGACTCAGTGTACCTTTTCAGTGATCATTTCAGTGTATCTTTTATCAATATCAGATCAATAATGCAAACCTATGAATTGTCAGATTTATGTCCAGCTCCAGGCAATCACAGAATCACAGCACATTTGGTGTTGGAAAGGACCTCTGAAGATAATCTAGTCCAACACCCCTACTAAAGAAGGATCACCAGAGCAGGTTGCATAGGATTTGAGTTAGGCTTTGAGTATCTTCAGATTCCATGACCTCTCCGGGCAGCCTTTTCCAGTGCTTTGTCACTATCAGAGTAACAAACTTTTTTTGAGATGAAACATCCTGCATTCTAGTTTGTGCCTAGTGACAGGACGGGGGCAATGTGCCTGTTGCCCCCGTCCTGTCACTAGGCACCATTGAGATATCTATAAGTGTTGATGAGATCCTCTCTCAGCCTTCCCTTCTCCAAGCTAAACACCCCCAGCTCTCTCAGCCTTTCCTCATAGGAGAGAGGCTCCAGTCCCCTCATCATCCTCATAGCCCTCCACTGGACTCTGTCCAGTACTTCCCTGTCTTTCTTGAACTAGGAAGCCCAGAACTGGACACAGTTCACCAGGGCAGAGTAGAGGGGGAGGAGAACCTCCCTTGACCTGCTGGATAGGCTCTTCTTAATGTATTCCGGGATACCATTGGCCTTCTTGGCCAGGAGCACATTGCTGGCTCATGGAGAGCTGCTTGACCACCAGGAGTCCTAGGTCCTTCTGCACAGTGCTGCTTCCCAGCAGGTCAACTCCTAACCTGTACTGGTGCCTGGGGTTATTCCTCCCTAGGTGCAGGACCCTTCAATTGCCCTTGTTGAATCTCATTTGGTTCCTCTCTGCCCAATAGTCTAGTCTGTCTAGGTCTCACTGAAGGGCAGCACAGCCTGCTGGTGTTTTGGCCACTCCTCCTGGTTTCGTATCGTCAGCAAACTTGCTGAGGGCACACTCTTTTCCCCTTGTACAGGGAATTGATGAATATGTTGAATAAGACAGGACCCAATACTGACCTGGGGCACACCACTGGCTACAGGTCTCCAACTAGACTCTATGCTGATTGTCATGACCTTCTGAGTTCTGCCATTCAGCCAGTTCTTAACCCATCTCACTGTCCAGTCAACTAACCCATACTTCCTAAGCTGCCTATGAGGTTGTCATGGGAGAATGCAGATCACAGAGCTAAAAACAAGGTGCAAAAAAACTCAGAACAGAGTATTTTTTATTGTGGAGAATAAAACCCAAGATCACCTGGAACCTACTAATATAAAATGTTTCCAAAGACAGAAGATAAGGTAATGGAAGAAAAATTCACCAAGGACTATTAAAGGTACTCATGTCACTTACGTTTTTGAACCAGAGGCTGTTTTATCACTGCAGGCTTCTTATCCTCTCCTATCATTGATATTGACCATTGTCAAACAGGATGAGCAGCCAGATTCACCTCTGTCTGTCACAGCACTGCATCCTGTATGTCTTAAACCGAAAGAGAAAGCAGCACAAACCCAGAATGTGACAACTTGATAGAAAACTGCAAAGCTTCTCCCATCCTTGCCACCTTTCCACGTAAGAGTGACATGAACAGCTCCATCTACCTCTACAGTCCTCTCCAGCCTGGAGTGCCTGTGTAACCATACTGCTTACTTTCACTCCAGAGGCTTTCCAAGAACCTGCATGAGCTGCAAAGCAAACCAACTACAAAACTAGTTTTTAATGATAGCTATAATTTAAAATAAAACCAAAGCAAACCAAAAATCCTGTCAGTAACACTACCTAAACCAGGAGAAAAAAAAATAAAAGTGTCAGCGAAATCCCCCAGCATCTTCAGTTCAGCTCAGACTTGGTGTTGACGTACAGCAGGATAATATCCTTGGGTAGGTTTTTAATTGCTCATGACAAAGGTACATTTCTGCCAGTTGGTGCTATTATTCTTGTCACTTCTGTCTCCCTGTTCTCTCCATGCAACCAACGATGCCAGTCACTTGTCTGCCTATTTCACAACAGTTTCACTATCTTCTTTCAGACCATGCAAAGAGGTTCCTAAACAACTTTGTGAATACTTTTTGAATAATTCCCTGAAACTTGGGGACAAAACTTTAGGAACCAAGCCACTGTTTTATTCCCTGTGTACCGGTTTGTGAGGTCACAGATAAACTTATGTCAAGCCTTACTGTAAGGCTCAGAGAGTGTTAGGGAATAAAAAAGTTGAAGAATAGACTATATCCTTTGTGATTAAACATATGGGGGTTTTCTTTGTATTTCAACCTTTTGACTTATATTTTTCTGTCTCTATAAGTCATAAGCAATTCAATGAAAACTGAACTGTCCCTATCTACCTGAATAGCACCTAGTTTAGTGAGCAATCACCTCTGACTGTGGCTTCTGTGGCTTCATAACACCCTTTTCCACCTAACACCTGATTATATAGAAAGATAGGATTTTGTCAACATATATACCAATCTTGAACTCCAAATATTCTCACTCAGTGTTATCCACCTAATTTATTGAAAAAAAATCCTCTGTATTTTAGTCCATTTTTCCTGTGGAGATGAAGCTAGGAATTTAGTCTGTGTTTGTGTCCACATATTTCTCAACATCTTTGGAATCTACAGGTTGATTTTTATTCAAATTGACATCAGTCTGAAAAACAATTAGGTTTCTAAAAATTTCATGAAAATAAATGGATGGCCAGAAGCAGAGAAAGGAAATTTGTGCCCCAGCCAAAGGGAAGTCCAGGAGCTTATAGGCACAAGGGTATATATCTTGAACAGAGAGCACAGAGAAAAAAGGTTTAAATTAAGTTCTTTTCTCATTTCTCACACCTCCCTTCCCTTGATCAGTGAAAGATACAAATCCAAAGGACATCAGGCCTCAATATTTTCAGTGCTTATGAAAATACTCTTCTGCCTTCTACTTCAGTTAGAATTAGAGAGCCCAGCTCTCAGAACCCAGCAACAGGAGAAAGGGATGGTATATATTTTGGCTTTTGCTTACCCATATATACATATAGATATATGTGTGTGTGTGTGTGTATAACATTAAAGCCTAGGGGTGATCTATAAATGGATGTTAACATAGATAGACCGGTGCAGTTACTTACATTATTTACTTGTCTGCTGTTTATGGAAGTGGATCTCAGTTGCTCCCAACCTCCTGGTTGCCCTGTAATACGAGCAGTAAATTGATGGTAATTACAATTATACTTGAAGTTTCAGCATGCTGTTTATAGACTAAGCTGCTGGTATTGACAAATCACCTTCTTGTAAAGACATGAATGCAGCATGAGTTGCCGGCATTGCCCTTTAGCAAGCTCCAACTGAAGATTCCCACTTTGATTTACTGTGGTATTAGAGCTTTAGTTTTATGTATATGAAAACTAAAAAGGAAAACCCTTCAAGCCATATCTTGTATGAACATCACTCATTTTTCTTTTTTCATTATTTGAATGACTTGTGGGCAATTAGTAATCTGTACCAGAACAAGGATTTCTATATGGCCAGATTGTGCATTATTAATTTATGCAGAATACCATTTATTCACATAACTAGTGATGATTTCAGGAAGGCTATTCACAGGAAAAAGCTACTCTGCTTATGGAGTTCAAAATTCCTATCCCAGGAGTATCATGTTTCTGGAAGAAGCTGTTAGTTCTTTTTTTTTTCCCTTGCTTTAGGCAGAAAACTGAACTGAGAGCGTAAGCTATCTTAATTAAATCTGATCTGAAACTTTGCTTTTCTAGTTAGCTCATGCATTCTGATATGCAAGTTATACCCTAATCACTGCTCAACATAGTCTCCTGCACGATGGTATCTAAATATAACAATTAGCACAGAAGGGGAAAAAATAGTTCAGACCAGACAATATAAGAGAAAGATAAACTCCAGGTGGTATGGTTATTTTTTTTAAAAGTCAAAAATCAAATTCCTCACTGGGAGGCAGCGCTCATAAATTAGAATTTTATTTATAACATGTGAGTGACATTTTCATATCTATTTCTTTTAATGCCTACCAGCATTTAAAAATTAGTCGAGGTTGTGTTTCTATTACAAAGGTTAAATGAAGAGATTATGAGTTGCACAGATGTTTATGGTTTGGGTTGATAGCTCTGGGATATCCCATTCTGGAGGCATTGTGTTCCAGTTCATTTTAACAGTAATTAGAAGTAGCCCCATAACGAGGTGCTTGCTGCTGAAAACAACTTCATTAGTTCGGGTGATTTTATTGGTTTCCTTTAGGGTGAGGAACGAGTGTTAATAGTTGTAATTTAATAGGAAAATTACTGAAGCAAGGAAGATTCCACTGAATCTTAAATGAGGCATTAGACAGACGTTCCTTTTCCAAATAATGAAATATAAGGGAAGAGCAGTAACCTTAAGAATTATCATATTAATGTATTTACCCTAGGACAGATGAGCTATTTTGCTTAAATATTTTAAATATCACTTGACGTTGTTAGGACCCTATAGAGAAAATATATATTAGCTTAACAAATTCCAAACACATTTGGCTGCATGCTTGGGCATTCACACACATTACAACTCTGAACTGAAAGCCTGCCAGTCAGAAAGATTGTGTTCTCTTTCAGAGAGTGAGAAGGATTTTCTTCCCCTGGCAACGTGATATTGCTCAGCGCACAGCATCTTCTTTAAGCTACCACCCAGCTCCCACAAGGCAGAGCTGCCCTAGTTATGCTGGAGCCCGTGACTCTAGTGGGAGGATGGATTGGTGGCAAACCTGCCTGAGCTAAAGTCAGACCCCTACCAGAAATGTCCTTTCTTTGGTATAGGAGGTGTCACCTACTGTTGGCCTAGGGAATATCTTCTTCCCTGGGTGGACATGTATTATAAATCACAGCTAACCTAATCTCTGCCCTCTGGTTCCTGTTGAAAATCAATATATTCTCCAGACTTCTTTTGGCTCTCTTTTATGTCTCTGCTCCCTCCTCTCAAGTTTCACTTCTTCTGCAGCTCCTCAGGACTCCCTAAAGAGCTCCCTGATGGGATGCTGGTCTCAAGAAGAGGTAGACAGGATGAGGGTGTTCTGTGAAGATGCTATCATACTCAGAGAAAAATGTTTTCCTTGATAAAGTAACCCAAAGTCACATAAGCAAAAACTCTCTCTGAAGAGATTATCCACTCGATCACAGACAAGGTTAGGTCAAAAGTTGAGTATGTCCCCTGCCTAAACAGAAGCTATATTTTCTTCACTAGAAATGTCAGACCCAGATCTACAAACTGAAGCCACCTCTTGTCAGTCTTTCTGACCTTAAGAAATTAAGCACATAGTTCTGGAAGAAGGATGGGAAACATTTTTGGAGGAAAGGTGCTAATAAAAATCCTTATGGGAGTTTTAAGGACTTGGAGAAGGTTTAAAAACCATTTCTACATCTGCACACAAACATGTGGAAGAGAAGAGAGAGAAGAGAGAATTCAAGTTATTTTTGACAATAGATGTTTGTGAAGCACTTGATGCTTTCAAGAGCTTTCCAGGAACAGCATATGTGGCTAACTGAAATTGTGTTAAAGAGGTGCACTCCTTATAAAATTACATATACAATTTTTTTTTAAACAATAAGTATAAAATAAAAGTGTAAATAGAGAAAGAACTCAGATGTAAAATAGTCCCTAAGAAGGGACCGTGAACACAAATTCAGGCAAAACATTTAAACACTTGTAAAAATTACCAAAAGATGCAGTAAGAATGTGAAAAGTGATGCTATATACAGGGTCATATAAAGGGACAAGAGCATCCTGAGACTAGAGACATTGGAAATTCAAAACACAAGTGAAAAAGACACCTGAGTGAAAAAGCCATAGAGCTCAACTCAAGAGCTTGGCCTGCTATAAAACAGTCAAAGGCGAGCCCTGGAAATGGAGGATGTCTTACATTGGCTGTAGCACTTTTCAAGAGTTAATGAGTGCCAGAAGATGTCCACAGCATGAACAAAGATGATGGTAACCAGCAAAATTGCTTTTATATATTTTTTTTCCTGATAGATTGGTTTAAAATATTAAAGATAAGACAAAGCCAAGAACTATTACATCTTTGTCACAAACCAGCTAAACAGGGTGGAAAAAAACAGTTACCTTGATGGATATGATTTAAAGAGTCACTTGAGAAGATAGCTAAACTATATTGGCAAAATTTCCAGGCAGTCTTTGCTAGTATTTCTTCTCAGTAACAGATAAAAAGCAAGTAGCATAAAGTTAGAAAACAAATGAGTATTTCTACTGCTAACATTTAACATCCTTCAAAAATCATAACAAGGCCATGTTCAACTATACTCATTAACTATTCTGTTTATTGCAAAGAAAAGCCATCTAGTAAATACTTTTATGATCTGGGAGTGATCCAGCTGTATGTAATCATGTTTGAAATTAAAGTCTCCTATTGTAACGATTGTACTTCAGCGGTGTTGCATATTCTGACACTATTATTAAATATTAGTATAGCTAATATCTCCTGACTACCAATTCATTAAATATAGAGTTTCAGAGCTCTTTTGCTGTGAAAGAAAAAAGAAAAGAAAAAAAACCCCTAAAATTTCAATACTGAGAACTTGTTTAGTGAAAAGAAACTCAAGAAGTGGTGTCAAAATAAGCTTAATTAAAGATTCTAAAAAGAAGTTTGTTGCCATCTATAAATAACACAGTTAGGAAGAAGCATGTAAAAATTATCTTTGATCTTTGCTTAATTCAAGAAAATAAAACCAAGTCTGTGCAGTACTCTCTGCAGAAAATACTTCTAGCCTAAGCAGATACAAGATAAATTCAGTAATTCTTGTCCAACATCAGAAAGGGGGGGGAAAACAATTAGTCTTCTAATATGGAAATGCTCAGCAGTTTGATAAGCAGAAAAGAAGAATATACTGGACGTACTCCTATCCATCCAGGGCAAGTGGCTGTTGGAAGTCCTAAAGAGCCTGAAGAGACCGGAGAAAAAGACTCCATTCAGTAGAAGGTAAAGGTCTAAGAACGACACAGGTATGTGAAAATAACAGCATTCGTTGTCACAGTGCTCTTTTGTGGAAAGGACAATATCTCTCACCATCTTTTCTTTCCACCTTCCCCGTGACCAAAGGATCTGGGCTGGACTGAAGAGCTCTTGGAATTACACAGAAACAACTCAAACTGGGCCCAGAAGAAGGGACATACCATGTGGTACCCTCAGCACTGAGCAATCACAAAACCCTGTGAGCCCACCCTACACCATGTCTGTTTTGCACACACATCTCCTAATCTTTGGGTTTTGGACATTTAATGAAGAAAAAAGATAGGGTCCTACCACCAAATCCCCAACACCACCCAGAAAAACACCTGTCTGACTGCATGACTTCTTAATTTCCTATATCCAGCTACTTCAGTGTCCTCCTGTGTAATACCACACCAAATAATACAGGAATATTATTCTTCCCAGCTCCTGATTTCTGAAACAACGTAGCCAGGGATTTCCCATCTTCAACAGTTTATAGAGCATTCCAAAAGCCACCTAAAAACTGTCTTCAATAAATTCTTTCAATCTACTATGTAAAGTGGAATAGCCTTCAGATAGGTGACTTTTAAATGATAAAATAGAGCAGAGACAGCAACAAAAATTCTCTCATTTGCTGTTAGAGAGAAAGAAAATAGGTTGTAAAGGTAGAAGTTGCAGGCTTTTCCCATCCATCAGATATAGTGGAGCTTTTATTCTAGGCAATAAGGGATGACTCCATTAGACATGTACTGTTTGCAAGTGCCATCCTTTTAGCCCACTGTAGTCAATGAAAAACATATGATTCATTCATCTGATCTGTTTTAGAGAGCTACTTCAGACTGAGATTAAATGAGGCTTGAAGGCAACTATTTCTCTCTGTCTCTCTGCCAAAGAGACAAGTTCTTCTGTAGGCATTTACATTTGGCCAGGTGACTCCTCCTCCAGCTTTCAAAAACAGAGTGGCTTACTTCAAGGAGACTCTCAGCAGGCACAACGTTGTGCCAGCTTGCTGGCCATGGTCAAATAAAGTGAACATCTGGTGTCTCTTCTAAACTCCACGACCTCCCACAACCTGTCCTCCACCCACATTTCATGGAGCAACAGGCAACTGGGTTTTCAGGTACTCTCCAGACATCTAAGTACAGGTCAGTAGGTATAGAACTGCATACTTTTTTAACAGTATATTTTTCTGCATCAAGTATCTTCAACAGACTTATAAACAAAAAACAACCCAGAAACAGAAAACTGTCTTCTCCAGGGGATGTATTTATAATTTCCACAAAGACTCTACTCTTACTCATTAGCCTTGACCAAACAGGGAGTTTACTAGACTTTTTACCCACAAGTCTGACTTCTTACACATAATCACCTCAGTGGGTACATAAAATGGTTGCTCAGAAAGGATGTGCAGCATCCATCCTTGGAGGCTGAGAAGACTCAAAGACTTGGGAAACCTGGTCTGATCTCATAGCTTAACAAGCTTTGAATAGCAGGTCAGACTAGAGATGTCCTATAGTGTCTTATAAAGTAAATTTTGCTGTCTTCCCATTCTGGTTTAATATGCAGCTCCCCAAAGTGACAAAGACGAGAAAAAAACCCCAAAACAAACAAATAAGAAGCAAACTATTAAAGGCCTTTTAATTAAAGATTCAGATACCCAAGATCCAAAATTATAAGAGTTTGGGTTTATACCAATATTGATATATTACTACCCCGTTCTAACACTTTTCCCTAGTCATTTGTCATTTTTCATGGTTCAAGACAAGATGCTGGACAGATAGACCTTTGGTCTGACATAGTAGGGCTTTTCTGATGACTGACATTGGGGAAAATGAGGTATTGTGTATCTGTGAAGCCCAACAGTAATATGTTGTCAGAGGTTTCCATGGAAGCAGCACAGCATAGTTCAGTGTCAAGAGTGCTGCGTAAATAATGCTTTTGGAATACACAAGATGCAGATTATTGGAAAGACAGAAGAAAGTTCACATCACAAATCATACTGTAGGGCAGGGAAGTAACCAAAAGACAAACTGCTGTATCATGCCCAAAAAAACTACAAGGATTTCAGAGTGTTAAATATAAATTTACAGCTTCAACTACATTTGTCTCCTGAGTGCAGCAGTACAAGAACAGAAACTATCCTCAAAAAACATTTAAGAGTGTTCAAATGTAACTGCAAAGGTCACATCTATTTAGTGATTTAGTCCAATCAGAAGTGCATGTTTGAAGCAATCACCTTCTCCTCCAGGCTTCAGCTTGGATGGCAGAGCAGCCTCAGGGAGCAGCTGGATTCCTCACCAATGAAGCCAACCAGAGAGCTGCACCTTCTGCATACTAACCACAGGTGAGCATTGGACTCACACGGGGCTCCAATGTAAAACCTCCAACATGTATACAGCACGGACATCAGGGCCTCTGCAGGAGGTGGAGCTGGAGAAAACAGCTTCACAGCTTCACCCTTACTGCTGATATATAGATAATCAGAGATGCTGAACAGCTAAGAACAAAGTTAGTTAAGAAAGAGGTCCCTAAGATTACAGATATTAGTCCCTCTGGAGTAAATAGCTGAACCTCCAACTTTTGGGGGAATTGGAGAATTCTCTTTCAGGATGCTTGCTACTTACTGGTAGTATAGGAATTACTCTAGTGATGCACATGATCCTCATTCTGTTGCAAATCTCTGTGTAATGACCAGTGACATCAGTCCCCACAAGCAGAAGGCATCTCTGCTGTAGCCTGCAAGTCAACCTTCTCTTTGCAAGGTTGTGACTCAGAGAGCATCCCTGAAGGCACCCTTCGATTGTGCTTTGCTTGGTGCTCATATATAACTCAAAACACTATTTGAGGCAATGAAGTGAAGTAAGAGAAAGGAGATGTTATTAATATTAATACAATCACTCTGAGGTTCAGTCAAATCAGTAAATTGCAAATGTCGAATGTTTGGGAATTTCCTCACCTTTGAATCTCCAATCATTTCTTCAGCTGACGGTGTGTTTATCAAGCTCCACAAAATAAAGCACAACAGATCCTGTAAACTCTGATGCCAGGGAGGGAGGAAAAGGAACAGGGAAGTCAAACCCATTCAGGTACTTCTGAGAGCACTCAGAAGTTGTGCTGAGGGGCACCTTGGAGCAACCAAAGCAGATAACAGGCTAGCTGACCTGGCAGACCCACAGAAAGTTTCTTCCACCTCTGCCCAAGACTGCCAACAAAACTGGAGCAAGGCTAATCAATGGAGGATTAGATGAACTGTAAGTCATCTGAATTTAACACTTGGGATCAACGCAAAGGTCCTCCTTCAGTGTTTATCAAGCCAGCGGTAGTTGGGGTTGTTTACCACATCTGAACTTTCAGCAACCTCCTTTGTAAGTGAAGGTTAATTTGCTAAATGTTAATCTTCAAATGCTTCAAGGAAATACTTTGAGGTCAACCATTTCATTCCACATAGATTTTACCATTCAGATTATTGTTCACTTGTAATAAGCTCACACGAAAAGTTAACCTGCCTAGTGTGGAGCAAAATAATAGTCATAACATACAGTTTAGCATATAAACTTCCTTTTTTTTTTTTTTCCCAGGAGTAAAGGTAAGACCACAAGCCTCATATAAAATAGAAGAGTGAAGTATCCTAATAACCTGGAAAAATACTAGCCAAGGCCGGATCTGGGCTGTTCTATACTTACAGCAGCAATATAAACTATTATAATCACAGAATCATTGGGGTTGGAAGGGACCTCAAGAGGTCATTAAGTCCAACCCCCCTGCCAAAGCAGATTCCTTAGGACATATCGCACAGGTAGGTATCCAGACGGGCCTTGAATATCTCCAGAGGAGACTCTACAACCCCCCTGGGCATCCTGTTCCACTGCTCTGTCACTTGTTACTGCAAGTACCAGTATGAGTCACAGAATCACAGACTGGTTTGGTTTGGAAGGAACCTCAAAGACCATCTAGTTCCATCCCCCCTGCCATGGGCATGGACACCCTCCTCTAGCCCAGGTTGTTCAAATGGTGACATCTGGTTGTCACAGGTCTCAGTATCTCTGGAAAAAAAGGTAGTAGGAAAACAACAGACCTTGCTAGAATGATCATTATTGACAAAAATATAATGGCTATGGTTTCAGATCAAGAAGAAGCAATCACATCAGAAAAGGTAATGCTTCTCCCTGAAATGCAAAAGAGAGAAATGCAAATTCCTGAAACAAATCACAAGAGGGACTCGAGCCTGAATCTGCTCATCCGTGACTGAGTTCTCAAATGATCAGGCTAGTAAGTGCCCTCAAGCTGATCTTCTCTAATGTGCTTGGGTTTGCACGGATAATTGCAAAGCATCTTCATTTCATTCTGCAATGGAAGAACTGCTCTAAGATCCTTATTATTTCTAAAGAACTGGAAATGTTGTCTAACTGTCAGTTTCATTTTCCCCAAATATATATTGGTGAAAGCTTGCTTGTACGAGAACTCTGCAGCATTAGGGATTCAGCGGGAGAAGTTTAAGAGAAGTATCATTGGTAGTGCAGAACTTTTTTTATACTGTCATAAAGCCAGGAGAAGTCAATTAGGTCTAGTACTTCATTAATGATGTTCACAAATCACATTTATGGCAAGTCTCATATCTATTGCTCTGTTAGAATATGCCATTTGGAAAGACTAGATTTGACACCCTTATATGATGGCACTGCAGCTACTGCTGGGGTAATTAATTTTTACTTGTGCTCTGGAGAAACCAAGCAAAACTTTCTAAGACATTTGGCCAATTACACACTCTTTAGGGCAATGAAGCCTTTGCAGAAAGCTTGGCTTTATATTACCACTATGATCAAAGCTTTAATGAAATTGCTTCATGACAGAAGCCACTGGACTATTGAGAAAAAGCTACAAAAATAAATTAATGCACAATTGTGAATCTGCAAAAAGACATATCTTTCAGGTTTCTGACTTTTTATTAATGTGCTCCACCAAGCAGCCTCCCCCGTGTACAGTTCTAACAGATATTACAAGAACACCTTTTCCTTTTGATAAATGATAAAGGCCATCCATGGGATCTTCATAATGGGAGTGCTGTATTCCCTTTGTTTTATTACAGTATTTCCAGAGGAAAGGTGTTACTTTGTTCTCACGGGACAAACTTGGAAGGACTGGAGTTCCTTTATGGATGCACCGGCATTAAAAACTACAGAGGAACCTGGGGAATTGCAGGCTGTTTTGCAGCTCTGATACAGCACATCCCCACTAATATATGTGTCAGAGTATTGTAAAAAAAATAGCAGTGAAGTTTAAACAGAGCAATGAAAACTGTAGTTCAGAAGGAGACAAAACTTTGAAGATCCTTCCTGACTGTAGCTCTACCGTACACACAGCCCTGCACCAATGTGATATCCTCATGCACGCACGCAGATCAGGTGCTGATCAGCAGTAGGGTGCTGAGCTTGCACAATTTCTTGGCTGCAGACTAATCTACAAAGTGTTTCTGAGTCACAGAGGATGTTAATGAGGTTTTTTGAAATGCAAGTATAAAGAATAAGGCACCTGCAGCACACAGACACACTGCTGCTCAGCTGAACATCCTTAAATTCCTCAGAGATCATGAGCCTCCTGGGTTAAAGACTACCCTGGGACAGTCCAGCTGATGTCTGCCCCAAACCACATACTGCAGCTCAGCTCCTCAGGCCATACACACTGGCAGCGTCAGAGGCTGAAGGATGTTGTAAGGGCACGAAAAGACAGAGTGGAGGAATGGAAGACACAACCAACAGAGATGAAAAGGATATTCTCCAGCAGAAAGTACCTCTTAGCTGTTGTTTTAACCTGACTTTTCTAAATTTAGCTTGTAAAGATTTTTTGAGATCCCTAAAGATTAAATGCAAGTGCAAAACCTTTGCAGAAACTTTTCCCAGCCCTTTCTCCAGTGCAAAGCCTTCTCCCAGGTCATGTCTCTGGAGTCAGCACTGTGCTGCATGTGAAGGCATTCAGGCAAATACTCCAGTGTCCACAGAAGGAGCCCAGAGGCACGTTGCCCCCTTTTCTGACTCTCCTGAGGTGCACTTCCAGCAACATGCAGTGGTACACTGGACCAGGAGAGCTGCTGGTCTGGATCTTGTTCCAGATCTGCACTTTAGTGGCAACAAATGCCACCCAATCTGGTTGTCAGCACAGATTAACAAATGGAAGAATAAATTTACCCACTGAGTCCCCATGGTATTTACATACAAATGCAGGAATAAACCACAGTGCTTGGTCAATGCTCCCTAACATAGCGTAGAAACTTTTTTTAACATAGAGTAGAAGCACTTTTTTTGGTGTTTCACACAGGATACAAAGCATCCACATTCCCTTTAAGGACTGTGTTTTGCTTATGTTTCATTGGTTTGCTTTTACCAACCAGGCTACAAAAAGGTATGAGTGAAAATTCTGAAATAAAAGTGCATTCCCTGATTTAAGTTTCTTTTAATGTCACTTAAAAAATGAATAACAAATAAGTACATATTTGCTTGTTTCTTTTATGCTTTCCATTTTCAGGCCAGGATAGTAGTGCAAGGCAGCAAGGGGGACACAGGATGGTGCAGGAGTGGTCAATGGTGGCAGCTGCTGGGGACCTAGCAAAAGCATCTCATCAGGATTACAATGGCTGTTGCAGGAGGGAAATAAGGAATTAGAAATGCAGTCCTCATGAAGAACTGTGTTAAAAGATAAAAGGGCTGATTCCTGTGCAGCTCAGAGACACAGTGGCCCAGGGATCAGAGAAGAGCTTTTGAAGTCTAGACAGGAGCTCTCATCTCTGCTCTGCCACTCCTGGGTGATGCCAGTGAAGTGCCAGTTTGCTAATCTTCAGCCAGGAGAGCCTACTGCTGTATTTACTGCTAAAAACCTGCAGGCAAGCTACAGCTGAAGAACACAACATAGCAATAAGTGGCAAATCAAACCCTGCAGGGTTCACTGGGTTTCATCCTTCAGCTTTGCACCGATTTTCAGAGACGGGTCCATCCCACACCGGAGGAGATGTGGAAGATGGAGCAACGCTCCGCAACACATAGCACAGCCTGAGGGTTTTTCATTCTATTAGCCAAGAGCTTTAGCCAAATGAGCTGTCTGCTGGAAGAGCACAAGCCACTACGATAACAGAGCAGGCTCACACTCTGTGTTGCAGGGAAGCTGCTGCAGTATCTGAGCTTCCTGGAAGACTCATAAAAACCACGGGCCAGATACAGAAAATAATAATGTTTAATGTAGCAAAAGGTTATTAGTGGTCCTCAGTGTGTCGTTGATAAGGAGTGTGGCTTGTTGCAGGCCAGAGAGATACCCCTGAGAGTGGACCTCCAAGGCTTGGTGCAGAAGGGCTGCTCCGATCTCCTTTTCAGCAATTACCCACCACAGAGGTCACTTCAGGCTCACCAGCTCCACGGTACCTGCTGTGACAGGGAGGGTGAGGAATCCCTTTACCTTCCTGCAGCTGAATCCTTTCCTAATGGCAATGAAGCACTCAGAAAAAATGCATTACTTAGACAACCAACATCATCTGTCAAAGCCATGGCAATAATAAAACCTCCATTGCCAGAATTCACTTACAGTGAGTGATGGGTGGGTGGATTCAACAGCCATGAACTCTTAACTAAATGCATTTGTTCCTATAAATTCCCCTGGTACATTAACTTTCACTGATAGCAAATAGCTGCCCCATCTCTAAGGAAACCCATATTAATCTTACAGACCTGCAAGACAGAAGAAAAGAGGCAACTACTGCTGACTCAGACACATACCATGGCCCTGCTTCTCCAGACCTTTGCCGCTCCTGTAGACATTGCCACAAAATGACCCCAGATCAGACAACCCACTTTGCATAGGTGTAGCTGCTCATCTAGACTGTCTGGGAATCCAGAAGGCAAACAAGCCATGGCACAAACTCCAAGATCTGTGAAGAGATTATACAAGCTGTAGAAATGAGCTTACTCATGGCAGTATAAATGCAAGGATCCCCAGTTATTGTCAATGAGGACTGTAACAACAAAAAAAATAGAAAAAAAATAGAGAAAAGAGAAAGGGGAAGGAAAGAAAAAAGAAAAGGAAACAGAAAGGGAAAAGCAAAAGGAGAAGGAAATCCAGCCAATGATTTATTGTCCTTCTCATGAGATCAGGGCTTATGAAAGACATGGAGAAAAAGCCATGGCATGCCTTCTAGCTGGTCAGGGTGGCTATGTGTGCTGGTTTTGGCTGGGATAGAGTTCATTTTCTTCAGAGTACCTGGTATGGGGCTGAGCTTTGGATTTGTGTTGAAAGCAGTGTTGATAATACAGATGCATTTGTTACTTCTGAGTAGTGCTTACACAGAGCCAAGGGCTTTTCTGCTCCTCACCCCACCCCACCAGCGAGCAGGCTGGGGGTGTGCAAGGAGTTGGGAGGGAACACAGCCAGGACAGCTGACCCCAACTCACTAACGGGATGTTCCACAACATATGACATCGTGTTCAGCATATAAAGCTGGGACACAAACACTTTCAGAGTGATGGTGTTTGTCTTTTCAAGTCACCATTATGTATGATGGAGCCCTGCTGCCCTGGAGATAGCTGAACTTCTGCCTGCCCTTGGGAAAAGGGGAATGAATTCCTTGTGTGGCTTTGCTTGCATGCCCAGGTATTGCTTTACCTATTAAACTGTCTTTGTCTTAACCCACACATTCTCTCACTTCCATTTCCACTTCCACTCTTCCAACTCTCTCTCCCATCCCACCCAGGTGGGGGTGAATGAGTGGCTGCATGGTTCACTGTGCGGTTAAACCACAATGCTAGGAAGGCTGGGTGACCAAGCAGTGAGAGGAGGCGCCGCCTCTGGCCCCTGGGGTCACAGACTGTGCGGTAGCTGCACGTCTGCAAAGAAGGGACATGGTCAGCGGCTCTTCTTCAGTGTGTTTGAACCAGTGGGTAGGCACTGAGGAGCAGCATAATTATCCTCCAGACCCCAATCCCCACTCAGTAAAGTCAGTGTGAAACCATCAAGAAGCACAGAAGCCCTGGAGACAAACGTATGTTAAAAAAGACCCCCTAGGAGGTTAAACAAAAAGGTCTGGAGGCTTTACCTTTACTTGAAAATTCATATTTTACCACAATCCTAAGACATTTCCTGGGGATAAGAAATGGTGTTTTTTTTTCAGCCAGCCCTACAGAATTAATGAAAACCTTCAACTTCCCGGGACCCTGGGGTCCCCTGGGGGCAATTGTCCCAATTAACATTTTCTTGATTGCTTGTCATTAGGCTTTCAGAGTGTGAAAAAGTGTTGTGGAGAAATCACAGTTCAGCCACACAGCTAATCCAGTGGAACATTTTTATTGTTGCAGCTGAGAGAGGAAGCCATAAAACTGAGAGAGAGGAACTGTACTGAATCTTTCCAGCTCTTTGAGCAAGTGCCCCCCAAAGATTTAGCACAATTTCCCCTCTCCCAGATGTCATTTAAATAGCCCAAAACCTATAGCTTGTGTAGGAGTTTGTTATATGCTTTATTCTCTCATAACTTATACTTGAGGCCTGGTGGTGCAGAAAGTGTTGGCGTTAAGGCTCAAGGGGCACCTGGGAAGCTCTTCC
Source organism: Zapornia atra (assembly GCA_013400835.1). Classification (NCBI taxonomy): domain Eukaryota; kingdom Metazoa; phylum Chordata; class Aves; order Gruiformes; family Rallidae; genus Zapornia; species Zapornia atra. The sequence continues at coordinate 21,972 of VZTU01020545.1, read as the reverse complement.
AATAATCCCAGGGTGAATCAAGAGCTGAACAAAACTATTGATGGAGATAATAATTATGAAGAAGGTTATGAATTATGAAGTCTCTCTGCCTTTATCTCCTCTACCTGCAGAGTCTACATGCACAGACCTTTGTCTCTGCCCAAGAACTACCTTGAACATTTGTTAGTGCAGATGTGGTTCTCAAACAGGCTCAAAGGAATTCACAGCACAAAGTTCCCATTAAAATCAGTGGAATCAGTATTCTTGAAATACACAAGCCTTTTTTAAATCTCCTGTTATGTGGGCACGGCCCAGCCTCAGCTGTGACTAGGCCGCTCAGATGAGGCAGACCTTGTATAGAAGGCAAAATGGGAATCCCCTGAGGAGCAGAGCTGCAGGGCATGAATGGGTATATTCCAAGTTACTGTGAAGGCCAAAACTGGATGCAGTGCTTCAGGTGCCACACAGAGAAAGTCCCAAAGAAAGGGAAAGGATGATGATCCTCAACCTGCTACCTATGTTTTCATTAATGCAACCCAGGATGTGGTTCTGCAAGGGCAGAACCATTCTTCATAACAAGAGCACATTGATGACTCTTACTCAACTTGTTGTCTATCAGGACACCCCAATCCTAGTTGAAACAACGCTTTGCACACCATCCAGTCCACACCCAGTCTGTGTTGTTTTGCTGACCCAGGTTCAGGGCTTAACAGTCGCTTTTACCCTATTAGCTAACCCTACAAAAGCAGCACTGTTTGATCCACGCTGTTATTCACCAAAACAGTAAGGGCAGAGTGAAAGTGTGCTCCAACAGTGAAGCTGACCAGGCCGCTAGATGACAAACGCTGGAGGGAATGCCAGTGGCTGAATGGGCAATGGACTTTCACCATGCTGTTCCACATGCAGGTCCTTCCTACCATTCCCAATGGTCAGAACTGGTCAAAAATAAAGCCACCTAGATGCCACTGGGGCACTGTGAGAGGACTGTATAGAAGCAGCTGTTTACTCCAGAAGGACTAGTCCTGACGCACTGTGAGGCTGGTCACAGCAAGTTCCTATTGCTTGTATCTTACAAGACCCTACTGACTGGATGAAAGCCAGAAAAGGAGCCAGAGGATTAATTATTTCTGTTCCTCTCTCTGTAATTACAAAATATCCATATTGTATAACATCTGTCCCTAATCTTTCTAAAAATAACTAACTTTACTTGCTGTTGTGTTTATAAGGCAAAATTTAAAACCTGACATTGAGGATCCTGACTCTTCCATGTAGATACCTCTGCAGGGATATGGACTCCAGACAAGAATGTCTGTATTTCCTTTCCAGTCACTGGGGTTAACAGGGATGAAATAGAACCTACCACCAAACCCAGACATACTCCATGTTACACCTACCACACTGAACACAGCCACAATCACTGTGTCCAGCACCTGCCCACAGGGACCAAAATGTCTAAAGGGCAGTAGCCCCAGCAGTCCAACAACCCACCAGCCACAAACAGAAAGATGATGACTTCTCTGTATAGCAGGGAGCAAGGACAAAGTGTGCTCCTGTTTCTCCTTTCTTCAGTTCCTAAGGTCCAGTAGATGAAGGGCCACAAAGGCAATGACTTCTGCTCCTTGCCTGTTTTCAAGTAGTTTATCTGTTCCGGGCAAAGATCATAGTTGAAATGATCCTAAACATTCCTAAACAGAGATAAGTATTCCTGAACTGTTTCTTTGACCTTTGCTTCCATTTTTCCTCAGTAATTAGTAAGTGTGACACCTCACAATCCCCCATGACCCATAACTCACTTCAACACTATGCACACACCTTTTCCCCTAATTAAACCTCAGAGTGCTATGAAGACATTAATTTATTCCTTCAAATATGTTCCCAATATCATACTTTTATGTCTGTTCAATTGCAAAGTGGCCATTACACATTCAGTCAGAGCTATCAAAGCAGAAGTCATGTAACTATTCAACAGGGAGCCCAAAACCCTACCAGACTGTGCACTAAGCTCATTAGGCAGATAATTCATCCACCAGCAGGTGAAGGAGACTTTTCCCAAAACCAAAACAGATTCTCATGGTGTATTTAAACTAATAAACAGTAAAACCAAGGAGCAGTGTCTCTACTGAGGCCACCAAGTTAACAGGCATACAACTCAACTTTGTTACCTCTGATACAAGCTGGACACTGCACACCAACCTATGACTAACACTAGACCATGCCCAAGTGTTATCATGCTAATATACAAGGCCAGAATCGTGCCAGTGATAATCCCAATAATTTACCAGTGTGCACAACCAGGTTTCAATGTATGGGCCTGTGGCAACGTTCATTTTATTTCACTAGTGCTCTTGACATGCCATTTAAAATCTAGCACCTGCCTTTAAAATTACATGTGGGACACAACCACCCTGCACAACCTTGCAGGTATGATGAGGACTGGCTGGAAAGGAGCTTTACAGAAAAGTGCTTGGGGGTCCTGGTGAACAACATGAGTCGGCAACATGCCCTTGAGGCAAAAAAGGCCAACAGCCTCCTGGGCAGGTTGAAAGAGATGACCCTTCCCCTCTACTCCTCATGCATGAGATCATATCTGGAGCATTATAACCAGAGTTGTACAAGAAATCATAAACTGGAGCAAGGCCAAATAAAGGGCTGGAGCTCTTGCCCTGTGAGGGAACTGAGCTCATTCAGGCTGGAGAAGAGAAGACTCAGAGGGGATCTCCTTGTCTTAAAAAGAAATACCTTCTCAGAAGAAGCCAGAGGCAGACATTCCTCAGATGCTGAGGCTGACAGCAAACGGGCTAAGGGGTAACAGGCATGAGCTGCAACATGGGAAGTTCCACTTAGACATCAGGAAAATATTTTGATGGTGTGTGGTCAATTATTAGAGCAGGCTTCCCAGAAAGGTTGTGGAAACTCTTGTGTTTGGAGATATTCACAGCTTGACTGGAAAAGGTCCTGGAACTGCCAGGGTTAGGACTGGAAGAGATACCTCCCAGCCTTTATCATTCCACGGCCAAATTCTGTAATCAAATGTTCCTAAAACTATGATAAAGAAAACTGCTTTTAATCTAAATATAGTGGCTTTTAATCTAAGTACAGCTAAATCATCTTTGATTAAGAATTTACTAAGCTGAAGAGATATCAGGTTTCTATCCTTTCAGATTCTTTGCTTCATTTAATCCAGGAAGAAATCATCTAAATTACATACTCTTTTCCTTTCTGTATATCTGAAAAATTCTTCACTTTACAGTTGGCTTCCAAACAGCAGACTGCAGAATCTAGCCCTCAGTTAAGACTGCAGGAGTTTTTTATTGATGTTGGCTCTATTGCCCTGCTTCCCACCGAAAGCATGCAATTACTTCAAGGAAAATAAAAGATATTACCCAGCAGTGGTGCATGACACTTCCTACTAACTTCTTCTGGGAAGCACAGCACTGCAGTAAAGCACCCATTAGTAGGTAGAAAGTCACATGGATGAAGCATCGGCGCTTCACTACATTCTAATTTCTGCAAAGGTAATGTGAAGAGACTTAATTCTGCAGTGAGCTGTTCTGATTCAGGTTCCCAGGCACCTCTCCGCCTCCTGCAACTCCCGAGACTGCTACGTGTGTCTTTGCCCACCCTGTGAAGACCTCAGCTGTAAGATTTTTAAAAGGCTAATAAGACACAAACCCAGCAACTTTTATGAATGAGTTTGCTCCTATATTGAAGGGAAGAATTTTAAGAGGCCATCAGCCCCTTCAGCTTTCAGATAGGCTCACCTAGCCTTAAACCAACTCAGACTAGATCTTTCTCAAACTGTCAGTGCCTGGGACCACACAGACTCCAGAGGCAATCTGTTCCAGTACTTAACTATCTTTATAGTTAGATAGTTTCCCCTAATATCTAACCTATCTCCCTTGTTACAAATTAAGCTGATTGCTTCTCATCCTACCCTCCATGGACATGGAGAACCATTGATCACCAACCTACTTAAACCTTCAATATGGTTGAAGACTCTGGTCCTGTTCCCCACTTTTCCTTCTCTTTTCCAGACAAGATAATTCCTCCAGTTTTTTTCTCAGAGGTCATATTTTTCTCTGTTGAGACCCTTTCAAGTTAGTGTACAATGTCTTAAATTATGACATCGAAAACAGAAATCCAATATAGATTTTGTAATGTGAAGCAAAAGAAATTATAAATGTCACATCTCACCTAGGACATGATAGTCAGTGAATTCAGGACAGACATCTGTACTTTTTTATGCCAACACCACATTGTTGACCCATCATCAATCTATGATCCAACACCACCACCAGATCTTTTTGCACAGCATTATTGAGTAATCACTTTCCTCCACACTGTACTTGATTTTTCTTTCCTAAAACATAGTTTCTGTATGTGAGCAAAGGTACCACAGCAAGAATAATACCTGACCAGCAATAATATCCAACTCATGCAGGGTTTTATTCAAGCAATATCAAATTGGTTACCTAATGTCAATAACTCCTATGGTGTTCCTGCGGGGTACATTGCTATTGTTATTCACAAACAAAACAAACTTCACTAATTTGCCGCCAAGCTGACTGAAGGAATTGATATAACCCATGTGCAAAAGGCATGACTATTCCCATTCAAAGACTCTCAGCCTTCAAAAGGATTGAGTCCAGAGAAGGGCAACCAGGCTGGTGAAGGGGATGAAGGGCAAATCCTATGAGAAGTGGCTGAGGGAACTGGGGCTGTTTAGCTTGGAGAAGAGGAGGCTGAGGGGAGACCTTATCACCACCTACAATTACCTGAAGGGAGGTTGAGAAGAGGTGGGCGATGGTCTCTTCAGCCAGGTGACAGGAGATAGGACAAGGGGAAATGGCACAAAGCTGTGCCAGGGCAGGGTCAGATTGGACATTAGAAAAAAAATTTTCACTTAAAGAGTTGTCAGGCTGCCTAGGGAGGTGGTTGAGTCACCTTTCCTGGATGTGTTCAGAAAAAGGGTAGATGAGGTACTTAGGGATATGGTTTAGCTTAGGATGGGAATGGTTGAACTTGATGATCTTCAAAGGTCTTTTCCAACCTTGTGACTCTGTGATTCTGTGATCGAGATAGTCACGTAGCCACATATTTACAGACTCCAGGTAAGAGACAAAATAAAAATGCTCACCAAAGAACAAAACCCAGCCTCTCCACACTAAGGTGTGAGCGGGCCCAAAGCCAGAGCTGTTACCTCTCACATTTGCAGAGCATTCTTCCCATCCCACAGAGCAGACACATGTGGCCCTTCCAGGGGAGGGAGGCTCTGTGTGCCAGCTCCATGGGGCTGCAGCCAACACGCACCTGCGTAGGCACTAGCACATCTTTTCTGGAGGGCAACAACCCACAGCGCTGCCGAGACACTGGGAATAACACAGGACCAGAAGAACAGGGAGTGCAGGGGGGTGTCCTGGTTCCCCATGGTTCACAGCATCCACTTACCCTAGCAGGGTAATGGCAAAATGTGTGGCCACTTGAAACTCAAGTGCTCCAACAGAGCCCACATGGACACGCTGAAACAGGAGTCCTAGCTAAGTAACCAACGCTATTTTTATTTACCTAGGAGCATAAATTATGAGCCCCTAAGGAAGCTTGTCTGTAAAACCAAAGATATGCAGTAAGTGCTGACAGCCTCGCATGATGTATAGCTTTATTTTGACATCTAAAGGATTATTTTCAATTATTTCTTCCAGGACAATTATGCTTATTCTAACCCCATAATGCATTGTGTCAGTCATCTCTGGACATAAAACACTTTAATAGTGTACAGTAAGCTTTTTCCTTCCACACAAAATATCTTTGGACCTATAATTACATTTCATAAAACCTCAGTACCATAATTTAGCAGCCCCTTTCATAATATTAGGTCTGCATTTGTCCAAATTTTTTTTTTTTAAAGCCATATATATGCATTATCTCTAAAGCTTTAATTTATTTCTTCTCTATACAAACTGTCAAAAGTTTGGTCAAAGTGGTGTGTTACAAGGCAAGAATTAACCTAGTATAACACTTTGACAAGGCCATTGTACAACTGGCAGCAGTACAGGATTAGCTTGGATTTGAAATTAGTTAGCTGTACCACATAACTTTGCTAATAGTGGATCAATAATCTCCCGGCCATTTATTATCCCACTTACTTCCAGTCCCAAACTATGTCGCAGCATTTTAGAGGAGGACAACCCGCTGGCTAGGGCTGTGCCAGAGTTTTCCGCACTGCTGCAGGTCCCTTTTATAAATTCCAGCAAATTACCAGGTGCCTTCGGGACTGGGATAACGAGGTTGCTTTGAAAAAGGCAGCTATAGCAAGGACCGCAGCAGGATCAGGTACCTCAGTAGGGTTCCTGTACAGCAGCAAAACTGAAGGCAAAGCCATACAGATGGGTGTGATGGGAAGATACTTCACTGCAGGGTTTTAAAAATAAAAATAAGAATAATTTATTTTAAACCCACTTGCATGCACTATGTCACTACTGCAGGTTTCATGGATACAAGGGAGAAATGCACTACTGCAGTTTAGAAGTGCAACTGCACTTACCACAACCACAAGAGTCACAAAATACACTACTGCCAACACAACAGTCATGGAATATGGTGTTACACCCCGCAACAATGTCACGGCACTCGCTGCTACCACCCGCGGGCAATTCACAAGGTTCAGTATTACAACCACAGCAGGTTCACAGCACACACTGTCACAAGCATATTAAATACTGCACGTGTGTCAACCACCCGAGACTACAAACTTAAAAGCATATCCATTATTCACTTACTCATCTCTCCAGGGGTTCTCAGTAAGTTCCCTCAGCCAGCGTTCTGGCCAAGGGGGAAGGGGCTCCTCGCAGCGTTGGAGAAGCCGTTCCCCCCTCTCAGACCAAATCCGAGGGGTTTTATTTGTTTTTTTGTCTGATGTACCTGACAGTGGGCAGGGCTGTGCTGCAGTGGACAATGCCACCTTCCAGGTGTGTCATTAGCAGTGATCGCCTTTACCTTACGCCCTATCTGTTGCATTGTCCTCGTTGAAGCCAAATGGGGACCCCCTGGCTGGCCTTTATCCTACTGCTAAGCAGCTGAATAGCGGATTGATTGGGACTCAAGGCATGTTGTTTGTTGAGGGAATTCAAGGCTCAACCTAGGTTTTGGTTCCTTGTATTATGCAGCACTAAGCCCATTTAGTCTCGTTTTGCAGGACAACTAAAGAATGAGCTACTTACACAGCTCCCCATGGGCTGCCTCTGCTGAGATGGGGCCCCAAGGCAATCCAAGGCTGAGTCTCTTTACAAGCCCCCCATGAGTTGACTGATGGGCTAGATATTGCAGAAACCTGTTTGTGGAACTCTGAGCCAGATGATCCTTACACTGGGGAAGCAGACTTTTACTTTTAAAGAAACAGATTTCCCTCCCTCACACCCATTCTCTCAAATTTTCCTCATTCCCCTACAAGCATCGAGATGTGTGTGTACAAGTAACTTGCCCAGAATGACTTATGGTGACACAGAGGGTAAGAGACACTGGTTCACAAAGTCTCATCCAGTCTTCTGTGTTCATCCTGGTTGGTGAAGAGAGACACATGAGTTTTGAAGCCTTTGCAGTCTCTCTTGCCAATGAAGGCTCATGTCCATCTTCAGTGGTTTTGCCAGTATGGCTCCATATCTGTCATGAGGTCTGTGAACCCAGAGCAATAATCAGTGTTTCCAAAACTTGCCCTTGCCTTTATTTACATCATCCTCCTATTTTGCCTTGCTTTTCTGTCTTACATTACATGCACCATTATTTTAAATACTACTTTGACATTTATCCAGGTTTCTTTGCACATGCACAGTCTTGTTCACACTCTGTATACTGATATATTTGATTTATAATTTTCTACACCTAAGAACGTACTAGCAGCAGTAAGGATCTCACCTTAACACATAGGGCAAGAGCACATTCTCACCCAAATGTCACCTTTCATAGCTTTCAGGTACAGGAACTAGAGATCCAGGATATGGAAACCATTCATTCTAAGAACAAGCAAGGCCATACAGGTACAGTGGAATGAGTTTGTGATATATTGCTCTATCCATCACCTCATAGGCACAATTTTCATTCAAGCCATGGCTCACACTACTGAATAGCGGTTAAATCAGAGACATGAGCCCAAATTTTCTACCAACAAATGGAATTTTATAGGAACACAAGTCTCACTGGAATTACTGGATGCACAGGCACTGTGCGTGTTTGAAAGCAACTTTCAAAGCTTATGGTTAGGGACTTAGAACAAGGATGGCTTAGTTGGTCATGATTGTGTTCATTTATTGACCACAGATGATACCTCTGGGTGCTTGGAAAAAATTTTCTTGGTACTCAGGAGATCAAGGGTAGAAATGGAATCCTCCTAATTTTGTATAATCACTTTCGAAGACTTCTGAACGTTTCAAATGAAATTCATATTTAAGAAAAAAGCTTTTTACTGCTTTAAAGAGTGTTACTAAGTAGCTCAGTCCCCCTTGCTCCACAATTCCCGATTAGTCTTATGCACATTGGTAATAGGATATGAGATCATTAACCTGTAAATCATTGGTTCAAATCTTGAACAGGTCATTAGTGACTAGAAGGCATTAGTATCTAATGACTGGTTTCATTCCAGTGGACAAATAGTCACCACCACAGCTGGCATTAGTAAATTATTCCAGTAGAGACCTAGGAAATGTACCAGGTCCAGATTTTTTTTTCCTGGCAATTTGATATCCCTGCCAGTCTCCCTGTTAAGCTTTGAAATGAAAAGATTTTTTGCTTACTCTTTTAAAGAGCAGCTCTTAGAATATTGTTGGGAAATGACACAACGGTCTGAGGAAGAAAAAAGAAAAAAAGCTATTTTTAATGTCTGGATCTAGTTTTCTAGAGCTTTCTCTCTTGTAACTCAATCACTGTAGTCTGAAAAAAATCCAAAAGGATAAGAAATGCATTTCCCACAGTCTGGATATTTAAAAATGTCTGTGTCTCTGGATTTCTCTGCTTGATCAATATCTGGAAATCACAGTGGTCCCAGCTAATACATAGAACCATTCTACATTGTACTTGGAGCAAGCCTTATCCATCCCACAGCAAGCCTGTGATGATGGGCTCCAAGGGCTGGAAAGCTTCTTGAATGTCACTGAGGTCAGACCCTTGCGATACAGAGTAGCCAAACAACATCCACATCACCAGCCTTGCCAGATGCATAAACTTCCAGTGGCCTTTAGCAAGCTTGAATTGGAAGTCAGGACAGATTACTGAGGAAAAATACACCATCATTGCTCAGTTTCTTCTAATTTAAGCATTCACTCCTGGGAGCACAGCACCTGGCTAGAAGGACCTTTGATCAAACACAATATACCTTTCCTTAACCAAAGCCAGAAAGACAAAAACCAAATCTCACAATAACCTCAACAGGAGGAAAGCAGGAGAAACTGGGGGTATCGTGAATGCTCAAAGCACTAATAAGGGCGGGTTTTTTATAAAAAACAGCAGTAGAACCCAGTACCAGGTCCAGAATAGGCTGCCACCTGACTACACAGGTAGTAGCACTGTACAGCCACTCCTGTGTATTTACAATAAGATATTATATGAGACAGAAGTCACATACTGACCTTTGCAGTCCATTAATTTTATTTTTTCCTCCTGTTCAATTAGTGCAAGACCTTGAGTCATTGTGGGTAACCCCAGGAGAATTGTAATTAAGAATTAATATAAAGCCAAAGCGCGGTGCAAAGCTCTGAAGTACTTTTGTCACCACGTGTTTATGGTAATGAAACCATGATGAAGATTTTATTGCTGAGTAAAACACTTTTGAATGTACAGTCACTGACCTGCAAACTGTTCACATGGTGAATGCATTATGACATTTGCCTAAAGATCTCTCTCACAGCTGAGAAATAAGCCAAGCTGGTTTTGAATAGGATTTAACAAACTAATCACCACCTACAAATTTTGCAAATTGCAAATCCTCACACCTCCTGCTGCAAGGCTTAGGTATTCAGTATGCAAAATCCCATTAATAAATAGTCTTAGGGGGTGTGTGTTTTAAGCTACTACCTGTCAAAAGCAGTAAATCATGTTCTAATTTCTTCTGCACTTCTAACATAGGTCTGGGATAGCACACATTGAAAAATACCACTCCAGCAATGACTACGTGAAGAAGTAACCATATGAACTGAAGCAGCATTTGCGTTCCCCCTCTTACCTGTCAGTCCATCAACCATATCTTCCAACACCTTACTGAAGCAGAAACACGTCATGAAGCAGTCAGAGAGGAAATACCTTGGGCTCCATCCTAAAATTTCTCAGCTCACTTGTTAATGAAGATTCATAGTCAAGTCTCAGCACAAAGGTTGAAAACATCCAGTAGAATAAAAAGAAAACCAGATGGTTATTTATTATTTACCGTAAAGTTGCTCTGGCTCACGCTGCAAAAAGGCAGCTGGAGACAAGAGAGCCAGTGGACCGATGGAGACGTGCTCCCCCTCCTCCCTGCCAGGTATCACCACAAAGTTGGGACAACTTTGTGCTGCTTGTGGGATTTGTCATCTGTCCTTGCAGCTCCCCTACCTGCATGGAGGGTGAGGATATGCTCAGGAAGAGCCTGTGTCCACCACACGACATACGAAGGGCACCAGTCAGCCAAAGCTCCTTCCCAGATCCATACTGTTATCTGGCTCCATGCCCTGATGTCCTGGGCTCTGGGCACACCAGGCTCAGGCTTCATGAGGCAATATTGCTCTGAACCCAACAGATTTATGCCCTGGAAGACATAAAAGGTGTAAAAAGTTGCTGCCCATGTTTTACCTCACCTACATAAAAATAAATCCCCCCGGTTTCCAAAGCAAGCAGTTAATCTTCATAAGCATAACCTATATTTTCTGAAGGAGGAAAGGAAGAAAGAATACTCTCTACAAGTTTGTTCTCTCTGACATATTTTTCCTAAACTGGCTGATTGCATTGAGGCATAAGAAGACACATATATTAAAACTCCTGCATTTAAAACATACTTTGCTTGATCTACAAAAAAGAGACAAATCACAAAATTTCAAAATTATAGATGATATTTTCTTTCAGAAAAGGAATAGAAATGTAAGACAAACTGAGAACAACAGAATTGTCTCCAGACGAAATTCTTACTTGTGCTGCATTAAATCAGGCAATTGGCATAATAATCTGGAGGCACATGGGCTGATACTTCTTACGTTTTCTGAATTTGTTTCCGTAGGGCTTGACAATGACACTCAGACATGGCTTTCAATACAGGGTAACATTTAGTTATGCCACATTAGGAAGGAGCCTCGGGAGGAATTCACAAGTTCCTATTTTGTCTTGCTTCGAAGGGAAAGCATTTCCCCTCGTGCTTGGAAAAGGCTCTTGCTTATTCTTTTCTTCTGCACTGCAGTCATGTCTAACATCAGGCAGAGCTAAGCACTTCGGAGGAATGTTTGTTCCCCCACTGTAAAGAGGATGAACCTCCCGGAGGGACCTGGAGCACATACCCTTTATAGAGTGCTAGTGTGCTGGGTTTGCATGGCAAGGTGTTGGCAGCTGGGGGTGCTACAGGATCAGAGGAACACGTGTGATGAACTGACCCCAACCCCCATTCCTCGTCCCCCTGTGCTGCTGGGAGAAGGGAGAGAAATAGGGAGTGAAGTTGAGCCCGGGAAGGAGGGAGGGGTGGGGGGAAGTGTTTTAAGATTTGGTTTTATTTCTCATTATCCTATTCTGGTTTGCTTGGCAATAAATTGAATTATTTTTGTCTAAGTTGAGTTTGTTTTACCCATGATGGTAACTGGTGAGTGATCTCTCCCTGTCCTTATCTGGACCCACAAGCCCTGTGTTATAATTCTCCTCTCATCCCAGCTGAGGAGGGCAGGGATGGAGCAGCTTTTCGGGCCACCTGGCCTCCAGCCAGGGCCAACCCACCACAGCTAGAATCAGAAAAAACATTCCCAGAATTTCTGTCTCTTCTATATAAATAAAAGAGATAAAGTCATTTCTATATGCCCTTCCTAGAGCAGGTACCACAGCCTGTACCTGAGCTACTATGGTTATCCAGAGAAATTGCAAGTCTAGCAAATAAAAACATCAAACTTTTTAAAAAGCCACATATCCTAGATTCTACTGGTTAAATGCATGTCTGATCGCATGGAAAATAAAAATGGCACACGATGCCAGTAGTGGTTGAGCTGCAGAAGATGTTATCAAAGCAAAATAGCTAGATTATACAGAACAGTCAGTGCCTGCCCCCACCCCCACACCCCTCAGCCTGACTTCACAGATCCCCTGGGCAAATTTATGAACACTTTACAGTGTGACCAGATTAGCTGCAATTGCCATGCATCCTTTGGCCATAAAGCATAGAAGACTTTACAAGGGAGGGAGAATTTGTGCATACTGCATATCAAACTCAAACAAGGCATTTTCCCAGTTCCCACACACATATCCAATTCTGTGATCTTTAGATTTAATGTCATATATTAACTTATATTTGATTCTTTCATTACAGCAAGAGCTTTAACCTTTACAGTTGGTATTTTTAAGGGAGAACAAAGGAAGACTCCCCTCCTCCAATTTTTTATTCGAGCACACAGAGTCATACTGATGAAACTGCTTTCCCCAAAGTTAGCAAGGGGAGTCATGGGTAGTAATTTGTAGAATGAGGCCAGAAGAGAGGTTGCACTAGTGGGCTACCTGGCATCAAAAATGAGTGTGCATACATCAAAAATGCTGTCCTTGAAAGGACAGGTCCATAAAGACTTAGGGAACAGACGACCTTCCTGTGTGCCACGGAGCTCTGCCCAGGACCCCAGTAAGAACAGCCCAACCCATGCATGACAAGAAAGACTAATCATTCAACATACCTTTTCCCTAAAAGGGTAAATGGTCCACTTGGAACTCACAGAAAACTTTGCTGGGGGAAAAGGGGAATGGGGTTTTCCAAGTGAACTGTGAAATTATAAAATTTATGACCTGGATGCCACAGTTCTTGAGTCAAGAGTCCAAAACAGTTCTTTTGCTTTGACACTACAAGTCCCAATCGTATGGAAAATGTTCACAGCCAGTAAGAATATAAGGGCCTTCCGTGTCAGCTCTTGCCAGGCAATGAAGCCTCTCTAGTGAAGTGTTCACAGCAAATAAAAGGAATAGCTGAATTTTACTTATTTCCCCTATGCATCAGCAGACCTCTACACTTTTATATCTCTGGAATGTATGCATTATTAGATCCTTGTACATACTTGTCACTGTGGTGTTCAAATCCTGTTCATCTTGAACCAATGCACACTATCTGAAATTCCCGATATCCAGCTCTAATTTTGCAGTTTCAGATCATTTTTAATTGTTCCATATGCTTGGAAATGAGCCAGTGACACTTTCTTGGCTTTGCTTCCACTCCTCCCCACATTTGCACAAGTTGTCTAATTATTTTAAATATGATTCAAATAATTTTCTTAAGGTGCTGTGAGACCTTCTATGCTTAAGACAGTAAAATTTGTCATAATAATATTTTTTCTCTCCTTTAGTTCTTAGCCTATGAATAAATTTGTGACCATTGAATGTTCTTGTACATCTCCCAAGAAGAACACACACCCAGCAACGCTGCATGGACCTTTCTTAACTAAGGTAATAAGATGTCTTACTTGCACTGTGGACTAGTTACATTTTGAGATCTGACTTACATTATTCCAAACTGATCTTCCCAGTGTCAATGAGAACGGTACTGGATGTACAGCAGAGATTTGCCGTAGGGATAGGAATATCCACAGACCAGAAGCAGTTGCAGAAGTGTGCCTAAAGTCCTCATGGACAGCAGGATGACCATGAGCCAGCAGTGTGCCCTTGTGACTAAGAAGGCCAATGGCATTCTGTGGTGTATTAAAAGGGGTGTGGTTAGTAAGTCGACAGAGGTTCTCCTCCCCTTCTATTTTGCCCTGGTGAGGCCACATCTGGTAGAACTGTGTCCAGGGAACAGGTCAGGGAACTACTGGCCCCAGCACCCAGCCACTAAAATGATTAAGGGGGAGGAACACCTTCCTTATGAGAAAAGGCTGAGGAAGGTGGGCCTCTTCAGCATGTAGAAGACTGAGGGGTGACCTCATCAATGTCTATAAGTATGTAAAGGGTGAGAGTCAGGAGGACAGAACCAGGCTTTCTCAGTGATGGCCAGCAATAGGACAAAGGGCAATGGGTGCAAGCTGGAAATAGGAAGTTCCACATGAATGTAAGGAGAAAATTTTTCACTTTGAGGGTAACAGAGCACTGGGACATTCGAACCCCGTCTGGATGTGTTTCTGTGTGATTTAGTCTAGGTGATCCTGCTCAGGCAGGGGGGTTGGACTAGATGACCTTTCAAGGTCCCTTCCAACCCCTAACATTCTGTGATTCTGTTTTTACAAACTTCAGTTTATAATCTGTCAGCCCCATTGACCCAGCTGGTAACTGCTGCCTGTGCTTGCATTCTCCAGATCGCACTTCTTCCACTCCTCCTGAAACAGCTGTAAGCTCTGCAGACTGTCACAACCATTTGTCCCTGCAGATGCAGGCAGCAGCTTTTCAAATTTGCCCAGAAGTCTAGCTTTGACTAGCCTTTCCCAAGAGGTCATTTCAAAGTGCAAACCTGCTTCTGCTTTGTGATCCTTTATCCTAGGTAGTTAAATAATTTTGTGCACTCTTCCATCTGCTTTACTCTTCAGTGTAGGAGTTTTTCACAATATGGTAAATGCATCTTAGCAAGGCGACAGCAGAGTGAAGCCCCATTACCACAGACAAGCTACATTCAGGGCAACAGCAGGGAAAGCTTCCTCCTAATGCTTGCACTTTCATCCTGCCCTGGAGAGTTTTCTGCCATTGTTGCACTCTTGTTAACAACAGTTGTCAGCAGCTGACCGTTTTCCTAGCACAGATGGACCCTAGGTATCTGTAGCCAAAAGTTATTGCTAAAGCCATTCGTTGATATGTATTCAGCCTGCAGTTCATGCTCAAACTCTTGCATTCCAGCAGCTTTTGCTCCACAATGCTTGCATCAGCTGGTACAAACATCTGGCCCAAACTTTAAAGCTCAGGTCCAGCTGAATCAGTACAGAGTATGGCAATTTCCCCTGTACACAGGAGAGTCCCGAACACTGTACTGAAATGAAACAGTTCATCAGTTTAATTCTAAACCCATAACATCATGCATTTGGACGTTACGCCAAATTTCCTGTGTCCTAGCAGCAGTGTTGCCACCTGCCAGGTAGGCTCTTCAGGAAGTGCTCAGTCAGGAATAGATGGGAAAGGACCCTCACATGTCAGATGGACACACAGAGCCGAGACAGGTTTGCAGGTCCCTGTTGCTAGAAGCAGCACTGGCCTTCTCTAGAATAGTGTTAGCAAACAATGCAAGTACCAGCAAAGAAATGCAGTCATTAAACCAGTATTTTCTCACTTGAGATGCTATTTTAAATTATTCTGGAGCAGTTTCTACTCCGACAAAACCAGTCAGGCACCCAACATCTCCACTGCTTCCTGCGTTGGTTACATCGAATGCTGGTTACTGAGTGAAGGTGGTTCCTGGTTGGACTTGGGATAGACATTAGTCCTTTAGGGACTGATCAAAAATTCTTGTGTTCCTTTTACTATCTTTACACAAGGAAGAAAAGCCAGTTATGTTTCTTAAAGAACAGTTCTACCTGGACTTGTGTTACTTAAGCTGCTGTGAATCAGAAATAGCACTGTTGAGCTCTGTGGTGTTATCTCCGGGTAAGTCTGATGTTAAATCAAAGCCAAGGATGTTGTATTAGAATAATGATATCAGAGATCCTTCTCTTCATATTGCTGAAAGAGGGGTTTAACACAATGCTTCAACTGGAGGTCTCTGCAATTTTTAACAGCAGTCGAAGAGGTTGTTTTCTTCCTTTTCTTTCTTTCTGCATATTATGGATGTCATTAATCCATAAGATCCCAAATTATCCTAAAAGTCTACATACAGGACTAACCATAATTCTGATTAAGAAGCAGTAATTAAAAATAAAAATACTGCCTAGACTAAACTCTGAATCCACAGAAATCTGGGTGCCCAGCTTAAGTTCCCTTGACAATCTGTCTACTCCCTCATTCCTAACGTCCATAGGAGAAAAGGTGGAGATGCAGTTAAAGTTGTCATGACAACTTTGCCTCTAAATTATCTGTCTTTTGTCAGTTGGCTACTTTGGGGTACATGTTGCTCAGCAAAGCACTTGGCAGAGCATGAGTTTCATAGAAGCAGCTTGACAGATCAATAACTTGGTTTAAACACTTAAAAAATGCATTTATGCATATATATAACCAGAGAGAATAAAGGCTGAACGTTTGATGAAACCAAGCATCAGCTAAAATGGAATACTTTGTGTCTTCAATCAATATACTAACATTAGCAAGACTTTTTCATTTTACTTTTAGTATCCCTCAATCTTCATATGGAAAATATTCAGGGGATGTCTGAGCTGGAAATGATGACATATTCATTTACCATCGTTACCACTCTCAACCATTACCATTCATTTGTTTTGTTAGGAGCTTAATGAGAAACTGCCTCCTCCCAGAGGGAACATGATAAGCCCTCAAACACTGCACAGAGACTTCTCTGCAGTGGGAACTGTGTACCAAACCTCCTTCCGAAGTGTTAACTATTGTTTCCTCAAGTATGTTTAATCTCTGGGCTTCACAGCAGAGTCTTTCACAGATCATTCTGTTTGCATCATGTTCCTAGGACCAGAGCTTACACACAGCCACCATCTTCATAAAGTTTAGAAAAGCAAAACAGAATACCGTGAAGCCTCCACCTTTGTCCCGATGTCCTTGAAATTCCTGTGAAGTAAAAAGTTCTCATTTGATCTTGTAACAGATTTCTCTTGCAAAATATGATTTCAAGTGATAAACAGTGCTCTTTAAAGAAGGTATTTCCTCTAAAATACTTTTAAAATCATAACTCTAAGTCAGACAAGGGTTTAAATACAGTATCTGTGCAGGCTGAAAACGTCAAATTGCTTTCTAATTTGACTTTTCCTATCTGCTCCTGAAAATGTCAGCAAGACCTGCTGATAGAAGAAACTCGCAGAAGAACTGCAAACCTATTATTATCTTTTTTTTCACGCTCACTTCAGGAAGATAATCTCCATCCAGGAAAGCTTTCCCCAAAATAGGAGCTCTGCTTTATGGACAAAAGTGTGTAGCAAGCACAAGTTGCAGTCCAGAGCTGTGATTCCTGGGCGCTGCAGTAATGTGATGTAACAACTGTGATTATGTGTGATATAAGCAGACATCGGTAAACTCTGCATCCAGTCCACATTTCCTCATTACACGGAAAGAGTTTGTTCTTTTTAAGTGGATCCTCAGCCCAAGATCTCCGCCTGCTCTGCATTAGACTCACAGAACTTCACTTTTTCACCACTACTTTTTGCTACTAAGCATATGCAGAGAACCATGGGATCAGAGTACAGGAGATGACCCAAATGCCGCTAAAAGGCTGTGGCCTGCCCGCCCCCCCGCGGGGTCCCTGTAACTTAGTTAATATCTGTAGCTGTTAAAAGCTGCTGAAATGATGGTGCTAAAAACCTGAACAAGCAAGACATAGAAAAGGCTGGCTAGAATTACTGAACCATGAAAATAAAGATGAATACAAGAATTTAAACACACCATCACCACCACCACCATCACTCACACCCCCCCCCCAAAAAAAAATATGCAAA